>JAVGWX010000008.1:28737258-28989758 GCA_036924085.1 Ariolimax columbianus
TTGAATATGGGAAAATAATAGTGTTTTGGGCCTTTGGAGGAAAGACATAAAAACGGTTTTCAAATGCTACAAAGTGGCTTCAAGTGCAGTAATCCCGAAACTTGTCAAACATTGATAGAGAAATACAAGAGACTGGCCGGATAGTTACAGGATTCCTAGTCTACTCCAACTGACACACTATACCCTATAAACAGCGTGGAAATCCCTTTCAGAAAAGTAATTAGAGAAACAGGTAATAGACCAAAGACACCATATGTTTGGATACCAAGTGCAGTGCACAAAGCAGAAATCTACGCGAGGTTTCATACCGTTGACACAGCCCCTAAAAACTGGTCCTGAAAAACGCCGTATTGAAAAATGGAATTAATTGAGGCAGTTCCCGTGGATTGCGCTGCGTGAGGAACTAATGCCTGAACCACACAACATGAAAGTCACAAAATAGACTCCGATCTGGTGTATTACGGTGCAAGGAGAACTTAAAGAGATGGGCATACAGGAATGCTGAGCCATGCGACTGGAGCAACAACAATCTACGACTACCTGATGATCTGCCCAAACCATCCAAAAACGCAATATGGATGACATGTTAAGGGGCAATGACAAGACAACCCACATGGCTGGATTGAAACACGGTGTCTGACGTGGTGCTCAGGACAAGGGAAGTAAGTAATAACATATAATGTTTCAGCGTCATTTTCCGCACGAGTGGTTTCTGGAATGAAACAACACGTCTGTTTTAAGAGCCTGTGGTAAATGTAATGGTAACGCCCTTGCTTTTCGCGGTTATACAATCTTCTTCTTTTTTGGCTTTTGTCCTGAAAATGGCGTTATGTAATGTAGCTTACAGCGAGGCTACGATGTCTTTGTTTTTCGACCCGAAATGTCCGATTTCAACTGGCTTTTTTTTTGGTATCGGGTTTGCCTTTAACCTGCGATCCCAATCCCTTGGCTAGACTAAACTAGTGCGGCCTGTTTCCAGGTCTGGCACGTCAAGGCGTAATAGAGTCTTTGTCAGTGCTGGTTCGCTGACTGATGCAAGCATTGAACTATGAATCGCTGGCTACTGTCAGTTATTTTACTGCTTCCTCTTGGCCCTGGTAATGATATGAGGTTCAACTTTCGTTTCAGTCACGCTCTAGACGAGGCAGCTGTAAATGAGTACCTGGCTCACTGCTTGCAAAGTAAAGACAGCGAAGCAAGTAATTGGCCAGTCCACCTCATAAATAACACGTGATCTTGTATAATGAAGTACCTAACACTTCATCCTCGACAGCCGTGTCTGCTATAGGATGACCTCTTTGACATTAAGAAAACCTATTAAACTTGAAGTTTAAGACTGTTTGAGATGCTAGCAACATCGTTATGAGAAACAAAATAATATATAAACTATCACGGTAAAAGAGCAAAGACTGGGACATTTGTAAGAATACAATCTGCAGTGGTCACCCTATGCTCCGCTAGGAACATTTTAACCTCCAATAATGTCGTAAAAGCTGACTAAGGATGGATGAGCAACATGATCATGTGAAAAGAATTGATGCAACTACCCCCATTGAATGAGCTAAAATAGGCCCTATTATGCAGACTTTATGCTACGGGGTGAGTAGCAATGATGAACATGATTTGTTGTGAGACCAATTGAAGGACATCGTTAATAGGGGTTCTTCTTCTTCTTCTTCTTCTTCTTCTTCTTCTTTTCGTTCGGCATGCATTTTTTATTTTGTCTAGATGTGGAGTCCAGTTGTCTAGATTAAGGTTACCACGGTGGAGAGTGCTTCAAGGCTCCCGAACAGCTTTGTGTGGAGGTCCACCGTGGACCAGGCCACATAACGCCTAAACATATAACAGTCTTCTAGGATATGTTCCGCTGTATGTGCTGCTTGTCCGCACGTATGCAAAAGCGATTGAATTAATTTTATCCTGTCTAAGTGGCAATTCAATTTATTATGTCCTGTTCTTATACGGAACATGATCACTCTTTCGGTTCAGTAAAGTAAGTGATTGTTGTCTCCTGTTTAGCCTACTTTCATTATGGCTTGGATAAGGGTTTTCTTGTTCTCGAAAGTTATCGTTTGTTCTATTTGTTCTGGTGTTGCTCTATCTTTTACTAACTTGTCTGCTGACTGATTTTCTGGGATGCCATCATGGGACGGTATTCAGTGTAAAACTGCCTGTCTTTTGGATTCTAGTCTGTCCAAGGCTTTTTCGAGTTTGTAAGTCGATCACTCACGAGGGCTTGTGGTACTGACATTATAAGGAATGTGACGTACTGACATTGTAAGGAATGTGACGTACTGACATTGGATTGTTGTGGTGTTTATTATTTCTGTAGCAATGTTCAGTGCCTGTAAATTGGAGTAATAGTTTGAACGGAATTGAGAATACTAAAGAGGTTGTGAGTGGGACCAGCAACATTATAACGTAGAATGAATTACTATACACAATGACACTGCAAACAAGCACGACAGATTGTTTGTACATAATTATATAACCAGGTCAGATGTAAGTGTAGTTTATATTCTTTGTTAGAACCATTATAGTCTTTCAGAGTGCTGTGTATGGGACTAGCAGTCATGTTCTGCAGAAAGAATTGCTACACAGACCGTCACAGCTGAAGCATATGAACCTTCCATGGTGCATGTTTTCTGTAAGAGGACAAGTTGTAAGAGGGCAAGTTGTAAGAGGGCCAACTGTAAGAGGGCCAACTGTAAGAGGGTCAACTGTGAGAGGGCATGCTGTAAGAGGGCAAATTATAAGACAGTAAGTTGTAAGAGGAGCAACTGTAAGAGGGGTAACTGTAAGAGGGTCAACTGTGAGAGGGCATGCTGTAAGAGGGCAAATTATAAGACAGTAAGTTGTAAGAGGGGCAACTGTAAGAGGGGTAACTGTAAGAGGAGCAACTGTAAGAGGGGTAACTGTAAGAGGGGCAACTGTAAGAGGGGTAACTGTAAGAGGGGTAACTGTAAGAAGGCAAAATGTAAGAAGGGCAACTGTAAGAGGGGCAACTGTAAGAGGGGCAATTGTAAGAAGGGCAACTGTAAGAGGGGTAACTGTAAGAAGACAAAATGTAAGAAGGGCAACTGTAAGAGGGGTAACTGTAAGAGGGGCAACTGTAAGAAGGGCAACTGTAAGAAGGGCAACTGTAAGAGGGGCAGCTGTAAGAGGGATAACTGTGAGAGGGCATGTTATAAGAGGACCAACTGTAAGAGGGAAAGCTATAAGAGGACATGCTGTAAGAGAACATGATGTAAGAGGACATGCTGTAACAGGACATGCTGTAAGAGGGTCAAGTGTAAGAGGACATGCTGTAAGAGGGCATACTATAACTTAGCTTAACTTAACGTCTTTATACTGGTTTAGAAGACCCTGCAGAGTCTGTATACAACCAGTTACATTTACATCACCTTGCTCTAAAAGCTATGCGCATCCAGTTTATTCTTAAATGCATTAACTGTCCCTGCCTCCACTACCTTCCCTGGCAATGCATTCCAAGCAGTTACCACTCTCTGACTAAAAAAATATTTCCAAATATCTAACCTGGACCTCTCTTTAGTCAGCTTGTAGCTATGCCCTCTTGTTATTGTGGGAGGCTGTATTTAAAAAAAACTTGTTATAGTCTAATTTATCCATTCCTCTGATCATCTTATAAACCTGTATTAAGTCACCACGAATTCTTCTCTCTTCGAGACACTGTAGGCTGATTTTTCTGAGTCGTTCCTCATAACTATAATTCTGGAATCCCACTATCATCTTTGTCGCTGTAAGATGGCATGCCGTAAGAGGACACGTTGTAAGAGGACACACTGTAAGAGGGCAAGTTGTAAGAGGACATGCTGAAAGAGGACCAGCTGTAAGAGGGCATGCTGTAAGAGGACCAGCTGTCAGACTGTCAACTGTAAGAGGGCATACTGTAAGAGGACCAGCTGTAAGAGGGCATGCTGTAAGAGGACCAGCTGTCAGACTGCCAACTGTAAGAGGACATACTGTAAGAGGGCAAGTTGTAAGAGGACATGCTGAAAGAGGACCAGCTGTAAGAAGGCAAACTGTAAGAGGACCAGCTGTAAGAGGACCAACTGTAAGAGGGCATG
Source organism: Ariolimax columbianus (assembly GCA_036924085.1). NCBI lineage: Eukaryota > Metazoa > Mollusca > Gastropoda > Stylommatophora > Arionidae > Ariolimax > Ariolimax columbianus. The sequence continues at coordinate 28,741,347 of JAVGWX010000008.1, forward strand.
CTGTAAGAGCACCAGCTGTCAGACTGTCAACTGTAAGAGGGCATACTGTAAGAGGACCAGCTGTAAGAGGGCATGCTGTAAGAGGACCAGCTGTCAGACTGCCAACTGTAAGAGGACATACTGTAAGAGGGCAAGTTGTAAGAGGACATGCTGAAAGAGGACCAGCTGTAAGAAGGCAAACTGTAAGAGGACCAGCTGTAAGAGGACCAACTGTAAGAGGGCATGCTGTAAGAGCACCAGCTGTCAGACTGTCAACTGTAAGAGGGCATACTGTAAGAGGACCAGCTGTAAGAGGGCATGCTGTAAGAGGACCAGCTGTCAGACTGCCAACTGTAAGAGGACATACTGTAAGAGGGCAAGTTGTAAGAGGACATGCTGAAAGAGGTCCAGCTGTAAGAAGGCAAACGTAAGAGGACCAGCTGTAAGAGGACCAACTGTAAGAGGGCATGCTGTAAGAGCACCAGCTGTCAGACTGTCAACTGTAAGAGGGCATACTGTAAGAGGACTAGCTGTAAGAGGGCATGCTGTAAGAGGACCAGCTGTCAGACTGCCAACTGTAAGAGGGCATACTGTAAGAGGACCAGCTGTAAGAGGGCATGCTGTAAGAGGACCAGCTGTAAGAGGGCATGCTGTAAGAGGACCAGCTGTAAGAGGGCATGCTGTAAGAGGACCATCTGTCAGACTGCCAACTGCAAGACGGCATGCTGTAAAAAAACCAGCTGTAAAAAGGCATGCTGTAAGAGGGCCGTCTGTAAAAGGGCATACTGTAATAGGACCAGCTGTAAGAGGTCATGTTGTAAGAGGACATGTTGTAAGAGGGCATGTTGTAAGAGGACTAGCTATAAGAGGGCATGTTGTAAAAGGGCATACTGTAATAGGACCAGCTGTAAGAGGTCATGTTGTAAGAGGACATGTTGTAAGAGGGCATGCTGTAAGAGGGCATGTTGTAAGAGGACTAGCTGTAAGAGGGCATGCTGTAAGAGGGCCAACTGTAAGACGACCAGCTGTAAGAGGACCAGCTGTAACAGTGACAGCTGTAAAAGACCATTGTAACAGAACCAGCTGTAAGAGGACTAACTGTAAGAGGAGCAGCTGTAAGAGGACCAGCTGTAAGAGGACCAGCTGTAAGAGCGACATCTGTTAAACTCCCATGTGTAAGAAAATCAACTTTAAGAAATCATTTTTAAGAGGACCAGCTTTAAGAGGACCAGGTTTAAAGAGATCAGCTTTAAGAGGACCAGGTTTAAAAGCATCAGTTTTAAGAAGACAGGTTTCTTCTTCTTCTTCTGCGTACACAGTCAGACAGTAACCATTATTTTCTCGAAAAAAGCGGCGGTCATCCTGAGACTCTCGCCATTACCATAGAGCTTGTCTTGCAGTTCCACTGGCAATGGCCACATCTGCTCTCTCTGATCCTCGTATGTCGGGCAGTTCTGCAGCAGATGTTCAGTGGGAAGACAGGTTTGAAAGCATCAGTTTTAAGAAGACAGGTTTGAAAGCATCAGTTTTAAGAAGACAGGTTTGAAAGCATCAGTTTTAAGAAGACAGGTTTGAAAGCATCAGTTTTAAGAAGACAGGTTTGAAAGCATCAGTTTTAAGAAGACAGGTTTAAAACCAGTTTAAGACCAGCCTTTAAAGGACTCGATTTAAGGGGACCAGATTTAAGTGGACCAGATTTAAGAGGAGCAACTTTAAGAGGACCCGTTTTAAGAAGACCAGTTTTAAGAGGACTTGATTTAAGATGACCAGCTGCAGTGCTCGCCGTCTTATGCATTGTTATAACCACTGCAACCTACCAAGCACTTCTTTAAAGCCGACTAGAGCGAGTTGTACATCAGGCTAGCAACTTCGGCGTGTGAAATATTGTGCTGCAGAGACCACACAAAAAAAACAAAAACAAAAACCACAGCTGAAAAACCACACGAAAATGCCTTGCAAATTTAATACATACTTCCTGTAAGCAGGCCAGTTGAACAGGTGTTCAAATATCCCATCTGGAGCGGAAGTGAGACAAACAAAAGAAAAATACGTTTACTTTTGACGTCGCTACTTTTCACGTCTGGAAAACATCGAATGAAGAAAAATAAGAATGTTCGAATTAGCCCACCTAAATCTATATTTACACCTGTATATATCCGAAATTCGACTTCCGCCCTTTCGCCAGCGTTTATTTTATAATCAATGTTGAATCGTTTAAAGCCAAATAAAACTCAACAGATGTGACAAGAGGCATATCGTCGTTGCTAACTCCTATTCATAATCCCGTGCTAAAAAATGTAAAAACAAAAACCAGATCGTCTGTAATATTGTTTCGGAAAAGAACCAGGGGTTTTTGGTCCAAGTACAAAGTCTTCTTACGGGGGTAGATTAAAACAGTATTTGATATTAATATTGTGGCTGTTATCGCTACATTTTATATTCACATTGTAGTTGTTATTGCAATATTTTATATTCACATTGTAGTTGTTATAGCAATGTTTTATATTCACATTGTAGTTGTTATAGCAATATTTTATATTCACATTGTAGTTGTTATAGCAATGTTTTATATTCACATTGTAGTTGTTATAGCAATATTTTATATTGACATTGTAGTTGTTATAGCAATATTTTATATTCACATTGTAGTTGTTATAGCAATATTTTATATTGACATTGTAGTTGTTATAGCAATATTTTATATTCACATTGTAGTTGTTATAGCAATATTTTATATTCACATTGTAGTTGTTATAGCAATGTTTTATATTCACATTGTAGTTGTTATAGCAATGTTTTATATTCACATTGTAGTTGTTATAGCAATGTTTTATATTCACATTGTAGTTGTTATTGCAATATTTTATATTCACATTGTAGTTGTTATAGCAATGTTTTATATTCACATTTGGTGGTTGTGGATAAGTTTCAAATTAACCTTGTGGTTGTTATTGGTCATTTTATATTTACATTGTGGTTGTTATTGGTGATTTTATATTTACATTGTGGTTGTTATGGGTGATTTTATACTCACATTGAATTGGTATGGATGATTTTATAATCACTAGTACAGCAACATTTTATGTTCACATAAGTGTTGTTACAGCAACATGTTATATTCACATTGTGGTTACTATAGCAACTTTGAATATTCACATTTTGATGCTTACAGCAACATTTTATATTCACATTGTGGTTACTATAGCAACTTTGAATTTTCCCATTATGATGCTTACGGCAACATTTTATGATCACATTGTAGCTGTTATAGTATCCTTTTATATTCATATTGTAATTGGTACAATAGGAATTTGTATTCATATTGTGGTTGTAACGAATTTTATATTTATATTGTGCTTGTTAAAAACAATTATAAACTGATAAAATGAAGGCTCAAAGCAAATACTGATGTTGTATATGGATCCTATGAGGTCAAGATGCTGAGCAGCGTGTGAGCTGCAGCGGTCAGAAACTCATAGCTGACTGCTAAGGTCAGGTCCTTTCCGTATCTATCATTCTAATATTGTTTTCGCCCATTCTGTAATTATGTTCCATATTGGATCTACCCGTCTGGATGACTGTACATTTATCTATATTAAACTCCGTTTGCCATCTCTCAGACCAGTCTTGAATTGTATCTAAATCCGACCTCAATATTTCTACTTCTGCTATAGATGAGACACTCGTTCCTTCTCTGTTCCCGACGAGGGCCGTGTGGGCGAAATGTAGGTACCGTTCTGATTTGTTCTTGTTCGGTCACTGTACATGTTGATTTTTTTTATTGACTTTTGACCTTTCTGTTTCTGTTTCTGTTTCTAAGAATCGACGTCACTGCACTCCGGGCATACCCATAGGTGCTCAGTCTCTCTCATCAAATGGCGTAAGGTATGGATGCTGAAGGTCCCTGTAGCTCGCGAGTTGTACACGCTCCTGCGCCCCCCTCTCATGCTCCCCACTGCGCTCGAATGTCGTTTAATGTCAAAACTTTGCAGTCTGTAGATTGCTGCTTCATCGTTTGCGGTGTTCTCATCCAGCAAGCGGTCATTGATTGATTTCAAAATATCACTTCTGTCCATCCCCAATGTGCCCATGATGGGAGCCCGTGAAGCCAAGATGTCAGCTCTTTCATTGCCCTGAATCCCGGCATGAGCAGGACAGTAGATCCAGGTCAGCGCCTGGAGGTTTGAGGCCTCAACAGCAGCTATCGCTTCTACCTATCTATTCATAAAAAGAAAGGCATGAATGCAATGTGTAGCTTCTTCTTCTTCTTTGTTCGTTCTCAAACTCCTCCTAGTTAGTTAGTTTTCTTTCCACTTGTGCCGTTGAGAGTTGTAGAAAGCTTAAGTTCATCAGTGGAAGTTGATGAAGGTGGTGCATTCTCATTAAATCACCAAACCAACGTATTTTCTGCCAGGAAATGTATTGACACAAGACGTAGTGCCGACCATACTTCGAATTTCGTCGTTCCACATTCTGTGTTTCCTGGTAACACCGATGACCTTCAACAAACACTTCATTTTACATGTCGAAATTCTGCTCTCACGTGCCTTGGACACCAAGTTCTGAAAAATTATTTTCACGTAGCAGAATGTAGTTCGGAGACCGGGACGAACTGTGTTTTAGTTTACAGCTTGGCTGCGATATTTGCATATATCGGTTAGACACATCCGACTTCAGCATAACATTTGTTAGTACCGGATCAGCTTTCCCTCTGGGCCTGTTGCCCAGGAGTGTACCTTTGATAGGTTAGCAGGAAGCACTAGCAAGAGCTACTCGAGTGGATTTGTGAATAACAAGAATAACAGCACTGCTACACAGGGAGCATGTCGTAAGAGGCGACTGTAAGATTCAATGCAACGAGGAGGCAGATAGATTGGCAAATGAAGGTGCAACGTTATCACAATCAGATTCTAGTGTTACATACGAATAGTCCAAAAGGTTTAGTAGGGTAAGATACATGGCCAAATGGGAAACAGAGCTTACTGGCTACACAAAAAATGATGCTTATTACCAGTTGAACAGAAGAGAGCAGGTGGTGGTCTTCAGACTCCGCACTTCTAGAACATGGCATACCACCTCGACTCCAGATTTGGCCTTCTCCACAATGGACATTCACCATAAAATGGAACGCCAGGTGCTAAACCAATTGGCAGGTAGGGACCACAGGCCAATTAGGCTAGAAATCGATATGGAAGTAGGCCCACAGGAAACAAAACCGCTCCCACGTTGGAATTACAAACGACCCGACCGGGACAAATCCTGACAGATGGGCTGTATGAAACCATCAACACACGGAACAACAAAATGAAGCCCATGGTGGAAAGCCTAAGCAAAGCAATAATGCAAGCTGCCACTGAAACCATCCCAAGAGGGGCAAAGAAAAACTATAAGCCCTATTGGAATGATGTGTTGCAGAAAGTGGAAGACGCAGTCACAAATGCTAGGAACATGGCAGAGCGAGAACAACCAATAGAGGCAAATATTGCCCTCAAAGCCACCACGGCGAAATACAAATACACTCTAAACCAAACAGCAAGAGAAAGCTGGAAAAACAAAACAGAAAGTCTCAACTTAGACAAAGAAGGGAACAAACTCTGGAAGTTAGTCAGAGCCATGAATGACGAAACCCCGTCAAACAAACAAATTACCATCAAGCAGGGTGAAAACATGCTCACTGGAAAAAAAGCCGCTAACGCTTTTGTCGAACACTATGCCAAAGCGAACCACATAGATGTCCCTGCAGATAGGCATACGGACATTAATGAAGAGCAAAAGGGGCACGACAACATTAATATGGCACCAGAGGAGCATATGATGGCAAAACTAACAATGAGCGAAATGGAAGAGGCCATGAGAACATTAAAGAAAAGGAAATCTCCCAGAAAAGACGGGATAACAAACGAAATGCTGATGGGGCTGGGCCAAACAGCAAAGAGGAAACTGCTATCAGTCCTGAATCAAAGCTGGAAAAATGGTATTGTGCCCCAGACTTGTACCAGTACCAAAGAAAGGAAAAGACAAAACTGATCCAAATGGATACAGGCCTATCAGCCTACTGAGCTGTGTCGGCAAACTGATGGAACGTATGATAAACACCAGACTGATGTGGCATCTGGAAGAAAAACGGATACTAATTCCACAGCAAGCCGGCTTTAGACAGCACAGATCCACTGAGGACCAGGTCATCCTCATAGCCCAGGAATTAGAAGATGCCTACCAGGAGCAAAAGCATACAGTAACGGTTTGGGTGGACCTGGAAAAGGCATTTGACAAAGTGTGGAAAGATGGACTTACAGTCAAGCTAAGAAAATGTGAAGTTTGTGGGAAAATGTACAAGTGGATCAACCACTACCTCAAAAACAGAACGGCCAGAGTCCAAGTACAAGGGCAGATGAGCAAAATGGTGACACTTGAGCAGGGAGTACCCCAAGGGGGAGTACTGTCACCCACACTCTTCCTGGTGTATATAAATAACATTACAGAGAATATACCAAGAAGAGTTCATAGCTCAATGTTTGCAGACGATCTGGCTATGTGGACCTCTGAAAAGAATCTCAATATAGCAAGAAATCGGATGCAGCAGGCCCTAACATCGCTGGAAGAGTGGGCGAACTCATGGCTGGTCAAAATAAACGAGGAAAAGACCACATGTACAATATTCTCGCTATCAATCAAACCCCAAAACACAAAATTAAGTCTAAACGGCAAATACCTACAGCCAAACGACAACCCAAACTATCTGGGAGTCACATTTGATCGGCGCATGAAATGGAAAAGTCAGATCGAGAGAAACCGAATGAGAGCCAGAGAAAGAATGGCAATCATGAGGAAACTAGCTGGCACAAGCTGGGGAGCAGACGAAAGCATACTAAAGAAACTGTACACTGGAAGAATGAGACCAATTCTCGAGTATGGCATTGCGGCATGGACAAAAACAAGAAACAAAAACTGCCAGTCTGAAAAAGAAAGAAGAGATACTACCCTGAGTTACATTACGGAAAACTACCCAAGCATGGACTGGACCCATGCATACACCGACGGTTCCGTAACAAATACAACACAGTACGGAGGGGCAGGAGCATTCCTGAGCCTACCAAATGGCAGAAAAATATCACTGTCATTCGCTACTGGAAAATACACAAGCAATTTCAGAGCGGAGGCAGAGGCACTGAGGGCGGCAGTGGAAGAAATGGTGACAGGTAAAATGAATGAAAGTCACATAGTCCTGCTTACAGATGCACTGGCAGTAGTTACAGCACTGAAAAGCCAGAAAAATACTGAACTTAATGATTTAAGAGCAGTACTCTGTCAACTATGCCAGCAGGCCGCACCAAAAAGAGTAGTGGTGCAGTGGGTCCCATCTCACTGCAACATCCAAGGCAACGAGGAGGCAGACATACTGGCAAAAGAAGGTGCAAAACTACCACAACCCGATACTAGTATGACATACGAAGAGTCAAAACGGTTTATTAGAGCTAGATACATGACCAAATGGGAAACCGAACATACCAGTTACACCAAAAACGATGCCTATTACCAGTTGAACAGAAAAGAGCAGGTCGTGGTCTTCAGACTTCGCACTGGCCACAATAGACTCAGGTACCACATATTCAACAAATTGAAGATAGGTGGCACCGACGAATGCCCGTGTGGTACCGGGAAAATGACCGCTGAGTATTTGCTGCAAAACTGCCCGACATACGAATATCAGAGAGAGCAGATGTGGCCATCACCTGTGGCAACACTAGACAAGCTCTATGGCAGTGTCGACAGCCTCAGGATGACCGCTGCTTTTTTCGAAAAAATAATGGTTACTCTCTGACTGAGTACGAAGAAGAAGAAGAAAAAGACTCCGCACATGCCACTACAGACTGAAGTACCATCTATTCAAAAAACTGAAGATAGGTGGCACTGACGAATTCACCTGTTGTACAGGGAAAATGACCAATGAACATCTGCTACAAAATTGCCCGACATACGAGGACTAGAGAAAGCACATATGTGGCCATCACCAGTGCCAACACTAGACAAGCTCTATGGCAGTGTCGACAGCCTCGGGATGACAGCTGTTTTCTTCGAACAAATTCAAGTTGACGTCTGACAGCGTACGAAGAAGAAGAAGTAAGAGGCGACTAAATGTGTGACATGGCATAACACCGGCTATGGTTAGGTAGTTTGTTTAGAGCAGCATAGATGGCGCCTAACGTACTGCAGGTCTACTTTGCTCTAGTGTTTGCGTCTACTAAGATAAGCTCGTACATTAGTTTAACACCCTCCGCGGCACTTGTTCCAGCATAAGTGAGTAATAAGCTGCTCGAACCTAGCCCGGCAACCTATAAATCCTCCTATATGCCACATCCAGCTCATCCAGCTCAGCTGAAATCTGCACATGAGCATCTGTCCCTGTATAAGTACAGGTCGACTCAGAACTAACAACTACTAGGAGGTGTGTAAGGTGTGTACACTATTTCAGTTATCTTTATTATGTGAAAGGTGTTTTTTTTATAGGAGAAATAGAAGTCTACGAAAACAGACAACAGTTGTGCCATGTTAAATAAAAGCCTGCAACAAAGAAGCGGGAAAGGTCACAAATACAAACACTGCGAGCACTCTGAAAGATTATGTACCGATCTACACAAAACTACACCGTCCCGAACCAGAACTACTCCATTTCAAAGGGAAATAAGCATTCTGGAATTGAATCTTAGTTCTCTGTGTTACGGATGTGTCTCAATGCAAAAGAAGACAGTGTCTTTGGTTATTCGATTTGAGCGTATTCTCTAACAACTGTGAGAAGATGTGGCTGTTATTATTAATATTGTTATTAAATTATGTTAACCATAAGCTATTTTAAATTTGAAGGCACTATGCCCAACTGGTAAGCGTTATTGGCTAAGGACTAATACTGAGACAGTCAGTACTGATGTTATGTGGTCCCTTTCTTCTAATAAATCCGTTTGAATCTCTTGGCATTGGCCACACGGACGTGCGTTTTTTATGGTGATGTGTTGTGAAATTTCAAACACAAAAAACACTTTTCTGTTTTATTTCCTGTTATTAAAAAACTAGATCCGCATTTATCTGTTATGCAATGTTACATCCGCTTTATTATTTGCTTGCGTTATTTACCTCGCCAATTACCCCACAATTACCTCACAGTCCGATCAGGCACAATATACTGACCAAGACCACTGTCTCTCTTACATGTAGCAGTCCCTGAGAACAGGATACTTTTCAAGACAGTCTGGCTGACAAGATGTGGATCGACGTGATCCCCGTAGTAATGAGCACCACGCAGATAAAGCCAACGGTAGCGCAACCCCCTAGCGGCTCCTGAGGTCCACCTTCATCAGCATGCATGGGATGTGAGGAAAGCTACTGCAACCTACCAGTTAACGCCCTTTTTAGGGTACACAATAGTGAAAATTTACTCATTGTGGGCATTAAAAAAAACCACCTCGCTAATATCCATAAAAGCAACATTCTTTTCTTCGTTACAATTAATCTTTTACAATCATTAATTCCCCATCCACTTCTATAACCTGTGTCTTTTATGAACTCTATCGATTGTCCAGTGCCACTTAAATTTGACTCTTCTTAGTCCAAGACGAAACTTTCATGTCGATTTGTGGTAAATCTACCCTTCACATCAATTACACAAATCGATGGAAGAAAGGGATGAATGTGAAAGAAAGATCTGACCAAATCCACTACCTTCAATGACACCAACAAACTACTTTGTTCCGCCTGAGAACAAGCCACTCTTGACTACTAGGTGACTACTAGCTCAAGATATTCTTCATAAACAAGTATCCATATCCAGCCAGAACCCAGGCCCATGAACATGTCCTTCAAGATTGAGCAGCCCACAAAATCCCTGAACACCAAACCTAGCCATTAGAAACACAGCTAAGCCAAATGCTATGGGGCTGCCACCATCCAGACCTAGAAAAGACTGAACTCCGTCTTGGCATGAAACTACAGATCTAGCATAATCACCATGAGCACAGAAGAAAAAGAAAGTCGTAACTACATTGTTTGTTTTATTTGTGACACTGCATTGACCTATACTTTTTGTTGTTGTATTGTTAGGCCTGCCACTGTCAGCCGCTGTGAGTTGTGAAACGCTGTTTTCATCGAATGTCCTTGAGCATTTAAAGGCAGTGGAGCTGATGTGTTGAAAATCTGAAGAATCAATTCCGCTTTGACATTCTGACAACTGTGGTTAGCTGTGATGGTGTTATTATCAAGTTAAATTTATTACTGCTCTACTTACAGCCAACGCCTGTTTCCAAGTTTATGAATGTTTAAGCCAGATACACGCCGATCTGTTAAAAACTGCAAAGAACGGGTTCCCAGTTTAAACAGCTGATAATTTTTGTGAGCTATGGACATGACCTCATCAAGCCGGATCTGTTATTGTCAATTGTTGTGAATCGCAAGGACGCTATGTGCAACTAACTTTTGTTGATGATTTTCAAAACATTTAGACGAACTAGATGAAGTGGTGTGAAATCGAAGACTGAGAAATTAAATTCTACTTTCTAACTTAAAATTCGAGTGAGCTGTGGATACGAGAGTCGTGGATACTTGCGCTCTATCCAGTAGGATCTGTTACTACCCCAACTATTGTGAATCGTGAAAGCGCTGTTCTAATTCCACGTCTGTTTGGCGTTGTAAAATTGAGACATAACCTTAATTTCTCAGTCACAAACCATCAAGAGTTTACTTAAATATTCTCAAAGTCTGACGACAGGCAACATTTGCGATAAACTATGATCGTCTTATTGTCTAGTTACAACTGTTACTACCAACTTTGTTGAACTTGGAAAAGTTAACTTTCAACTACCGCCTGTTTCTAAATTTTGGGATATTTAAAAGGACTTAGGAGTGTGCGCTCAACTAAGAAGACATCGCTATTAAGTTGTTCTGTGGATTCAGAAACACATTTTTTGAAATTGTGTTGTGAACTGGAAAAAAAAACGCAAAGGTTTGAAGCTGTGCTGTGCACTGTGAAACACACATTTGGAAGGAAGTGTGCTGTCAACTAAAAGGAGCTAATTTCTGATTCTGCCGTTAAATAGATAAACTCATTTTACAATTTAATTTCCTGACAATTCTGTTGATCTATAATGAATATATTATCAAACTATATGTGTATATTCTATCTGCTGTGAGAACGCGGCGTTCAACAAACGTCTGCTGCAAACTTTTCGAATATTCAAAAAGGACTAACGCGTACCTTGTTGTAAACTTTCATTTCACGTCAAGATTTTCACCAGGGACACACACACTGTAAGCTGTAACCAACCAATTCAATTTACCCAAACGCCCAATCGTTGTGAATAGCCACTTTACACCGTTTCAGCTTACGACGCTGCCGGCTTTCTGTGAATTGTGACCTTTCACTTGGTACATCTAGGCATTCAAGTGCGACCACCAACGTCATGTCAGCTTTTCCCGTTCCGAAACAAGTAATCGTGGATGTCTTTATATTTGTGACAGGTGAGTGCGATGTTGTGTTGGTATCAATCAGTATGTTTTTTCTCTTCTTCGTTCATCCTCAGGTCAAGGTCCTGGCTTCTCGTACAAAGGACACCGTTGTTTGTAAGGCTGTTTTATCTCCATACAGCTTTTATCTCATATCTGTATCGCGAGGCCAGTATTGTTCTCTATTTTCTTGCGTGAGCATGCAGCTTAGCAGGATGTGTTCCGCGGTCACGGTATGCTCCCCACATGGACACCTGTCCTAGTTAAAGTAGATGTCTTCTTTTTGGAATTAGGGGTGTTGATCAGCCCATTTTCCCCCGAAGTTGGTTTTAATTATGGGATTGGCTTCATTTTATGTGATATTCAGGTTTGTTTGTGGGGATGATCCTCTACATTTTGCTAGTTTGTTTGCAGTTTCATTGCCTTCGATATTGCAGTGCGATAAGATCCACTGTATGACCAACTCTAGCTTGGGTATTCTGCTAAGAGCTGTGCCAGGGAGACCATACAATCAGTATGTTTGAGAACTAGAGGTGAGGCGTCACCTAATAAAACTATTTTAAAAAGGGGTGTGTGCTTTTTCCATGCTTGTTCAATGTACAAACAGAACAGACTTTCAAAGACAAAGAATACGTGACTGAATTACATTTAGGAGGCCGATGTACCAATACTATCAGAAAAGATAATGGTACTATGTTAATCGCAGTTCATACAGTACATCTACATACCTTAATGTATAAGATAACCAACAAATGACAGCATTACGGGATGCAACTCATCATTTTTATACCACACACACACAAAAGTTATCATTTCTCACTCTCACACACACACAATCCATCACATCTCTCACACACACAACTCATCATTTTTATATCACACACACAAAAGTTATCATTTCTCACACACACACACAACTCATTATTTCTCTCTCTCACACACACGCAACTCATCATATACCACACACACATACACACACACACAACTCATCATATACTACACACACACACACACCCCATCACATCTCTCACACACACAACTCATCATTTGTATACCACACACACAAAAGTCATAATTTCTCTCACACACACACACAACCCATGATATTTCTCACACACACACAACTATCATTTTCTCACACACCAACCCTTCATATCTCCAAACACACACAACTCATATATCCCACAAACACATACACACACACACAACTCATCATATTTCACACACATACACAGTTCATCGTATCTCTCACACATACAACCTATCATATATCTCACACACATACACACACAACTCAGTAGTTCTCTCTCTCACACATTCATAACCCCTCATATCTCAGACACACACAACTCATCATATCTTTCACACACACACACAACCTATAATATCTCTCGCACGCACACAAATCATCATATCTCTCTCACACATACACAACTCATATCTCCACCACACACACAACTCATCAAATCTCTCACACACAAAACCCATCATATCTCTCTCACACATACACAACTCATATCTCTACCACACACACAACTCATCAAATCTCTCACACACAAATCATCATATCTCTCTCACACATACACAACTCATATCTCTACCACACACACACAACTCATCAAATCTCTCACACACAAAACCCATCATATCTCTCTCACACACACACCACATCATTTCTTTCACACACAAACAACTCATCATATTTCTCACACACACAACTCATAATTTCTTTAACTCATACACAACTCATCATATCTCTCACAAACGAAACTCATCATATATCTCACAGAGAGCTCATCATTTCTGTTTCTCACACACAAATCATATCTCTTACACATAGCTCATCATATCTTTCTCACACACAACTCATGATATGCCCCTACACACACAACTCATCATCTCACATACACACTCAACTCATCACATATCTCACACGCACAACTCATCATTTCTATTTCACACACACAACTCATCATATCTCACACATACACACCTCATCATATCCCACACACACACACACACACACACACACATACACACACACACACACATACATACACACCCACAACCCATCACATCTCTCAAACACAACTCATCATTTCTATCAAACACACTCAAGTCATTATATCTCTCACCTACATTCACTATTTCTATCTCCCACACACAACTGTCCGTATTTCCCACACATTATATCTCACACACAGACAACCTATCACATCTCTCACATACAACTCATCTTTTATATCACACACACCTGATCACTTCTCTCTCTCTCACACACAATCCATCATATCTTTCTCACACACACAGCCCATCATCTCTCACACGCACACACATCCCATCACTTCTCTCATACACACACACCCAACCTATTATATCTCTCACACACACAACCTATCTTATCTCTCTCTCACACACACACCCGATCGTATCTCTCTCTCTCTCTCTCTCACACACACACAACTCAGCATATGTCTCTGACACACACACAACCCATCATATCTCTCTCTCACACACACATTTCATCATTTCTCTTTAACACACAAACACCTCATCATATCTCTTACACACACACCTCATCATATCTCTCTCACACACAACTCATCATATCTCTCACACACACAACTCATCATATCTCTCACACACACAACTCATCATATCTCTCACATACACGCAAAACTCATCATATCTCACACGCACACACAACTCATCATATCTCACACACAACTCATCATATCTCTCTCACACACACAACTCACCATATCTCACACACACACAACTCATCATATCTCTCTCACACACAGAACTCATATCTCTCACACACACACACTCAACTCATTTCTATCACATACACACACACAGACCTCATTGTATATCTCTCTCACAGAAGCCATCACATCTCTCTCATACACAACTCATCATTTCTATCTTTCACACACAACTCATCATGTCTCTCTCACAGACAACTCATCGTGTTTCTTGCACACACAACTCATCATATCTCTTTCACGCACAACTCATCCTTTCTACCTCATACACACATCACATCATATCTCTTTCAGGCACAAGGCATCCTTTCTACCTCACACACACAGCTCGTCATATATCTCACACACACAACTCATCATTTCTCTCTCACACATAACGCATCCTTTCTACCTCAGACACACACAACTCATCCTTTCTACCTCACACACAACTCATCATATCTCTCTCACACACACACAACTCACCATATCTCTCACACACGCACAACTAATCATATCTCTCACACACACAACTCATCATTTGTATCACACACACACACATATCTCATCATTTTAATCACACACAAAACTCATCATCTGTTTGACATAACACACACACACAAGCACACCTCCTCAACTGTGTCATACAGACACAAAACTCATTTTTTCTCTCACACACAAACACACAATCTTATCATCTCTATCATACACAAACACATACACGCACACACACCACTTCATCTCTATCACACACAAACACACACACACACGCAGACACACAATACTTCATCTCTATCACATCCCTCCGAGTTCTCATGGAAACCCCTTTGACATTCTTAAATTCCATTGATCGTTCACATCTTTGGCCGTTGCTTTTCTCGTGATAATCATGTTCCATTGATCGTTCACATCTTTGGCCGTTGCTTTTCTCGTGATAATCATGTTCCATTGATCGTTCACATCTTTGGCCGTTGCTTTTCTCGTGATAATCATGTTCCATTGATCGTTCACATCTTTGGCCGTTGCTTTTCTCGTGATAATCATGTTCCATTGATCGTTCACATCTTTGGCCGTTGCTTTTCTCGTGATAATCATGTTCCATTGATCGTTCACATCTTTGGCCGTTGCTTTTCTCGTGATAATCATGTTCCATTGATCGTTCACATCTTTGGCCGTTGCTTTTCTCGTGATAATCATGTTCCATTGATCGTTCACATCTTTGGCCGTTGCTTTTCTCGTGATAATCATGTTTCAAGTTGCTCCAAGTCACTCGTTGTGAATGTTTCATTCTTCATGCCATCATCTGATTTGATTATTCGTAAATCTCGAGCGGTTTTGAAGAAGGCGAACCCATATCCTCCTGCCAGACTTCTCAGCCAGCTCCCCGCTAAAGGGATCACAGTGTTGAACACCACCTCATGGTCCTGATGTCTATGGCACAACCACTGTCTAGGAGCACTTCAAGAACGTGAAACGAGGTCTTGATCTGTATGTTTAACCTGATCCTGATGATAATCTATGCTCCAAATCTTATTTCTTAACCTTTCTAGTTTCACAGTCACAAAATGCCTATCTTAATTGTGCATCTCCATATTTCAAGTGGCATAAAAACCTACCTAGCAGAATACAATGTTCACATCCTGTGTAAACTGAAATGCCCGTTCAACAGGGCTGCTTGACTCCGTGTTTCTCCATATCTATTATGACCTTGCTTGTTTGCAAAACAGTTGACAAATTTCAATACATCACAGCCTCTTTCAAAAGTTGGCAATGCAGACTTCCGAGTTAACTAACAGACCAGGGACGTTTAAGAGAGACATCCGTGTATTTAAAAATATACTGTACTATAAAAAAGTACAGAAGGGCTAGTAGAAATGATTTCATCCGTATATAGATACAGTGCAGATTCTAAACTTATTTGTAAACATAAACAAAACAAAGATAGCGACCACCTACAGAACAGGATGTCAACATAAATTTACAATAGGTGGGGAAGAAATAGACCAGGTCACGCATTTGGAATATATGGGTCTAGAATTGACAAAAATGGCGATGGCTCATAAGAAATCAGAAGACTGGCCATGGCAACGAAGAGGCTAGACAACCTGACAAAATTATGGCAAAACACCAGAAAAACGACAAAAGTAAATTTCTTGAGAGCCTATGTCTTTGAAATACTTTAGTCCCATCAAGAGACACAACGGTCTTGAGAGGACGGTGATGGAAAGTATGGTACCGGGCAAAAGAGGCAGGGCTAGGCCGAGAAGACGATGGCACCAAGATATTCAGGGATGTCTGGGCATGACTTTGGCGGAGGATGGAGATTTGACTATGGAACGAGTTTCTTTCGGATGCGGCTGTAATGGCATCGTTGTTCTACAAAGGACGTATGATAAAGATGATGATGATAATGTCCTACTGACCTTGCCAAAAGAGGTCGCAGAAAAGCGGGATGCGTCAATTTCTAGGTTTTCGGCAGATAGGAGCCTAGTGCTGTCGTTAGGTGTAACTTTCTGAGAGTGTAAGAGACACCCTCGTTCCACCAACGTTGAGGTCGGCCCCTTGCACGTGGACCAGAGACGACCTCCATATGATATGCTCTACCCGCAGGCTGGTCATAATGTATTCTGACTAAATGACCAAACCACGAGTTTTTTAACGCCATTGTAAGCACTAACTGGGTTTTTCCCCATTATCTGCCCCAGCCTGGTGTTGCGGATTCGGTCACGGATTGCCTTTTCGGCTGCACTTCTTACACATAGCATCTCACAGCTCTAGCTCTTACTCTTGTGGGCTGCTATGAAAGACCACGATTGACATTGGTAACACAATATAGGAATAAATAGTGTATTTATCAGCCTCCTCTTAAGTTGAATAAAGCACTCTAGGGTGTTTCAAAATCGGTGCAAGTTCATAGTGAAAACTGTTCACCTTCTAAATTCTATGTGCAATCTCTCTATCCAACTCTGCCGCCATCAGTGTACATATTTAAACTCCCTTCCTTGCTTGATAATTATGTCCCTGCTGTGGAAACGTCTCTCCATGTGTTCTGGCGATATCATCAGATCTTTGTGACATTTTCGTTACAAGCAAAATTGAGATACGTTAGGCAGTGTTGTAGGTATTCTCCATTTTGGTAAAATATGACAGGATCGGCAGGAAACAACAGTTCACTGAGGAACTCATCATGCGGTTTAACTAACAATGTCATTTTATCAATATAAATTATGAATAAAAGTGGAGAAAGAACGCATCCCCGTCGCACACATCTCAGCAATAGAAACCAATCTGTCATCCTCGCATTTATTCGTACTGAACCGTCGCTGTTTACGAACAAAGCACTGTCTTACAGTGGATGCATAACTAGATGTCACGTGTCTTTTGTAAGGCTACATAATTAATACAAATACTGCTGACAGCTACATTGGGCATATGAGGATATTTTTTCTACGCAGGCTTTCAAATGTCTCCTTAGATATGTTGACATTCAGCAATGTTCAGTCTCAGGGTGAGAGGTCACGCACTGGACACAATTGGGAGCCGAGGTTATTCAGTGCACTGGCTTCTCAGCCAGGTTCGTTTCTCAGTTTGTGCGGGTTTGTAAATAAATTCGTGAATAAGGGCTCCCGGTGTCGACCAAGGTTAAAAGAGTCCATAACAATGTGGGAAGTAAAGGCGGCTCTAGTGGGCCATGATCAATCTAATAGGGACCTAAGACAACATTCCCAATATGCCACACATGCGTGTAAATAGTATCTTTACTTATTTGTTTACTGGATACAGTAGACATCAGATAGACAATTTGTTTTTTCGTGACATTTCTTTGCATGTACATCTCAGGCTCCATTACATCTGAGCACTTGTTCTAGACTGGAAATACTTGGAAGCCAAATTCTATCCCGAGAGTTTACTACCTGCGGCTGGTTAAGTCTGCAGGAATAAGAAATGTTCCTTCCTTAGTCCTGGATGATACTAGCATGTATCTTCAATAGATTATGTCTCCTTTGATATGTCCCCAGTAAAGAATAAATATAACTTTGTACTTTGTAATCAAATGAGAAGAGATAGTTCTACAATAATAACTGCCGTTTGGGGCTCCTCTTGTTTTCATTGCTCAGTGACTCACAAAGCGATAAGTGACCGCTATTCCGGATGGTGTCTTTACGGCCAATACTTCACCAATGTGTACCACTAGCCACCGCGTCCACATTACAAGCAGATGCACACACGCATCCATACACTAGCCGTCACGTCCACATTACAAGCAGATGCACACACGCATCCATACACTAGCCGTCACGTCCACATTATATCAGATGCACACACGCATCGATACACCAGCCGACACGTCCACATTACAAGCAGATACACACACGCATCCATGCACTTGCTAATACGTCCTGATAGCGCCCAAAAGGCTGCCGTCTGGAGTGGAACGGGGCTTACCTTAGCCAGTAGAATCCGTAAAGGCAAACCTTTATTCAAAATCCAAAGACAAAGGGGGCAGGTGGACGTTACGTATATTTGTCTTATTATTACTGAGTCAACAAACCGATAATATGATAAAGATAGACAAGAAATACGTTCGACATACAGGAATACAGGAGAAGATACTAGAACAATGTTGGGGCTGCCCATATTGCAAACATTGGGACGAAGAAAGAAAGATGTAAAATAGAAATCATGAAGGAAATGGATGAGGTCAGCACAATGAGAAATATGGTGACATCAAATGTACATGAGCTAGCAAAAGCCGGAAGTGGCAAAACACAGACTCGACATCCACAGAGTTAAAAGAAACAAAGACACTCATAAAACAATCTAGCACAAAGACAACAAGCCAGAAAATGACAGCATAGACAGACTTCACAGAGATCGGCAGCCAGAGATTTTCAGACTTAGAGCCGGACATTACAGTATCAAGGCTCACCTCCACAGAATGGGTCTTAGTGGCACCAGCCCATTCGATTGCGCAGCACCCAAGCAGACACAAGACCATAGCCTGTAGGACTGACCCACTTATGCAGACCAAAGAGAGGCAGTCTGGCCCCGGGGAGCGACCATGCTTCGGAAAGCTGTAGGGGACCAGGCAAGACCTGGAACACGCAATTTCCTTCGTGAACTTCACCGTGTTAGATATATTACTTCTCAATTACAGAGACCCATTGTAGACTGGTTGTAGTGTTGTCTGAAAATCTCACTGCATTTGACCCTATCCCCTTTAGTTTTCTTCATCTCAGCATAGTTTTGTACTTTAATGTATCTTCATGCCTGAGATAACTTAACTTAACGTTTTTATACTGGTTTAGAAGACTCATCAGAGTATGTAGACAACCAGTCACATCTGCATTACCCTGCTCTAAAAACTATGCACATCCAATCTATTCTTAAATACATTAACTGTCTCTGCCTCCATCCCCTCCTGGGGTAATGCATTTCAAGCATTTACCCCTCTCTGACTAAAAAAATATTTCCTAATATCCAGTCTGGACCTTTCTTTAGTTAATTTGTATCTGTGCACATTTGTTCTCGTTGGTGGTTGTATTTGGAAAAACTTGACATAGTCTAATTTTATCTAAATTACAATTTTAATTTATTTAAATCCGACGTCCATATATGCACCTCTGCTGTAGATGAGACACTTCTACATAGTTTTGTATCATCTGCAAATTTTTCAATGTCCAAATCGTTTATATATATATATATATATCAAGAACAATATCGGTCCAAAAACCGAGTCCTGTGGTACTCCAATTTACATTTCACACCACTCAGAGTATTCCTTATTTATGCCCACTCTCTGCCTTCTTCCCGTCACACAACCCTCAATCCACTCTGCAACCTCCCCACCTATTCCATGTGATTTTAACTTTTTAAATAATATTTGATCAGGTACTCTATCCAAAGCCTTGGCCAAATCTAGATAAATAACATCCACTGGTTCCCTCTTATCTATCATTTTAATAACCTCCTCCATGAACTCCAAGATGTGAAGGTGAGTCTTGGTCGCCCATCATGCCCGGATCGTGCCGTTTAGTATCTTCTTCTGTACCCTTGCCAATATTCGTCTTTGTACGCATACCTAAGGTCATTGTCATTGGATCTTCTTTCTGTCTAACTCATACGTTTAATTCTAGAATTGTACCACATTTTGAACGCTTGCAATATTTTCGTCCTTCTTTGCTGGTTATGTTTTTAGAGTAATTATGTGTTGCATATACGCGTCATTATTTTATGATGTAGTCAAATGGACAACGAATAAATTGTTCGAGGAGAGAATTGATAATTGCCCTGAAGAGATTGTGGAATGTATTAATGTGTGAATATATTTTGGAGTGTACCAATGCCCTGAAGAGATTGTGGAATGTATTAATGTGTGAATATATTTTGGAGTGTACCAATGCCCTGAAGAGATTGTGGAATGTATTAATGTGTGAATATATTTTGGAGTGTACCAATGCCCTGAAGAGATTGTGGAATGTATTAATGTGTGAATATATTTTGGAGTGTGCCAATGCCCTGAAAAGATTGGGGTGCGTATCAATGCCCTGAAACTAATTTCGGTGATACAATAACTTGAAGAGATTTACCAGTGCTCAAGTGCTATGAAGAGATTGTAGGGTGTTCCAATGCCCTCAAAAGATGCTAGAGTGCAAAATACCTCCAAGAACAATATACTAAGAAATACTGCTCTAATGTATCACTCCAGCCACGTAATCACATCCATTTACCCACGTAATCACATAATTTTACCCAATCACATCATTTTACCAACATAATCACATCCATTCACCCACGTATTCACATCATTTAACCACGTAATCACATCCTTTTACCAACGAAACACATCCATCTACCAACGTAATCACATAATTTACCCACGTAATGACATCCATTTACCACCGCAATCACATCCATCCACCCACGTAATCCCATCCATCCACCCCCGTAATCGCATCCTTCCACCCATGAAATCACATCCATCCCTATATGTATAATATAATCATGTAATCATATAACTTTGCCTGTAATCATTTCAGTATGTCTGCCCTTAGTGCTGTTCCAAACGCTAGCTAAGCCAACAGTCAATGGCTTCTGGTGCCATGACCCTTCTCTCAGCTATCCATACAAGCCAGACACTGTTCCACAGTCCCTGCTTCTAACGATCAGCTTTGGAGTTACCTTTCTTGTTGTAAGTACACACGTTTCACCAAGCTTGGTATTTGCTGATCCGTAGTTCTTGAATAAATTAAGAAAATCCATGTCTTGAAAATTCGGTATTACTCACCGCAAATATTAAAATCCTGCTGAGAGTGGAGTATCAACTTTGGTTTGAAAGAAAGCTCTTGAAATAATGCCCTATCAATCTGCCCTCAATCAAAAGGACCTAGGGATTATAATAAATCACACAGGTAAGGTGAGTGAGCAAGTCCAGGTAGCAGTGAAAAAGGCTAATGCAATGTTAGGTATGATAAAAAGAAATATTTAAAACATAGGCGCAAGGAAGTGATAGTTAAACTGCATAAATGATTAGTTAGACCTAGATTGGAGTACTGTGTTCATGTATGGAGACTTTATCGTAGAGTGGATATACACATGCTGGAAAGAATACAAAAAACAAAAGCGACAAAGTTGATAGTGGAATTCCAGAATTACAGGTATGAGAAAAGAGATAAATCGGCCTACAGTGTCTAGAAAAGAGAAGAACTCGAGGTGACTTAATACATGTTCATAAGATAATCAAAGGCGTGGATAAATTAGACTATACCAAGTTTTTTTTAAAAATACAACCACATACAAGAACACTAGGGCATAGTTACAAATTAACTAACAAAAGGTCCAGATTGGAGATTAGGAAATATTTTTTTAGTTAGAGAGTAGTGAATTCGTCAAATACATTGCTACAGGAAATAGTGGAGGTAGGAACAATTAATACATTTAAGAATAGATTGGATGCGCATAGCTATTAGAGCAAGGTACTGTAATTGAAACTGGTTGAATACAGATTATCCAGTCTTCTAAACCAATATAAAGACGTTAAGTTAAGTTAGGAAATAATGCTTCATATATCTGCCTTCAAGAAACAATGCTTTACATCTCTGCCCACAAGAAACAATACTTCATATATTTGTCGTCAAGAAACAATGCCTCATATATCTGCCTTCAAGAAACAATGCTTTACATCTCTGCCCACAAGAAACAATACTTCATATATTTGTCGTCAAGAAACAATGCCTCATATATCTACCCTTAAGAAACAATCAGTGCCCCGTAAATCTACCCTCGAGAAACAATGCCTCATATATCTGCCCTCAAGAAACAATGCCTCATATATCTGCCTTCAAGAAACAATACCTCATTTATCTGCCATCAAGAAACAATGCCTCATTTATGTACCCTCAAGAAACAATGCCTCATATATCTACCCTCAAGAAACAATGCCTCATTTTTCTGCCCTCAAGAAACAAATGCTCATATATCGGCACTCAAGAATTAATGCCTCATACATCTGTCCTCAAGAAACAATGCCTCATATATCTGCCCTGAAGAACAATGCCTCAAATATCAGCCCTGAAGAAACAATGCCTCTTATATCTGCCCTGAAGAAATAATGTCTTATATATCTGTCCCCAAGAAACAATGCCTCATATATCTGCTCTCAAGAAACAATTCATCGTATATCTGCCCTGAAGAAACAACGCTTCAAATATAAGCCCTCAAGAAACAATGCCTCTTATATCTGTCCCCAAGAAACAATGCCTCATATATTATTTATCAACATAGTCACCACTCCTGATTATGCATTGTCCTCAGCGATGAACAAGAGCATACATGCCTCGTTCGTTATAATATACACCAGCGGATGTGACCCACAGTTTCACAGCTGCTATGAACGCCAAAATCGAGATATACGGTGGGTGTGGCATGACAATCCAGCCAAGACTGACAGTATGCTCAACAATCTTGAAACTGGTATGGGACCTAGCGTTATCGTGGTGCAAAAGACAGATTGTCTTCTTTTCTGGCCTGACCCTTCAGTTTAGTCAGCAATGCAATGTATAGGTCAGAGTTGATGGTTTGTCCAGGTTCCAGGAAATCAATAATGATTACCCCTTTCCTAACCACAAAGACAGTACACGTAACTTTACCCGCTAATTGCTCCGTCTTGAACTTGTTCCTCAATAGGGAATTCACATGTCGCCACTCCACGGATTATCGTGTTGGCTGAGGATAGTAGTGGTGGCACCACGTCTCATCACCAGTGACAATGCAATCCAGGAAACTGTTACGTTCAACCAACCTCTTAATGGTTCAAGAGGCCATGCCAAAATTGCATGTGATGTTATTTCTATTCCTCTCTGTGCATTCGTGAGACCCACCTGGCGCCAACTTTCTGATATCCCAACGATGCCACCATCGTTTCCAACGCACTGAGGCAAATTTCCAACTCCATAGACAGTTCCTTCTTCATAATCCTCCGATCTGCGCAGATGAGCTAATCGAGTAGTTGTTCATTTCGAGGTCTAGCATTTCTGCATTACCGTCGTAAACTTGTCCTTCATGTCGCTTGTGCCAGTGCTGAATCACACAACCACCGCTTCACTGTGCTACCATCCACTGATTGGTCTCTATAAACGTTCAGCAAGCGTCGATGAATGTCAGTTGGTGCAACTTTTTTCTCAAGGAGGAATCCAATCACTCGCCTCTGCTCATGAAGGAATCAAATGACTCGCCTCTGCTCATGAAGGAATCCAATGACTCGCCTCTGTTTATAACGCACTACCATGAAAGACGGTATTTTGGCCAACTGTTCCTCCACTGCCACCTATCGGAAGAAAACAAAATTTTAGGAATATTGGCAGGATGATTCAAACTTTACCCCCATTCTGCCGAAATCCACTTCTGTTGTAATGTATGATCATTATCAAATAAAAGGCATTGCTTTCGGAACGCCTTTCGTAATACAACAACATGTTAACACCAGCACAGATAAACATGACATAAATGGACAGATAAAGATCTTATATAGTCATAGGTTATGATAAACGTAGATATGCGGGAATGAACGCAGAAGCAACCAAAACGGCGGGAAACTGGGGAGATAAAATTGGGATGGATAGAACACACTCTTAGAAAGAAGTCGAGTAACATAAGCAGACATTCACTTGATTAGAATCCACAGGGAAAGAGGCTAGTAGGAAGGCTAAGGAACACCTGGCGGCGAAAAGTCGAAGAGGAAGTCAGTTTTATTGGTGTCTCGTCGATGGAATTCAAGAAACAGCACAGAAAGGAACAGTTTGAGAGAAACTATTGCCGCCCTATGCTCCAAGGGAGACCAAACGGATAAATTATGATGAACATCATATTTGTCATTCAAAAATAGCACCCCAAATACCTGCCCTACAAAAAAGCACCCCAAATAAATGCGCTTCTAAAATAGCACCTCAAATATATGTCCTTCAAAAATAGCACTCAAATATATGCGCTTCAAAAATAGAACCAAAATATATGCGTTTCTAAAATAGCACCCAAATATATGCGCTTCTAAAATAGCACCTCACATATATGCACTTCAAAAACAACACCACAAATATCTGCCGTTCAAAAATAATACCATTTATCGTTCTCCGTGTATCATCTCCACACATAGCGTGCACTTGGTATTGACGTTGATAAGAGTAACTTTTGTATGCATCTTGTTTTCTCTGGGTCTCCATATGTTATTTAGTGTCAAGGATTTTGTTATGTCCTTGACAATTCTCTTCCTTACATCATCCTCCGTGGCTTCATCAGCAAAAGGGAAATAAGCTGAAAACACTGCCTGTCCTGACATATGGATGGGACTCATGGCAATGACTACAGCCCAAGAAAGGCATCTACAAATTTCAGAAATGAGATATTTAAGAAAGGCGGTTCAGGTGACGAAAAGGGACAAGGTCCGTAACCATACAATACGTTACAATCTCGAAGTTCAACCCCTGTAAACACGAGTGGAACAGTCACAACTACAGTGGTTTGGCCATGTCTGTAGAATGGAAGACGATCGGATACAAGACGGTCATTAGAGATAAATAGCCAAGGACGCAAACCCCAGGACATCCCAAAGTACGTTGGGAAGACAAATTACGACAGTCACTAAGTGTTTGAGGGCTAGATTGGAAAGAGGACAGGAAAAAGACGATGGATAGAACAGTCTGGCATTCTCTCTGGCAAACCTCTATACGGTAGAAGAGGAGCGACTAAGTAAGTAAACATCATCATCTGTACCCCCTGATATATCAATTGTGCTTGCTTAAATAGGTCAAGGCGTCCAGCTCTTCCAGCGGCTCGCTCTCCAGCATGATTAGTTCCTTATTAATAATCAACCCTACTTTGTCACATATTACGAACCTGTCTGGAAGGTAACAGTGCTGCCTTCCTTAGTTTCCCTTTCGGGGTCCCGGTGGCATTCGGGTGATTCATTAAGAGGAAAATTGATGTAATTTGCCACACTGCAACAGATGATAACCGACAGTGCTAGAACTGACCCCTTCAACAGCGTGGTTACTCCAGCCGTGGTGTATTGCTGCGATGTGGGGAACCTACGGAACGCTGATGCAGATATTTGCGTTGTCCAACTAGCGAAGGAAGGAAGAACATTGAGGATCGCCGCTCGAGACAACATCTGCAACGTAGAAAACGGATGTTGAACTTCCTTCCTGACATCATAGATGTAGCACTGATGGAAACATACAGATGGGTTAGTCAGTATGTGCGCATGCTGGATAACAGATGGATTTGTAGAGGAACATCCTGGTGGCTCTACAACTTCAGAAGCCCTCTTGGACGATCGAGGCTGTTGTGGAGAGATGGTCTAATGGAGGTCCTGGGTCCAAGATAGTACACCGAGATTAAAGAGCTAATGAGTTCACTCAGTGTTTGGCTACCTGGCATCAGACACACGTGCCGGAATAAATACCAGGATTTGAGCGCATAAGCTGCAGTGGTTAGCGACCCATAACTGACTGCTAGCGTCAGGGACGGCGAACAAGAGCTGCCAAAACCCTTCTACACATCCACGCGGTGATCCTCGATAACAGGCTGAAGAAGAGAAGACTGGCTAAGGAGAAGGGATCGAAGAGGGAATGCTAACCCGGAACTTAAAAAAATTCTTGCTGAAGTCAGATGTGTTGGACCAAGAAGTGCA
This sequence comes from Ariolimax columbianus, assembly GCA_036924085.1. Classification (NCBI taxonomy): domain Eukaryota; kingdom Metazoa; phylum Mollusca; class Gastropoda; order Stylommatophora; family Arionidae; genus Ariolimax; species Ariolimax columbianus. Next base: position 28,767,750 of record JAVGWX010000008.1, read on the forward strand.
AATCTCGCAGCCAAGCTGTAAACTATGACACAACCCATTCCGTTCTCTGTACTACATTCTGTTACTTAAGCCCTTTCAGGGTTTGGTAGCGGGAAATAGAGAATGAACGAAGCCAAGCCAAGCCAAATACCAGGATTTACTGATTAGAAAATAACGAACCACTATAATTGCCTTATTTATCTGTTTTGTATATCTTTAACCGTCATTGGAACTCTCAAGAATGTTATTGTCTGCTTATCAGATGGCTGTAACAGAAAGTATACGCGCAGCTGTCAACTCGCAGATCTCGCACAAATTCCGGTCTGAAATGTTCAGCTTGGTCAAAGTCTACACAACCTTCTTGTTTGGCATGACCATCACCTGCATCTTCACGGACGCTCTCAAGCAATCCGCGGGGAGGCTTCGACCTCATTTCTTCGACGTCTGCAGACCAGACTTCCAGAAACTCAACTGCACAACCGACACAAGTAGAGACAGGTATGATACTATTCTTGCTATATATAACTTATACCTTCTTTTGGAAAGTAATACAATTTTTGAAATCTCGTGGAAGGGAAATAAAACAAGTAAGGACGTCTTGGAGTTTACGGCAAAATAAGAAAACTATTGAACAAATTCGATCAGTTAAAATATTTTGGCATTGAACGAAGACATTCATAACAGTGGTTCCCAAACTGTGCGCCGTTGCACCCTGTGATGCTGCGGCTGATTTATTACGATGCTGTGAAACATTTCAATATTCTCATCAACTGCACACTGCAACTGTTAAGTAAGCTTATTTTCTTACTTGGTGGTCGTGCAAAAATTATGGTACACTAAGAGTGTCGTAGACTTAAACACTTTGGGAACCACTGCATTATAACATTGGTACAAATTGGGCTATAAGGAAAAGCATTGGGTAAATGTGCAGGAGAAAAACATGGCTTTAAGGGAGATAATGATATCAAGTGATGGACAGAAAACACAGCGGATTGCGCCAAGGTGGCAAGAGATATGAGAGGGGTTGGGGGATAACGCGGGTACACATCTTTTGAAACTGTTTTAATATTTTGGAATAAGAGAAAAAACATATTTCTGAGAACTATAATGGAAAGAATGCTTTATACGTATTATTGATATGGTAAGATTTCATCAATCAATGGGCAGGAACAAGTTTGTCAGATTGCGCCATCAAGGACGGAGAAAGAAGATGGAGATCCATTGCAGTCAGACTTCGATGTCAAGACGACAGCTGACTGGAAATAAATATAGTGCACAACCAAAATCCCCCGCTCCTGTATCTGTAAAGGCCATTGACAATAATAGTAATACTAGTTGTCCATCGCAAGCGAAGATTACGACAGCATGAGACTATTACTGTAAAGTTCAATCCTGGAATGGCATAACCTGCTACACTCAGGGTACATATGTGGGGAGCCGGTTATGGAATCGTCATGCTTTTTTTTTCATTCCTGCAACACGCTTGCGCTGATCCTCTGAGATAGCTTTAATCTCTACGATCTGAGCACCTTCTGTGATACTACCGCTTTAGGTGGTACAGTTCTGTGCAAGTACAGTTCCAGGATAAGACATCAATATTGAAGCTTTTCAAAAACACTTTCAATCACTTCTGGCCCCCCTACCCCCTTTCCCACCTGGTGAGCATCTGCCTTCATATTGTGAGATCACTATATAACAGATGTTTGGAATCCGCTCATCTAGCATGCGAACAGCATGTCTTGTCTATCTTAAGTGATCTATGTGCAGAAGAGTATGGATGCTCAGTATGATAGTATTACTAAGAATTTCAGAGTTACGCACTTTGTCCTGCCACCTGAACCTGATCAGCCTACGTAGACGACTCAAGTGAACGCGATTGAGCTGTCTGGCATTCGCCTTTCTAGTAAGGGCACTGCCTAGGTAGGTGGAAGTTACTAACTGCCTGGAGACGATGGTGTTGTACAGTAACGTTTGATTTCATGTACGGCTTCCCAGGGGCAGGTGTGAAGAGTACACCCGGTTACCTAGTGTTGATAATGAGAAAAAAGTTACTGCATGCCGCTGAAAACTCCGTCTTGGTAAACTGCATATTTTTTTAAATTTCATGTTAGCCATTGACAACATCTCACGAGCATACATGGCCCTGGGCTGCTTGTTCTGCCTCTCTCCGGGTGTAATCATTTAATTTTAGTTACTTCTTAAATTCTCTTTTCCGTATATTTTTGGGTCTCTCTTTTTTCCCTTCAAAATTCCATGTAAGACCGCCTGTCTGGCTATATTTAGTGGCGTCTTCCGTATCGTATGTCCTAACCAGCCAAATATAATTCGCTTAATTTGTTGTTCTAGTGAATGTTGTAGACTCCTTTTCCATGTTTTCATTGCGACTTTATGTTCATTATTCTTCCCAGGCATCTGTTAACGAAGGACTGGAGCCTTTGTTGTATGTCCTTGGTCATGGTCATACTCTATGTCTCCGCTCCATACAGCAGGGCCGAATTCGTACTAACGTTGAATATTCTAAATTTGGTGTCGATCTTGATTTCACTGGATATACATACATTGTTTAGTGTCAGGAATGTAACTTGTGTGTTTTTAATTCTGATCCTTGCATCTGCATTTGTACCCCCTGGTAAAATGTACAAATGGATTAGTCACTACCTCAAAAACAGAACGGCCAGAGTTCAAGTACAAGGGCAGATGAGCAAAAAGGTGACACTTGAGCAGGGAGTACCTCAAGGGGGAGTACTGTCACCCACACTCTTCCTGGTGGATATAAATAATATAACAGAGAATATACCAAGAATAGTCCATAGCTCAATGTTCGCAGACGATCTGGCTATGTGGACCTCTGAAAAGAATCTCACCATAGCAAGAAATCGGACGCAGCAGGCCCTAACATCGCTGGAAGAGTGGGCGAACTCATGGCTGGTCAAAATAAACGAGGAAAAAACGACATGTACAATATTCTCGCTATCAAACAAACCCCAAAACACCAAACTAAGTCTTAACTGCAAATACCTGCAGCCAAACGACAACCCAAACTACCTGGGAGTCACATTTGATCGGCGCATGACATGGAAAAGTCAGATCGAGAGAAACCGAATGAGAGCCAGAGAAAGAATGGCAATCATGAGGAAACTTGCTGGCACAAGCTGGGGAGCAGACGAAAGTATACTAAAGAAACTGTATACTGGAAGAGTGAGACCAGTTCTCGAGTATGACATTGCGGCATGGACAACAGCAGCAAAGGCGAACTTCGATAAAATTAGCAAACTCCAAAACCAAGCCATGAGAGTTATAACAGGAGGCATGAAGTCAACGCCAATTGTAGAACTTGAAAAGATTACAAAACTGCAATCCATGACCGACAGAAGAGACTGCAGAGCCCAGCTGCAAGCAGAGAAACTCCGAAGACTGACTGACCATCCAATGCACCAGAGACTAAACAATCTCGGAAATGGGAAACTAAAGCGGAGAAGCTTTGCAGAAATAGCCAAAGCAAAGATCCACGAAGACCCCTTGAACGCACTAACAACACCAAAGCCCATCGCTACTTTACGAAAACCTACCTGGAGGCAGCATATATTTCCAGAGTTGGTAGAAAATATACCAGGTATTGGAAACAAAAACTGCCAGACTGAAAAAAGAAAGACGAGATACTACCCTGAGTTTCATAACGAAAAACTACCCAAGCATGGACTGGACCCATGCATACACCGACGGTTCTGTAACAAACACAACACAGAACGGAGGGGCAGGAGCATTTCTGAACCTACCAAATGGCAGAAAAATAACACTGTCATTCGCTACTGGAAAATACACAAGCAATTTCAGATCGGAGGCAGAGGCACTGAGGGTGGCAGTGGAAAAAATGGTGACAGGTAAAAGGAATGAAAGCCATATAGTCCTGCTTTCAGATGCCTTGACCGTAATCACAGCACTAAAAAGCCATAAAAATATGGAACTTAATGATTTAAGAGCAGTACTCTGTCAACTATGCCAGCAGTCCCCACCAAAAAGGGTAGTGGTGCAGTGGGTTCCATCCCACTGCAACATCCAAAGCAACGAGGAGGCAGACAGACTGGCAAAAGAAGGTGCAAGACTACCACAACCAGATACTAGTATGACATACGAAGAGTCAAGACGGCTTATTAGAGCCAGATACATGACCAAATGGGAAACCGAACATACTGGATACACAAAAAAAGATGTCTATTACCAGTTGAACAGAAGAGAGCAGGTCGTGGTCTTCAGACTTCGCACTGGCCACAATAGACTGAGGTACCACCTATTCAACAAATTGAAGATAGGTGGCACTGACGAATGCCTGTGGGGTACCGGGAAAATAACCGCTGAACATTTGCTGCAAAACTGCCCGACATACGAGGATCAAAGAGAGCAGATGTGGCCATCACTAGTGGCAACACTAGACAAGCTCTATAGCAGTGTCGACAGCCTCAGGATGATCGCTGCTTTTTTCGAAAAAATAAAGGTTGACGTCTGACTGCGTACGAAGAAGAAGAAGAAGAAGAAGTACCCCCTGGTGTGCCAATTGTTATGCCCAAATAGGTCAAAGTATCCACTTCTTCCAACTGCGCACCTTCATGGTTTCCTCTTTTTTGATAGTGTTGAGTTTAAGGAACTTTGTTTTTCATGTTGATGTTCAGTCCCAACGGATGCTTACCACATATTCCAATTGTGGACTGTCTTCTTGGTTATGATTGTGTACGTAATTGTATGTTTTATCGCTAGTATCTTGATACCAGACTACATCATCTCTCAATTTGCCATCTTACCTTTCAGATTTTACAAATTTTCATTTTTGTTAATACCTAATGAAGTCATTTTGGTCGACATAAAAGTTTTTTGTCGTCTTATCTTAGAGACAAGGCGAATTCCTTTCCATATTAGATGTAGACCGACTGATGATAGTTAATATGGAGTTGGCTATCTCGTCCTATAGAGATTTATCAGGCCCAAGGTGCTCAGATCCCAGAGAGCAAAGCCATAAAGCGTGCTGCCAACCAAATAAAAACGCACTGTGACTTTCCCAGCTGGCTCCCAACATACGTATCCCGAATGTGTCAAGGTATGCCGTTCCAGGATTGGTCTTTACATCAATATGAGAAAACATTCCACATTCGCAGCAACAGTCTGATGATGTTGTCATCTTCGCTTGTGACTGGCAACTACTATTATTATTATCAGTGGTTCTTCCTACTCTCTAATAAGAAAGATCAATAGTCTTTAGTCGTCACGTCGCACATTGCAGTTTTTCCACATGCAATGTCTGCAAAACTACTGAGGTTTAGTTGGCAGAATATGATGCAAAATACAGATGTGTTAGCGCGATCGGACATAAGACGTATACACATCATGATATGTGCAGCATCTCTGAGGGGCTAGCCATGTGGTACGCATGTCGGATGAACGTCTACTAAAATAACTGCTCTATGTGAACTACAAAATGGAAACAGAGCAAGTGGTAGGCAGCGGAAAAGGTACAAGAATACACTTAAGAGCTCACTAATCCAGTCCGGTATTAACAATGTTGACTGCGAAAGAATCGCCACCAACCGCACAGACTGGCGCAGCACCATTGCGGAGGGTGTTCTGGAATATGAGCATCACGAATACATGAGGCTATACAGATATGATCGTTCCGCACGCCTGCTCATATCAGTCCTTCTTTAACCTCGGTGAAGTGTCCTATATCATTGTACTTAGTGCAACAGAGAATTCATGGATGAGGTTAGCTTATTTAGCCATCTTCGAACTCATGCGAAAATTGAATATTGACAGGGATCAAGCCGCTGAGCAGCGCATGAGCTGCAGTGGTCAGCGACCCAAAGCTGACTGCTATCGTCAGGGCCAGCGAACTAGAGCTGCCAAGACCCTTCTACACCTCCACGTGGTGATCCTGGATAACAGGCTGCAGCAGGGCAGACTGGCTAAGGAGAAGGGATCGAAGAGGGAATGCTAACCCAGTACTCAAAAAATGTTTGCTGAAGTCGGATGTGTTGGACCAAAAGGTGCAAATATCGCAGTCAAGCTGTAAACTACGACACAACGTATTCCGTTCTCTGGACTACATTCTGCTACTTAAGCCCTTTCATTGTTTGGTAGCGGGAGATTGAGAACGAACGCAGAAGAAGAAGAAGAAGAAGAAGAAGAAGAAGAAGAAGAAGAAAAAGAAGAAGAAGAAGAAGAAGAATATTGACAAATTCGTTCTAACCAAAAATAATGAGTGAACAACATCAACCACAAGAGAAAAGAAAGAAATCCTATAGGATACACCGGTAGACGAGGAGCCATTTAGTCAAGTCACATTCTGTATGTCCGAATAAGAGAGATCTTACAGCTCTTGTCTTTCGTGTGAAGCTAGGACCAAGATAAAGAATTCCATGATTCAGGACCAACCATTAGGTGCATAATAGAGTGATTAATACCTGACGGACATTCTAACTAGCATCCGTTTGAAACTCCAATGAGCTCCACTTGTACCAGGCGATAAGGATGGACAATGTCAATCATGCTATTGGGTTACCCAGACATGTTCAGTGCTTCTTCCTTATGTTTCTATTTCTCTTCTAGCGTTCGTTGTGAACAGGAAGTTGTGAATTTGTGTCGTAATTTAATGCGAGTCTGCGATGTCTGTGTCATTTTGTGACTGAGAAACCTTTCCTCTTTGCTATTCTTCTAGCCAGACTACGTGATTGCTCCTTGCTTCCAGAATCGCAACTTTGAGGTTCATTCAATGCTGTATCAAGTCACTTGTATTTAAGGATAAAGATAAAGTATTTTGCAAGTTTTGTAACCTGTTTTAATACGTTAGATTCCATCGGCTCAAAGTAACAGCCATCAATGAGATCGCTGTGTGACCATAGGATCGCCTCCATGAACGTCCATGCGATTTCTCCCGGTATTCGGGTGCTTCTGTTTCAATCACTTCAAAAACCACGATCACCAGTACAAAAGAGATACTAAAGTTACGAGTATCATCTCCTGTACCGTGTGCAATAGATATTGAAATAAACTTTAAACTCTTACTCGAGAGGTGTTTTTGAACCTGATGACTTCAACACATCCCATATCTTATCTTGGGCTTTCAACCTCTCACAACCGAGGACCATCACTGTCTTCCAATAATCTCTAGCAACACTGATATTACTTTTATTTAGTTTAAGTTATCCTATTTGCTGTTTATAAATATAAATAAAACAAAGATAATGACCACCCACAAAACACAATGTCAGCATACATTTATGGGTGATGGTGATGAAATAGATCAGGTCACGCATTTGGAATATCTGGGCTCCAACATTGAGGAGAATGGCGACTGCTCGAAAGAAATCAGAAGAAGAAAAGCAAAGGCAATGCAGAGACTGAACAGCCTGAAGAAATTATGGCAGAGCACCAACAAAATGGGAAAAGTAAAAGTCTTGAGAGCCCATGTTTTTCTTGTAGCAGCTTATGCCTGCGAATCATGGACGATTACCAAAACTTTTAGACAAAGAATGGAATCCTTCGAGTCAAAATGTTACAGAAAGATCCTCAGAATATCCTGGACGGAGAAAAAGTCAAATGCAGACATTCGGCAAGAGTTGAACATATAAGAGAACTGGTTTATCAATTCCATGATGGTCAGAAAATGTAAATACTTTCGTCACATCAAGAAACACAGCGGTCTTGAGAGAACAATGATGGAAGGTATGGTGCAAGGCAAGAAAGGCAGGGGTAGACCAAGAAGACGTGGCACCAAGATATCCAGAATTGCCTGGGTATGACTGTGGCGGAGGCCGGAGTTTCTTTCAGACTGTGATGGGAGCGACGTTCTATAAAGGACATGCTAAATGATGATGATGATGATTTGCTGTTTTCGATAGTTCATTCATTGATAAAAACATTTGTAGTTGGAAAAGCTGGTACATTCGTGCCACTGTTCTGATGTAGAAACTGCATTTAAAACTTGCTTGTTTTTCAGCCACCGTTTACGCATTCGTTTTGTTTGATTCCTTTTGCGTGTCAAGTGGGCAACAATTTTTCCAACATCATTTCGCACCACTCCGCAGCACCGCATTTTGCGTTCCGTAAATTCGTTCAATGACAAGATGGCTCACCCCTCAAATCGGGACTTCTCAAAATATAAACACACCGAACTCGTTAGAAAGGTTCTCCGAAAGCATCTCTCAGTAATCAGCGTCCTGCGTTTCTTGGTTGTCTTTTTATTCTTGTTGCTGTTGAAGCTTTTGGAAATTTCGTTGAAAGACTTATTTCGAGAAAACTCTTTGTTTTTGAAACTCATTGGTATCAATTACAACAACGGGTAAGTTGATTACATGTGTCATTGTGTATGTACATGTGGCATTGTGTATGTACATGTGTCATTGTGCATGTACATGTGTCATTGTGCATGTACATGTGTCTTTGTGTATGTACATGTGTCATTGTGTATGTACATGTGTCATTATGTATGTGCATGTGTCATTGTGTATGTACATGTGTCATTATGTATGTACATGTGTCGTTATGTATGTACATGTGTCGCTATGTATGTACATGTGTCATTATGTATGTACATGTGTCATTGTGTATGTACATGGGTCATTATGTATGTACATGTGTCATTGTGTATGTACATGTGGCATTATGTATGTACATGTGTCACTGTGTATGTACATGTGTCATTGTCTATGTACATGTGTCATTGTGTATGTACATGTGTCACTGTGTATGTACATGTGTCATTGTGTATGTACATGTGTCATTGTGTATGTACATGTGTCATTGTGTATGTACATGTGTCATTATGTATGTACATGTGTCATTGTGTATGTACATGTGTCATTGTGTATGTACAATCTCATGTTTTTGTTTCATTTATCTTGTTAGCTCCAACACGGTAGCTGGTCCCTTTCAAAGGAAGACTGTTAACAGACTGTTGAAGCATTGGTGAGACCGAAATTGAGTACTTTATGTAGATTCTCCCTAGTGGTCCGCCGGAGTTTTTGTGTACGAAAGAGGCAAGAACAGCGCCACTGCTTCACCGAGAGAATGTCGTAAGTTGCGAAAAAATTTAGACATGGCATAACATCGGCCATGGTTAGGCGTAGATGGCGCCTAATAGACTGGGGTCACTTTTGCATGAGTCCATTAAGATGGACTCGCACATCGGTTAACCGTCCTCTAAGAAACTGGTTGTATACAGACTCTGCAGAGTCTTCTTACCAATATAAAGGGAGAAAGACTAAATTCTGGTCAGGCAAAACATACTGGCCAAAACCCTAACTCGGCTTACTAGTAGCCCTTCCTGGGATAGGGCTGTTTTCACGGTAGCCTGGCTAGCGAGGTGAGGAATCGACGCAATACTCGTAGTTGTGAGTGGCACGCAGATGAAGCCAAGCATATCACAACCGCCTAGAGGAACACCGCCCACCTTCATCAGCAGGTTTGGAATGTTAGAAAAGGTACTGCAACCCGCCACCTCAGGTCCTTTGCATTGCGCACAAAAGAGTAATCTACTCATTGTGGGAATTCACAAACAGCAACAAGAACAAACCAAATTTAAAGGCGATAAGTTAAATTAAGTTAGTGGGAGACATTATCATAGAGTGTAAATAAACATGCTGGAAAGGATACAAAGAACAGCTGCAAAACCGATCTCGGGATGGTAGAGTTTAAAATTAGGAGGAAAGGCTAAGAAAACACTGGTCTGCAGTGTCTAGAACAGACACAAATTGGAGATTACTTTTAATAGTTTATAGGTTAATCAATGGCATTCGACTCTACCAAGTTTTTGTCAATGTACAACCGGATAAAAGAACAATAGGGTACAGTTTCAAATTGTTTAAAGACAGTTCCAGAGTAGTTATTAAGAAATATTTTTTTTAGTCAGAGAGTGGTGAATGCTTGGAATGCATTGCCGCGGGATATAGTGGAGGCAGGTGTCAGTTAATGCATTCAAAAATAAATTAGATGCTCACAGTTATTTTTAGTATTGGCGGAGTGAAATAAAGTGAATTTATATAGACTCTGTAGAACTTTCTAAACCAGTATATAATAAAGTTGAGTTAACAAGCATTTGTATCTATTCACCTGTTCCAATCCAACATTGTAGCTGGTTCCGCTAAAGAAAAATAATTTACAAGCACTTATTATAGACTTTTACACACACAGACACTCATGCGAGGAGTCGGCTGGGAGTCGTCGTGCATTCTGTTTTTCGAGCGATACGCTTGCTCTCAGCCTACACGATGGAGTGTCACTCAACGATCTGGGCACCTTTGATGATGCCAGCGTGCAAGGCGGAATAATTCTACTCACACAACTCCCATCAATGTTTAAGCTTTCAATAGACACTTTCAAGTAGTCTCTGAGGCGTTTCTTGTATTCCCCTAATTAGAATCTGCCTGTAATGAGCTCAGCGTATAACAGCTGTTTTGGGATGCGCTAAGTGGGCATGCAAACAGCATTTTCATTCCATCTTATTTGGGATTTTTGCAGAGACGTAATTATGCTCTTTAATGTACGCACTTGTCACTTCCGTATACCTTCACGCATGCGAAACTTGGACTCGCGGTTTTAGAGCGTATAATCTGTGCAATGGAGAGGAAATGTCTGCGTCGAATCCTCGGCATTTCGTTTCTGGACCACATTTCGAACAAGGTAGTTCAGTACACTGTTAAAAGAGAGGTCGGTCAATATAAAGATCTACTGACAATGGCAAAAGCACGCATGCTCCCATGGTATGGGAATGTTTTAAGATCAATAGGTCAACCAAGACGGCCCTGCAAGGTACTGTGCCTAGGAAGAGTAAGTGAGAGAAAGAGAGAGAGAGAGAGATTGAGAGAGAGAGAGAGAGAACAAGAGATATCAAGACAAGATCAGAGAGTGGACGGGAAATTTCATAGCTAGAACAAATATCCTGGCATAAAACCGAGTGGAGTAGTGGGAACTCGTCCAACAATCTGTAATATTGGTGCCTCAAGGACGTTTCTGGTTACGAGACTGATGATAATAATGATGATGATGATGATGATGATGATGATGAATGAGGCTCAACATGTTAGTCTTTTCTATGAAATTCAAGAGTTACCGTTTCCTGCTACTCGATCGTGATCCGCCTACATGGGGTTTATAATCCCACAAGTGTCACGTACGCACTGGGTTCAAGGCAGGTGAGATCAGCCTCTTTTCATATCGGAGATGGACGAAATAGTCCTGTGTATGCGCTATGCACGTACAAGAACACTGTGCTGTTGAAAATCGATAAAAGTAGGCTGTAAGTTTTGTCCAGGCAAGCAGTTATTGAAAGCAATACAATTTCTACCCAAAAAAACAGAATCTACTTTTCCCAGGCTAAAAGTCACAGGAAGTAAACATTTCAAAATTAAAAAACAGACTACGCCTCCGTACTACTCGATAAGGGCGGCAACAGACGTGACAAGAGACACCAGACTGCGAGTAGGCATATTCAACTTAGCGCTATGCTATGGAAGTGAAACCTGCTTTGACAAAAGCTTTGGAGAACCAGCTGAGGACAACACATGTCGTCTCGTGGGCATATCATTTAGGCAACAGCGCCAGATGGGTTTATATAACAGTGGCATCCGGGCATTGTCACTCGTCAAGGATGTCATACATTGTGCCAACAACTCCAAGCACCGCTGGGCTGGCCATGTAGTCAGAAGGAAAGACGAACGCTGGAGCACAGCAACCCCACTGTGGTACCCACACAGCAAAAAAAAACTACCTGGCAGACCCCCTACTAGATGGCAAGATTCGCTCGAGCAATTCTAAAACAAACAAGTTAGCCATGCACTGAACAATCCATGCCCGAGACAGAATCGACTAGAAACCGAGATGAGACCAGCACAAACCCAAACAAACATAGCACTGCTCGAGCCCAGCCCGCTAAACAGAGAAATTCACCCGGAAACTACCAACTCGCACAAGCGTTGGGACCTGCACAAGGGCGTTAGCCCATGGGGAGGCACAGGTGGACTAAGACTAAGACTACGGCTAGCCTTTGGGTACCTGGCAACAGGCTTAAACTGCCTGTTTGATTATCAGGATTTCAGTTATTCCAAGTATAGAAATTGAATAATCAATAGCTTGATTATATTGAATGATTTGAGATCAAAGAGTAATTAGGGTCAGGTGAAATATACTGATGAAGATTCCACTTAAGGTCCTGGTTCCTGCTCTTGAAAGCAGACTGGGTCACGACAGCTTGACCTTTATGTTCTTTATCGATCAACTGAGGCCATGCTTCTGGCCCGGTGGGGTTCATGAAGAAGACTGCGTTTCGCGTATTCGCCGGTCCCCCACAGATTATCGAGCATGGTCGCTTCTCCAGACAAGACTGGCTCTATTTGATCAGACAGTCCTGCAGAATATGTTCTGGTGTTTGTTTGAGTGCTCGACAATCGCACGTAGTGGTGTCTCTAATTCCCATTTAGTGGAGATGGGGATCGACCCTGTTATCCCCATAGTGATAAGCTTACTAGTAATCATTGCACTAGTCAGGAGGTCCCCGGTCCACTTTCACAAGTACGTTCCAGGAAGTAAGAAGAGCCACTATAACGCCTTGCCAATAAAACGTTAAGAGTTAACAAGGCACGGGTAGCTGCTAAAAGTATTAAATGGTACCCCTATCCATTAATGAATAAATCACATTCATAATATCATGACTAGGCTGCAACCTATTTGGCGAGACAAGCGCCTCACCCTCGGCATAAAAGTCAGACTACTGCGCTCTTTGGTGCAGTCAATATTTCTGTATGCCTGCGAGACCTGGACCATTACAGCAGATATCCAGTGCAGAATACGTGCAATGGAAATGCGGTGCTATAGAAAACTCCTAAATTTTACATATAAGGATCGTGTCACGAACGTAGACATCCGTCAGAGAGTTGAAGACGCTATTGGTTCTTTTGAAGATCTGTTCATAACTATCAAAAGACGCAAGATGGCCTGGTGCGGGCACGTCACGAGGTCAAACGGAATTCCCAACTCGATACTCTTTGGTTCCGTACCGGGACAGAGAGGGCGAGGACGTCCAAGGAAGAGATGGGTGGACAACATCACTGAGTGGTCAGGCCTTCGTCACGGTGAGATACGTCAGGCGGCGACAGACAGAGAGAGCTGGCGTGGGTTTTTCATGTCTTCATGTGTGCCCCAACGACCTGATGGGTTACAGGATGAACTGAACTGAACTGAACTGATAATATCATATTATAAAGCCAGATTCAGAATAGTGTTATCCACTATTGAACACCTCCACGCGATCAATCAACTGTTGAAGAGCGTACCTGAAATGCGCATACTCTTATGTCTTGTATTTATCGATTACGAGATAGCCTTTGACAGTTTTGAGAAAATTGTTGTGGTAAATGCTCTCAGAAACCAGGACATCGGGAAACCTGTATAACACTGATTGAGGGAAGCTAACAGAGACTACAGTACAGCCATCCCTCTGTACCACCGTTCGTAGTAATGTTCCGATAGCAAGAGTACCTGACAAGGGGACAGCATCTCCCCAAATATATTGACAGAGGCTCTCAATGAGATTTCCCAACAATTACATTGGATCGACAGAGGTTTAAACAAAGATGACGAGTGGCTCACCCATTTACAATTTGCATCGTGCTCATCAGTCATGCAATTGAGGAAGCCCAACATTCCTTGAGCGACCGAATTGGGATCAGCAGAGCTGCTGCTCTTAAGATGAATAAAAGTACAACACAGGTTCAGAAACCCTTACTTCTCAAAACAGGATATCAAGCTAGAAAAGAAAGTCATTGAGGATGTCAATTTCTATATCTACTTAGGCCAAGAGATAAATGCCAACCACAAAATCAACTACGAAATCACTAAACGACGAGAAGCAGCTTGGAATGAATACATTATAATCGATTAATGCATGTCATCCTTCTCGATTAATCAGTGATATATTTACATTTATAAATAATTGTACCATGTCATCTTTTATATCTTGATCAATTTCCGAAATGTTACCTCCACTGACCTCAATCCTTGCAGAGTGTTCAACAAGGTTCTGAAACGCCCGTCAGTGTATCCAAATGACGAAAGAACGAGCACTCTCCTAGATACACGCGACATGTGTGCAGACGTCTACAAGTTTGACGCTCTGGTCATCGTCCACACCGCGGTCAACCATTTTGAGAACAGACAAAAGTACAGGGACACATATGGAAGCTTTGAATTCACCAAGCCCTACAGTTTAAAGGTGGGTAAAATAGTAGGGATAAATATAGCCAAGGGGCATAAGAAGAACACATGAAAATTCAATTTAAAAAACAAAAGAATTAACTGTGAGTCATTACGTGTCTACAAAACAGCAATCTACGTTTCAACGAAAAAGTTTACGTCAAGGAAAAACCGATAACAAAATTGCGAATAGCTAATTAGTAATTCACTTTTATCATTTCGATTAGTTTCTCTGTCTTTATGATTGTCTCTGCTTTTCGGGACAGGAAGATCTTGTGATTGAAACGTAAGTTGTTCTAGTTGGTGGTGTTGTTTCTGCTGTTGTAATTGTTGGTGGTGTTGTTTCTGCTGTTGTAATTGTTGTTAGTGTTGTTTCTGCTGTTGTAATTGTTGGTGGTGTTGTTTCTGCTGTTGTTATTGTTGGTGATGATGTTTCTGCTGTTGTAATTGTTGGTGATGTTGTTTCTGCTGTTGTAATTGTTGGTGGTGTTGTTTCTGCTGTTGTAATTGTTGGTGATGTTGTTTCTGCTGTTGTAATTGTTGGTGGTGTTGTTTCTGCTGTTGTAATTGTTGGTGGTGTTGTTTCTGCTGTTGTAATTGTTGGTGGTGTTGTTTCTGCTGTTGTAATTGTTGGTGGTGTTGTTTCTGCTGTTGTTATTGTTGGTGGTGTTGTTTCTGCTGTTGTAATTGTTAGTGGTGATGTTTCTGCTGTTGTAATTGTTGGTGGTGTTGTTTCTGCTGTTGTAATTGTTGGTGATGTTGTTTCTGCTGTTGTTTGTTCTGCTGTAATTTTTTTTCCTGCTGTTGGTGTTGTGGATGCTGTTGTTATTGTTGCTGTTTCTGCTGCTGTTGTTGCCATTGCTGTTTATGTTGTTGTTGATGTTTCTATCGGTGTTGCTGCTGTTGTTGTTGCTGATGTTGCTGTTGCTGCTATGTCTGTCACTGTTGTTGCTGCTGTTACTGTCACTGTTGCTATTTGTTGCCGTTGTTATGATATTAATTTTGATGATGTTCTTGTTTTGTTGGTGTTATTGTTATTAGTGATGTTACTACTGTTGGAATTGCTATTATTGTTGGTGGTATTGCTGTTGCAATTGTTGATATTGGTATTTTTGCTGATTCTGTTGTTGATATTTTTAATTTGATTATTTTTGATGTTGTTATTTGTGATATTGTTATTATATTCTTTTTGATGTTGTTATTTGTGATATTGTTATTATAATCGTTTTTGATGTTGTAATTGTTAATTTTGATTTTGGTATTGTTTTTGATGTTATTGTTGACTTTGTTATTATTATTGTTGTTGATGCAGCTTTTGTTGATACTGTTTATCATTACTATTTTGATGTTGCTATTGGTAATATTGTTATTATTATTGTTTTTTATGTATATCGTTGAATGTGATAGTGATATTTTTTAAAATGTTTTTCATGTTGTTATTGTTGATATCGCTGTTGTTAATAGTTTTGATGTTGTTATTTGTGATATTGTTATTATTGTTGTTGCTGATGTTTTGTTGTTCACCACTTTTCTAAATCACCATCATTCACATTACATTCCATTGTCGCCTCACCCCCCCCCCCTCCTCTCTGCAGATCACCACGTTTCCCCACTCGTTACCTTATCACCTCTATATGTTTAAAACAGCACCACTTACCTTCCCGTTCGTGTCACCTCTGCACCCATACATTACTCTTAGTCATTCATCCTTCTTCATCTTCACCGTCCCACATCATCACCATTCACTATTTAGTAACTCGTCACCTCCCTACATCACCACCATTCACTATTTAGTAACTCGTCACCTCCCTACATGACCACCATTCACTATTTAGTAGCTCGTCACCTCCATACATCACCACCATTCACTATTTAGTAGCTCGTCACCTCCCTACATCACCACCATTCACTATTTAGTAACTCGTCACCTCCCTACATCACCACCATTCACTATTTAGTAACTCGTCACCTCTCTACATCACCACCATTCACTATTTAGTAACTCGTCACCTCTCTACATCACCACCATTCACTATTTAGTAACTCGTCACCTCTTTACATCACCACCATTCACTATTTAGTAACTCGTCACCTCTTTACATCACCACCATTCACTATTTAGTAACTCGTCACCTCCCTACATTACCACCACTAATTATTTAGTAACTCGTCACCTCCCTGCATAACCACCATTCAATATTTAGTAGCTCGTCACCTCCCTACATCACCACCATTCACTATTTAGTAACTCGTCACCTCCCTACATCACCACCATTCACTATTTAGTAACTCGTCACCTCTCTACATCACCACCATTCACTATTTAGTAACTCGTCACCTCTCTACATCACCACCATTCACTATTTAGTAACTCGTCACCTCTTTACATCACCACCATTCACTATTTAGTAACTCGTCACCTCTTTACATCACCACCATTCACTATTTTGTAACTCGTCACCTCCCTACATTACCACCACTAATTATTTAGTAACTCGTCACCTCCCTGCATAACCACCATTCAATATTTAGTAGCTCGTCACCTCCCTACATCACCACCATTCAATATTTAGTAACTCGTCACCTCCCTACATCACCACCATTCACTATTTAGTAGCTCGTCACCTCGCTATCCGTAGATTGTCTTTTTCATTGGACTGCCGTCTGATACCGGTCTGCAGCCTGATATACTTCAAGAAAACACACAGGAAGGAGACACTGTCCAGGGTAACTTCACAGACACCTATCGAAATCTCACCTACAAAGCCGTTATGGCATTCAGGTGCGTACCTAATATAGGGGTGGGAGGGGCGCAATGGTCTCGAGGTAAGGTGTTGGAGGTCTCGGGTTGAAATCGCCATGGAGACCGGAATTTTCTCCTTTGAATCATCTGATAAAAAATTCCTTTCATTTGGACCAGACACCCGTATTCAGTGACGGGCGCGTTAAAAATCTCATGACAGTTGGGCAAAATTCAAGTTAAAAATCTACTCTAATTATTCTATGGATTCTCGCCTAACAAAGAAAATGCCGCACAAGGGGGACTATGTAGCTATAACATCAGGTCTTGGTTATGTAGTTAGCGGAGCGGCATAGATGACGCCTAACAGGCTGCAGGTCTACCTTGATATAATTGACACTTCCACCACCATCAGTCATAAAAATAGGCAACCGTATATTCTAGATGCTACCAACGTAACGGTTTGGAACAGATACTGGGATTCACCTCGCAAATCACGAGCGGATTTTCGCCTACCCAATAAAATATGAAATGAAGGAGACCACACCTCCCCACGACGTCTAACGACACAAGTGGACTAGAGATAGATAGACCAGATATTCAGAGTGCTCCACTCGCTACTGGTCGGAGGTTGTCCCTTTTAATATTTTAACCAATGAACATGATTCAATAAAATTGGACATGAACAAACCGTGATGTGTTAAAAACAAAAATAATGGCATGTAAACCAGTTGTACGACGAGGATCTCCTTAATGGCTATTTTCAACAGGATGGAGCCATATGCCACACCTCAAGTGTCAATATGGCTGAAAGTACGTCCATCTTTGAAGATCGTGTCATTTGACCACCAAGGTTCCCTGACCTTACCCTCCTCCTTCCCCAGGGCATGCAAGAGATAGTGTTTCGCAACAAGCCAAAGAATCTCATGGATTATTTACAAGGAAACATTTGGTTGAAAATTGAGTCTGGGATTCCTCATGTGTTGGTGAATACCTTCGTAACATGGAGAAACGTGTGCAGGCATGCCTTGATACTAATGGAGACTATTTTCAACATTTTCTAGGAGCTCATTATGCTTCGCACACACCAAGGAATGTCCCTATCAACTGTTAATGAATTACGTTCATTGGTTTAAAAGTTATAAGGGGACATCAGCGACTGCTAGCGAGTGGGACCCTCTGTTTATCATGTGACTGAATCCAGTAGATGAGTGGACACATACCAGGCATTATATGTCTTCCTGCATATTCCTTATGGACTGTTATTGTTGCTGTTGTTGTTGTTGCTGATGTGGATGTTGTTGTTGCTACTGTTGTTGGTGTTTTTGTTGCTGTTGGTATTGCTGTTGTTGTTGTTGCTGTTTCTGTTATTGTTGTTGTTGCTGTTGTTGTAGTTATAGTTGTTTCCAGTGTTGTTGGTGCTATTGCTGTTGCTGTTGTTGTTGTTGCTGATCTTGTTGTTGATGATATTGTTGTTGTTTTTGTTGCTGCTGTTGTTGCGGTTGGTGTTGTTATTGTTGTTCCTGTTGTTGTTGCTGGTGTTGTTGTTTAATACCAATGATGAGTATATTTACTCCATCGTTCCCCCTTTAAATGTCGTTAAATGGCACGTCGGTGTCCTCACATCCCGAGCGTGCGGATGAAGGTGCGCGGAATTCCTCCCTACAGGCCATTGTGCTAAGCGTTCATCATTTGCGTGCCGCTCACTACTACGGGTATCATCATGCCGATCTCCACCTCACTAGCCAAACTGCCATGAAACAGCCAGAGGTGGCGCCTTGGTCAATATATTTCACCTGACTTACTAACATTGTCTGAACAATATGTTTTGCCTGGCCAGTGGTTAGTGTCCTCTCCCATGCCTGTCTGAATGCTAGAAGACATTATCCATTTCCGATACGTCCTCTTTCATGGCTCTTCCTGTCTTATCTTCACTCAGATCTATTACTGCCTATCTTCTATTTCATCTGTCACAGTTTATCTATTCTCAGTTCTTTCATGGTCTATCTTCACAATAGTCTTCCATTAGTTCTATCTTAGTCTACACTCTGTCAGTAATATCAGCGTTTACCTTCTCTGTATTATATCGCTGTCTATTATACCCAAGCTCTACGAACTTCTATATTCTGTCAGCTCTATTACTGTATCTCTTCTTCGTTTTGTTTAGATATTCCCAGAAAAAAATATATCTATCTATCTATCTATCTATCTATCTATCTATCTATCTATCTATCTATCTATCTATCTATCTATCTATCTATCTATCTATCTATCTATCAATCTATACATTCGTCTATCTTTCTTTCTATCGATTTATCTATATATCTGTCTATCTATCTATCTATTTATATATCTATCTAACTATCTTTCTGTCTGTCTGTCTGTCTGTCCGACCGTCGGTCTCGTCCCGTCCGTCCGTGTCGTCCCGTCCGTCCGTGTGTCCATCCGTCCATCCGTCTGTCTGTCTGTCAATCTCTGTCTGTCTTTCTGTCTCCGTGCCTGCCTTGTTCTTCCTGGACCGTAACAGAGTCTTGGAACACTTGAAATATTGGTAATCAAACAGGCATGTTAATTTCTGTTGCCAGGAAGCCGAAGGCTTCGGCTATATGTAGTAGGTATTTTACAATTTCCTGCGGCTTACTAGGCTAATGGAATGAGACAGACAATTTGAGTAGATTTTTAACTATAATTTTTGTCCGGGGTAGCGGCCGTCAAGCCTACTCGTTTCGATTATCAACTGCCAAGGTATTTTTAACGTGCTCTACACTGCAGACGGGTGTCCGATCTCACTACCCAGAGATCAGGGGAATTTTTACCAGAAAATCCACGTGAAAAAGATTCCGGTCTACATCGTGATTCGAACTCGCGACCTCCGGCACCCGATACCGACATCTTATCTCGAGACCACTCAGCCCCGTAACAATCCCTAAACCAACGTATCTGTCGAGCAATATACATATCTCACCTGTCTCTATCTAAAGGTGTGTCTTGTATTGTCATATCTGATTCCTAAAAGTTCGAAAAAGTAAATGTAATTTATGATTACGTTCTGTATCATGATAAATATGCAGATAGAAGAAAACTGTGGTTTAAAATCCCAACAATATGTAACACTAAGTCTGTCAGTTTACTCTTCGCTCGTTCGCTTAACAGATTTCACACCTTTTATTTGCCACCAATAGATGGGTTTCTCAGAACTGCCAGCATGTCAAGGTCATTCTAAAAATGGACGATGATGTTATTCTCGACGTCCACAGATTCTTCGAGGTGTGATTTAAAAAAAATCATGTAAACATACTTACACACATTATATAAGGCAGGTAGTTCCGTCTTATTTCGCCCCAAACAGAGTTATTTGGGTTTCTATCGTGCACATTTGACAGCTAATAACTGTAACGGGACATTCCATTTCGGGTTACGGGGAGGAAAGGTTGATATAATTTTATTTTAAATACATCAATAAAAACGTTGCTTAAGATAGATATGTAGAAAAGATGGTTATATTCAGTTGCAAAAGAGGATGCTTATCAGCTCTTAAGACCAGCAGTATACAAACAGAATGATCTGCCTTTAGACCATACGCGAGCCTTGTAGCCTCTGCCTTCCCTCCCAGGGATATCCTGCCGACATTGTGCCTGTTCACATCTCCATCTACCCTGTCATTCCGTCAAGGACAACACCATACTATGGTTGTTATTACATCGTCTGACAACATGGGTAAGGCCATACTGCCGTAGACATTGGATCCTCCTCTCCTTATCACGGACCAACGTTGACAGATTCAAGAAATTCATTTGAAATAAGATATCAGGAACGCGCGGTAGCATCATTGTTGACTCCCCAAACAGTTAAAAGGAGGTCTAGTGTGTGACGTCGCTACCCCCAAATCCGGTGCTAAAAATAGATATATCGTGCTACAGATATGTAATTTATTTAATTATGTTTGGAGTGAATTAAGGGACGTACTTCATATTTTATACACACACACGCCCACACACACACGCACACAAATATATATATATATATTTATAAATGTATGCACACAACCATCTTTGTTAATTGGATAAGCAGTGACGAAAGCTACCGTATTTGGTTTGGTGTTGTTGGGTTGTTGCGGTTGTTGGGTTGTTGCGGTTGTTTGTATAGTTAAGCCACGAAATTTAATCATTTAATTGTCAACCTGTTCATATTTGTTCTGATAAGCTGATGCAGATTAATACCTTGTTTGAAGTTTCTGCTATACACGTTTATCATATCTTCAAGATAAAATCACGTTATAAATTAAACGCTGGGAGGATTTAAGTGAAAATGCGTATCTACATTTAGGGAAAATGAACAAAAGGAAACGATTAAAAACCAGCTTTATTAATAAGTGGGTAAGTGTGTAGGTAGATTAGCAGGTAGGTAATCATGTTAAGCGATAAGAGCCATTCGCAACAATCGTAAATGAACACGATGGGTAGGGCGAGTTCTAGGCTGCATGCAGTTAGGATGATATAATTTCTTTTTTTTTTGACTCAACTAGTCGGCCGTAGTTTAGCAGAAAAACCTGGAAGTCATGTGAGTCGTGGTGTGCAAGTTATGAAAAAGAGTGTGCCAAACAAGAAATAGTCAATATGATTACACGAAGACGAAATAAAACAGGATAAAACATGAAAAATACACAAAGATACTACCACATTTAAAGCGACACACAATTAAACATATATTTTTTTTTTAAAGAAAAAGCAATGATATGAGTCAGAAAATTGTTATTCATGTGACAACCACAAGGGTGATTCATGTAACTCATTATGTCGCCTCTTTGGTGGCGGATTACAGTGGCTGGTCATCTTACATCTGAATGTGCACATGAGAATGAGGGCTGGGGTCTTCCTGGCTGTAGTGCAACGTGAAGCTCCTACGGATGCTCACCAGTATGGGGTATGACATTGTCGATCCCCACCTCGTAGGCAAGACTACTAGTGATAAAGCCTGTTTCAAGAAACCATGACGATGATGTGAGATGTCTTGATCAGCCTATTTCACCTAACGCTGAGACATCTCGGTTGCCGTCACGGCCAGGTCAGGTGAAGCATTTTGATCATGACCCATCACACTTCTTTTCTACTTTGCTCTCCTAAAAGTAAACTGTGCTACATCAGTTTGGTTAACGTTGTGAGGGTCGACATTGTGATTCCCATTGTGATTCCCATTGTGATTCCCATTGTGATTCCCATTGTGATTCCCATTGTGATTCCCATTGTGCGCCATGGATCGTGTTGTATGCAGAGGCAGGCTTAAGCATCTAATACAGGCAAAGGTGAAACTAATTGCTGATAGACTAACGACTCAGCGTTTAAAACAAAAAAAATACCATACGATGTCGCAAACGGTCCTCACTTCCCTTGCACACACTGTGGAAGACACTTCTCTGTTCGGATTTGTCTTAGGATTCACATTCGTTATTGTCATGGACTGTAGTTACATTCATTTTTTTTCAAAGCACAATTATTATCGTTTGACAAGATGGAAAGAACCAATAATGATTTTTTAAATCAAGAAATCAGGATACAATTTGGCTTCTTTTTTATAAGATGTTATGAAATAACAAGACATTTTATTTTCCAGGAATTCGTTATGCCTCCGATGTACCAACAGGAATTGATTTTCTGCCACACCTGGACGCTAGGGGAAGTGGAAAGAATCGGCAAGTGGGGTATATCCTCGCAGGACTTCAAGGCTGATTTCTATCCCCCATATTGCAGTGGGTTTATCGTGGTTATTATGCCAGCCATCGTGGAGGACATGTACGAGACAGCTCGTGCCACGCCTTTCCTATGGTTGGATGACGTGTTTATCTATGGAGTGGTCAGGGAAGAGATGCGAGATGTCCAGTTGATGAATCTAGACGAAGTTGCCTATAGGGAAGAGCACTACAAGACTTGTAACAGGCAATATGGCTACAGGTCTGTACGTGTCAACTGCGAATATTTATCATTTTTTGATAATTCTGAATGTTGGTCAGCGTCTACCAAACCTGACAACCGATGATGTGCGTAGGCAACATCAACTGAGTGTTGTGCCAAGGCAGACCAGGCTCTTAGCCTTGGTCTAGGTGTAAAGCCCCGACAGGCGAACAGATAGAGCATTGCTTTGCTTATTCGGCAGCTTCTGCAGCTTGCCTTGTCCCAAATGTATTGGTATCACCTTTCTCTTGGAGGAAACAAGGCAGACCGAGAGAGGGACCATACTGCATGGGCAACACATGGTCTCTATATTTCTTCCTGGGCTTTGTGCTAAAAGAGCAATTTCCAATGATGATACTCGTGTATATATATATATATATATATATATATATATATATATATATATATATATATATATATATATATATATATATGTGTGTGTGTGTGTGTGTATACGTTTTTATGTTTATGTGTGAATGTATGTGTGTTTATGTACGTGTTTGTATGTGTGTGTCTGTGTGTTTCTTTTTGGTGTGTTTGTGTGTGTGTGTGTGTTTGTGTATTGGTGTCTTTTTGTGTGTATGTGTGTGTGTGTTTCAATGTGTGTGATTGTGTACGGGCTTGTGTGTGTGATTATGTGTATGTGTACGTGTCTGTATGCGTGTCTGTGTCTGTCTTTCTGTGCATGATTGTGGGTGTTTGTATGTTTATATACATGCTTGTGTGTGTTTCTGCTTATGTTTCTTAGTGGCTGCGTATGTGTTTGTATGTGTTTCTGTGTGTGTTTATTGTTGTGTGTATACGTGTATGTGTCTGTGTATTTTATGTACTTTTGTTTGTGTGTGTGTGTATGTGTGTGTGTGTGTCTGTTTATGATATCTATCAGCTTCTTGCTGCAGTGTGATTCACAAGTTTGGAGTCTATATGCGAGTAGTTACATCCATGTTGCATACGGCAGTAGTGTCCATGCCCAGGTTCCTCGCGCATTTCATTCTACGGAGTCTACGGCAGTGTATTCCATTGTTTGATGTGTCATTTACCTCTTCTAGTCTGTAGGGACTATGTTGACTAGGAAACTTCATCTAGTTTTCAGTCTTGTGCACTGGACCTGGTGTTCAAACACGTGGTTCATTGGTTCCTTCAACGCCTTGTGACTTCCTGCAATAATGGTATCTGTATGAATCCATTTATGTCATGAGGCTGCTAGCAACACCCACAACCTAATTTTAGCCACCTCTAGATACACATTTTGAAGGTTGACTGAGTTGACTGACTGACTGATAGATTGATTGATTGATTCGCAGTTTCACTCCAAGAAAAGCACGGGGACCATCACTAAAGTAGGCTGTTCATGGAAAGCCTGTATCTAACAATTTGCAATGTAGATTTAAACACCACTGGTTTTACATAATAAGGTTGCTGTTCGCATTCACACTCTAATTTAGTCACATTTACAACATTTTTTGGGAACGTACGTTTGCCTTACTCTTCTCAACCTGTGTGCCACTCTAGTTTCATTGACGGTTATCGTTGTTCTGTTCTTTTGTCATCAAAGTACACGCAGATGAGGATTAATAGATTAGTATTTCTTAACTAATGATCCCCAAAAAGTAACAGAATGGGATAAACGGACATACTGCTTTCTTCAATACAACGAGAAGCTGCAGTACAAAAGTGGTAGAGAGAGCAGAGCGTTCGCTTCTCACTGCAAGAGGGAGCCACGTTTCATTCTCGTTATCAACATGCTGTAAATTGGTACATGGCTTCCTTTTAGGGAAGGAAATACAGCTGAGTAAGAAAAGTGACCACAACATCTCATGTAATACACAATGAAGTCTCTTGACATGTCATCCCTGTCAGCAGTTTCTGCCTTTACCTTTATCATATGTAAATTTTGTTTTTCTTTGGCGCAGGTGCAAGTATTGGGCAACAGTTCTTCCTGAAGGGAAAGAGTTCGTTTCCACGGTCATGGCTCTTCGGGCAGAACGTATTCGTAATTTGAGTCAGGAAACAAATCAACACAAGGATAACTACACATCAAAATATTAAAAATATTTTCTGAACATTACTGTTATGCCTAGATGTTATAAATTGGTTGCACCTTAATAAATAAATTGGTCATCGCTTGAACTGGTCTCTTCTCATGTCAGGGTTAGGTTTAACGTTATGGCTCAAGGTGATATATAAGGTCAAGGTTATAGCTGTGCATACATGGACCATTATTCAACTTTACAATTCTCGAAGCATGTTTGCCCGCATGTTTGTCAGACAACACCAAAACAGAAACTAAACGTAAGAAGACCTAATTATTATTTTTCAGACACAGCACCAAAACATAAATCAATTGTATAATATTGAGCCAAATATGTTGCAAGAAGGGAAATAATATGATGAACCCTATCAAAGTTATATATTTCTGTGTTAGCTCCCATTGAAAGTTAGCACCTTTGAGAGTACGCGCCATGTTGTCGTGGATAATATATCCCAGTTTGTAAAACAAGGTTGTAGATGGCTATGCATTCAACTTCATCTTGTTATGATAAAAACCTGTTCAATTTCCTTTATTACATTTTGTTTGACATCTAAAAACTTCCGTCATTATTGACAGGTTTTTAATAATACCGTGTTAGCAAGATACAACCAACCTTCAAAAGCAATAATATAAGGCGTGATCAAATGAAACCGGACCA
This sequence comes from Ariolimax columbianus, assembly GCA_036924085.1. Taxonomy (NCBI): domain Eukaryota; kingdom Metazoa; phylum Mollusca; class Gastropoda; order Stylommatophora; family Arionidae; genus Ariolimax; species Ariolimax columbianus. Next base: position 28,793,339 of record JAVGWX010000008.1, read on the forward strand.
AACTGCAACAAGTGAACAAACGAACGATGCGCATAATGACGTCATTTCTGGGGCAAACAGCACATACCAACCGTCAAGTTTTCAAAACTTCATTATCCCCCGACTCACAGTTTCCTCAGCAGACCATTGAAAACATGACGTTAACTCGCGTCCTTCTCTATTAATCAAGGTTATCCAGTTCTTCATTGTTGTCGTCGGCACATTTTTGTCACTATACACTGCCTGCATTCTACGATGAATGTCAACTGGTCGACATCCTTCAACTGTTAGAAACCGAATCACCGCTCTCTGACCAACTCTGAACGGATTCCGTATCAGACCCGCCATGTTTTTAACGGTGTGCCGAGAAAACTATGAGTGGGAGGATAATGAAAGTTTGCAAACTTGACGGTTGGTATGCGATGTTTACACCAGAACTGACGTCTTCATGCGCATTGTACGTATGTTCACTTGTTGCAGTTAGGTCCAGTTTCATTTGAACACGCCTCGTTGCAATCTACGTGAACTTATTTACCATCAATGCCACCAGCATGATTTAATATATAACATCACATTTGAGTCATGTTAACTGCCAGTTATAAAATAATGTTATAAACATCATCATCGTGTGCCAATTCATCTTGACGTTGGGAATTGTTCTTCATCCACAATCATTTGCATATTGAACATTATTTAATTACTGTCAACAACAACTGTGAAGGATTAAAAGGAAACATAAAGTACCAAAATAAACATCTGTGTTTCCTTAGATGATTCTTATTTGTGACAATTCCATGTTTACCTTACATTGTGACAATTACTCGTTCAAGATTCTTTAAATAACCAACGTCATCAAAGCAGAATAAAGACAACCAAATCACGACTTTGTTTTAATTATTACGTAAATAATATGAATTACACAATGTTTACTTCTCTGTGCATTTTATGTATAATTCAGCGGGTTTGTAGCAATGTTAAATTTTACTTTTCTGGAAACTGTGATTATAGTTCAGTTTGAGAGCGTGTGTTTTTTTATTGTTTTTTGTTTTTTTAATTTTTTTTGTTTTTTTTAGTAAGAACATTAACAGACGTACACAGACGTTTCGATCTAAAAAGATTTTTATTAAGAACTGGACAACAGAACAGGGAAATTCTTCTTCATTTTTGGATTCCCTCAAAGAATCACATGTATTTCTATGATAAATTTGGCGCATGTTTCACATTTCAGTCGTAGTCATACAAAGTATTCTTCAGCTTGGGTTGGTCACGCTGTAAGTGTCTTCATCTCGTAGAGTTGACAGACTGGGAGTCTGAAGTTCAGGGTTCACAATCTGAACATTGTCACGTACAAGTGAGAGTATTTAACAAAGTTAAATGAATATCAGAATTCAATCTAAGGGGAATCTAAAATGACACGTGATATGATAGTCAAAGAATGACGTAGATGTTTAAAATTGGGAAGTATGAAGAATGCTAACGCCATCATCAAACAACTTATTTCACAATGCAAACAACAAGATTAACAATCAATTAATGAATCAAAAATCTGATGCCCTCCTTGCGAAGAATAGGTCTTGAACAAATACACTCCAAGTCTGTCCATCATGAGCCGTCCGAGCCAGTTCTATCCATGTCTTGCCTAAATCAATCAATCAATCAGTCAGTCTGTCAACAACCAGACCCTTTCCTTGGAAAGCATAGGTCTTCAACAAATACACTCCAAGTCTGTCCATCATGAGCCGTCCGAGCCAGTTCTATCCATGTCTTGCCTAAATCAATCAATCAGTCAGTCAGTCTGTCAACAACCAGACCCTTTCCTTGGAAAGCATAGGTCTTCAACAAATACACTCCAAGTCTGTCCATCATGAGCCGTCCGAGCCAGTTCTATCCATGTCTTGCCTAAATCAATCAATCAATCAGTCAGTCTGTCAACAACCAGACCCTTACCTTGGAAAGCATAGGTCTTCAACAAATACACTCCAAGTCTGTCCATCATGAGCCGTCCGAGCCAGTTCTATCCATGTCTTGCCTAAATCAATCAATCAATCAGTCAGTCAGTCAACAACCAGACCCTTTTCTTGGAAAGCATAGGTCTTCAACAAATACACTCCAAGTCTGTCCATCATGAGCCGTCCGAGCCAGTTCTATCCATGTCTTGCCTAAATCAATCAATCAATCAGTCAGTCAGTCAACAACCAGACCCTTACCTTGGAAAGCATAGGTCTTCAACAAATACAGTCCAATTCTTTATATCATGACCTATCTAGCCTATTCTGTCCACGTCCTGCCTCAATTAATCAAAAGCCCGTCGTTTACCTCGGTGCATAGTCCAAAATATACGGTTCTGTGCTGCTTTGTCTGCTTCTCTCCAGGTGTAATCATTGAATCTTAGTTCTGTCTCAGGTTCTGTTTTTTTTCCTGTTTCACGTTCTCTTCTCCATGTATTTCTCTTCCTCTCTCTCTCTCTCTCTCTCTCTCTCTCTCTCTGTCTCTCTCTCTCACTCTCTCTCTCTCTCTCTCTCTCTCCCTCTCCCACTCCCTTCTCTTGATGATTCCATCTAAGAGGCTGTCTGGCTATGTTGGACAGTGTCTTCCAAAGCGTATGTCTTATCCAACCCCACTTCTTCGCTTAATATGTTGTTCTAGTGGCTGCTCTTGGCTCTTTTTACATAGGTCTTCATTCCTCAGCATATATTGCCACTGTAGGCGATAATACGTTGGAACTATTGTAGTTTTATGAACACATTTCATATTTTGGTTATGCATCCAGATTTCGCTGTTAGCCGGGTGAAGCATATTGCCGCCTTTTTTTTTTTTTTTTTTTTTTTTTTTTTTTTCTGATTCGTGTAACTTATTTCATTATTTAGCGACGTATGTTGATCCCTTAGATTTTCTGCTGACGCATATACATTCCTTCTTTAGTGAGCTGAGGCATGTGGATGTTGCAAGGACAGTCCAATTCAATTCCTTCTGTGTGTGTTAGCTACTTTTCTTAGTACCCACCGTTAGCACACTTTCCGGAAATGTAATCGCCCATGCTTTATGCTGTAGACTTTACCATGCGCACGCCCTATTAAAATTGCTATACTGTGTATCGTTACTCGCCTGTAAGCTCGAATTATCTCCCCTATCCTCTGCATCATGCAGTCTGAACAGGACGACCTGGTCGGACTTCATTAGCAATTTTCGAATGTCCTCGAAAATATTTATCGCTTCACACGACAAAGAGCTTCTCAAGGAAAGCATGAAGCTTTTCTAATGAATATTCTTTGCAGTAATTCTGTATGCCCACCTCACTTCCACCCGACCATCCACTCACTTTTCATAGCAAATGCACGCTATCAGTACGCTCCAGTCGACCAAGCTGTAAATGGGTACCTCGCACACGATAAAGGAGATTTAAGGCAACGCGGAAATGAACTGGCCACAATACCACATACAAGCCATGGCTTGGTATATTGAAGTCTCTTACAACTTCATTCCCTGACAGTAGTGTCAATTTACAAGAAACAAATCGTTACTTTAATTTTAAATACTGTAGCAAGCGACAGCCTTATTTGTCTGATTTCTATTCTGTGTGACCAGGTTTGTCATGGAGTACGAGTGCACGAACACGCACGTAGAACAGAAATGGATACAAGACAGCCATTTGTCCTTTCCCTCAGGACATGCATCCATATCCATATACAGTGCTGTGTTCATTATTGTAAGTATATTACTATAGTGTCCTGCATTCGTCGTTATTGTTGTTATTATTGTTTATTTTGTTATAGTTCATGTTGTTTGTATTGTTGTTGTTGTTGTTATTTTTGTTGCTAGTATCGTTGTTGCTGTTGTTATTCTTGTTGTTAGTATCACAAATCTACGTCTCACAAATAGCACATATCAATAATTAGCTGTTCACAAATATCACTTCTCACAAATTAGCTGTTCACAAATATCACTTATCGCAAATTAGCTGCTCCCAAATATTACTTCTCACAATTCCACGACTCACAAATATTACCTGACAAATTAGCAGTTCACAGATATCACTTCTCATAAATTCATTTCTCATAAATAGCACTTCTCACAAATATCATTTCTCACAAATTAACATCTCACAAATACGACTTCTGATAGATTTTTTTATCACATAAATCGCTTCTCACAAATATCATCACACAAATCACCTCTCACAAACCTCACTTCTCACAAATATCGTTTCTCACAAATTAAATGCTCACAAATTAACATCTAACTAATATGACTTCTGACATATTTTTTTATCTCCCAAAAATCGTCTCTCATAAATATCACTTTTCACACATGTCACTTATCACAAACATCACTTCTCACAATTTAAATCCTCATAAATACGACTTCTCACAAATATCACGTCTCACAAATATTACTTCTCACAAATATCACTTCTCACAAATATTACTTCTCACAAACATCACTTCTCGCAAATACGACTTCTCACAAATACGACTTCTCATAAATACCACTTCTCATAAATATTACTACTCACAAACATCACTTCTCACAAATACGACTTCTCACAAATATCACTTCTCACAAACATCACTTCTCACAAATGTCACTTCCCTATTCCCGAAATTATCTATAACATCGCCATGTACATCTGCTTTCAGTTTTACCTACAAATGAGAATGACTGTGAGCTTCTCTCACCTGCTGAGACCTGTGCTCCAGCTGAGTGCCGCGATCATAGCCCTGTATTGCTGCGTCTCTAGGGTAACGGATCACAAACATTTCTCGTCTGACGTCATAGCGGGCATTGTTGTTGGAGCATGCATTGCCTGGACAGTGGTCAGTAGGTTTTTTATACAGACTTGACTTTCACATTCTTCGGTTGGATTTGTTTGTAAACAATTATAGAACACACATACACTAACAGACACACACATACACACATGCATACTTACGCACATGTACGCGAGCATTACCATACACAGATACATACACAAACATACATATATTCGTATGTAAATATATATCTTAGATATCCAGGAATGCCTGGGTATGCCTGTGGCGGAGGCTGGAGTTTTGGCAAGGGAAAGAGTTTCTTTCAAATAGACTGTGATGGGAGCGACTTTCTATAAAGGACATGCTACATGATGATGATGATATATATATATATATGTGTGTGTGTGTGTGTGTGTGTGTATTACCCGAGCGGTCCGCCGGGGTCTCTGTGTATGACAAGGACAAGAATAGCACCACTGCCCCACAGAAAGCATGTCGTAAGAGGCGGCTAACTGTGTGACATGGCAGAACACCGGCCATGGTTAGGTGGTTTGTTCAGAGCATCATAGATAGCGCCTAACAGGCTGCGGGTCTACTTTACTTTAGTGTTTGAGTCTCTTAAGATGTACTCGTGCATCGGTTAACCAACCTCCATAAGCGCTTGTCCCAAAGGCAACGGAGTATTAAGCTGCATGAGCCTAGCATGCTGAGAAGGAAATCCTTCTCCCGGCTACAGCCAGCTCATACCAGAGCTGGGACCTGCACGTGCAGATCTGCCTCTGTAGAAGTACAGGTGGATTAAGAACTGAGACTAAGAACTATATAGGTCTAGAAGTACAGGTCGATTATGAACTGAGACTAAGAACTATATAGGTCTAGAAGTACAGGTCGATTAAGAACTGAGACTAAGAACTATAAAGGTCTAGAAGTACAGGTCGATTAAGAACTGAAACTAAGAACTATATAAGTCTAACTAATGCTTTAAGCAAAATTGACAATCAATTTCTTGCCCCCATGTTTCAGATTTATATTTGTCATACCTAACATTGATTGCATTGAATTTTTCACTGCTGCCTGGACTTGCTCACTCACTTTACCTGCATGATCTATTTCAACCACTATGTTTTTTTTCCTTTTCTATCTTTCTATTGACTTAATTACTCTCCTGTCTCCCAGCTGTTGATTACATATTTTCTTACTGATGATATCCAAAGTGCAATTTAAAAAGTGACACATTTGTTTTACTTAATTTTCATCACTGTGCAAAACAATTACCAGTGACTTTCTTTATTCTTCAACATGTTACAAATTATTTTATTTATTTGTCAGTAATCTTCATAAATGGAAATAAAATTATTCCTTTTTTAAAAATTATTGTGTTTAAAAATGGAAATGTTTTTCACTCAATATTGCCTTACAAAAGTAGATACTTATTTTATATTTATAATCAAAATTTTTGTTTTTCTCCAATGCTCAGTATTCTGTGTTCAATATTCCTTTGTTGTTAAATTCTCTTTAAATTAAGTAAAAATGTTCTTTCTAAAACTAATTTTATTTTGAGTGAAATATTTTCTTTTCTTTTCAAAACTCTCTAAATTGAGTAAAATGTTTTCTGTTGTTTTCCAATGTCCTATGACGAATGACATTATTTTGTTTTCCATTGTCCTATGACGAATGACATTCTTTTGTTTTCCAATGTCCTATGACGAATGACATTCTTTTGTTTTCCATTGTCCTATGACGAATGACATTCTTTTGTTTTCCAATGTCCTATGACGAATGACATTCTTTTGTTTTCCAATGTCCTATGACGAATGACATTCTTTTGTTTTCCGATGTCCTATGACGAATGACATTCTTTTGTTTTCCAATGTCCTATGACGAATGACATTCTTTTGTTTTCCGATGTCCTATGACGAATGACATTCTTTTGTTTTCCAATGTCCTATGACAAATGACATTCTTTTGTTTTCCATTGTCCTATGACAAATAACATTCTTTTGTTTTCAAAGGTCCTATGATGAATGACATTCTTTTGTTCTCCAATGTCCTATGATGAATGACATTCTTTTGTTTTCCACTACAGTTCTATCAAATTGCATACCTGGTCATCCCAAGTTTGCCATCTGAGACACCGTCACGGTTACCACGGGCTGGATCTGTTGAATCTGAGCCTCAGACACCGACTCCCTTGCTCAGGCCAGAGAGGATCGTCATTGACCACAGCTACAAAGATAATGTTTCGACTCGTAGCAACAAGAATAATAACTTTGGCCATAAACTTTGATATAACAGATCTGTGTATTTATATAATAACCTGCATTGCTATTTCTATAACAAGAACATCATTGTATGGACTGACTTTACTATATCGATCGTGTGTGTACATTGGTGTAAATTGGCAGATTAGTGTGTTTGAATGGGTGTAAATTGGCGGATTAGTGTGTTTGAATGAGTGTAAATTGAAAGGTTATTGTGTGGGAATGAGTGTAAATTGATAGGTTAATGTGTGTGTGAATTGGTGTAAATTGATTGGTTATTGTGTGTGGATGAGCGTAAAGTGACAGGTTATTGTGTGTGAATTTGTGTAAATTGATAGTTTATTGTGTGTGAATGGGTGTAAATTGATATCTTAGTGTGTGGAAATGGATGTCAATTTAAAGGTCATTGTGCCAATTAGTGTAAATGGATAGGCTATTGCATGTGAATGTGCAATTTTTTAAATTATTATTTGTGAATAGGTGTAAATTGAGAGTTATGGTAAGTGAATGGGTGTACATTGATATGTTATTGTGTGTGGGTTGGTGTAATTTGAAAGGTTGGTGTGTGTGATTGGTTGTAAATTGATTGACTATAGTGTGAAATGAGGTAAATTGATAGCTCATTGTGTGTGAATGGGTGTAAATTGGCAGATTGCCGTGTGTAAATACATGTAAATTGAAAGGCTGTGTGCCATAGGGCAAAGTGATCAATTGGAAGGCTTTTTGGAGACACCTTTTTTATTTTATTTTTTCAAGTTATGTTGAAAGGTCATTGTGTGTCTTACCTGTATGGTCATATTGTATGTGTGACTTACATGTAATGTCATGTTGTGTTTTACATATAAGGTCATATTATGAGTGTCACCTGTAAATTCATAACGTGTGTCTTTCTTTAATGTCATGTTGTGTGTTTCTAACCTGTAAGGTAATATTGTGTGTGTCATACCTGTTAGGTCATTTTGTGTGTGTCTTGCATGTAAGGTCATATTGTGTATATCATGGCTGTAAGGTTATATTGTGTGTGTGTTGCCTGTAAGGTTATAGTGTGTGTGCCTTACCTGTAAGGTCATTTTGTGTGTGTCTTGCATGTAAGGTCATATTGTGTATATCATGGCTGTAAGGTTATATTGTGTGTGTGTTGCCTGTAAGGTTATAGTGTGTGTGTGCCTTACCTGTAAAGTCATCTTGTAAGTGTTATAGTTGTAAGATCATAATGTGTGTGTCTTGCCAGTAAGGTCATATTGAGTATGTCTTACCTGTAATGTCATATTGTGTGTGTATTGCATTAAGGTCCTATTTTGCGTGACATACCTGTAAGGTCACTTTGTAAGTGTCATACCTGTAAGATCATATTGTGGGTGTCTTACCTGTAAGGTCATATTATAAGTGTCAAAGCTGTAGGACCTAGTGATAACTTTTAGGTTTTTTTTATGTACGTTTTTTTTTCTTTCAAAGGATTACAACGACAGACTATTGTAAAGCTGAAGAGGCATACCGCCCTAGATGGTTTGAGCAACAGAGCAGTAGTGTACTTACGTGTTATAGCAAAACCACCGGATTAGATCCCCATTAGAAACACCCTCCAGTCGACCCAGCTGTAAATAGTTAAATGGATTTCTGTTAGGCAAGGATAGGCACAGAGTAAGGGAATTTGTCACTACCACCTCATAAAAAGTTGAGGCTAAGCGCGATGATATTTTTAACACGTCATCCTTGTCAGCAGTGTCTGATATAGAACATATTTTACTTGTTTGTAGTACAAAATATACTTTTCAAATACACTATGGAATATATAATTATCTGTCATTTTTTTCTTCTGTATTTTACAAGCTTTTCTTTAACTGGATATCCCCATTTCACACGTGGACTTCTATTTCTTATGTTTTAACGAACTCCTCTATAACCTTCTTCTTCTTCTTCTTCCTCTTCTTCTTCTTCTGGGTTCATTCTCAATCTCCCACTACCAAGCCCTGTACAGAGCTTTGCAAGTAAATGGTGGTCATGTGCCTGATATAGGGAAAACCTGCGTCTGGTTTGTTTTCCTTTCGCGATAAGAATGAAGTGCAGCAGGTGATTGTTGTCCTGTGCACCCATGTACATTCAAGTGTATGGAATGAGCGACATGACTTGATAGCAGTACCAGACCGATGGCACTGCCTGTATCCCCAGACCGTGATGCCAATCTTGTTTATTGTCCATCCGTCACGACAGTAAAGTAAGTGACGTGGAGTGCCTGCCTCGAAGCGATCCCTTGCCTATGCCCAGTGGTGTCTCCACCCCCTCATTCGATACAGTATTAGTTTTTGTAAAACTTGTTTCGAAATTTTTTGTAATATTTACTTTTCTATCATTATTATTTCTTCTCATTTCTTTTGTCGTCTCACTTTCTACTGGATTGTAGCGCAGTGTCGTTGTATGTATTTGTCTTTTGTCGTCTCACTTTCTACTGGGTTCTAGCGCAGTGTCGTATGTATTTGTCTTTCACCTCTCTCTTGGCCTGACAGGTCTCGTTTACACTGTCAATCCATCTTTTCTTCGGTCTACCTCTAGCCCCTTTTCCTGATGGTCTCATGTATAAGGTTTAATGAACAATGTGATATCGTTGCATTCTCCCAATGTGGCCAAATCATTCTTTTTCAGCTTCTTAAATTGAACTTAGTAATGAGCATGTTTTGTCATTACTTTGTGTCTATTTTTAGAGTTAAGTAATTCGCACATAATACTCTCACACACCACACTGTATTTCTCCACCTTATTTACCAATATATACTTAATCAGTTAGTCAAGATGAGAGTTATCATGCGGGTAGCAGACATGGATCGTGCGTTGTTGTCGATGTCTTTGGTGAAGCAAGTAAAAAATACAGATCCCGTAGGAGAAGGATACAATGAGGAGGATATGAAAAGCAACATCAAACGTGGCTTGACGGGATTTTACATGGAAACCACATGGTAAGAGGATGAGGTAGATCAGAAAACGTATGGAGAAACTGAAAATGAACCGGTCACTGGACATTCCATGAAAAGAGGCAGAAAGGGCCACCCAAGATCGAATTTGCTGAAGGAGGGTTGTCAATATCCTATGTAGCGAAATGAAATACGTGCGTTGATTGATTGATTGATTGATTGAAAACGCTTTAGACCAACTCAATTCCATTGGTTCTTTACGTCTTGTCAGACGATAGCAATTGTGCTTTTAGCACAAAGCCCGGGCAGCAATATAGAGACCATGTGTTGCCCATGCAGTATGTGGTCCCTTTCTCGGTCTGCCTTGTTTGCTCGAAAGGAAAGGTGATACCAATACATGCTCTATCTGTTCGCCTGTCGGAGATTCCATTCTAGACCACCCGCCAACCAAGACTAAGGGTCTGGTCTGCCATGCCACAACCATCAGGTTAGGTTCCCTTTCCTCGCTCTAGGATAAGACGTTGTATCATCTTGCATGTGCTCCTTCGCACATCGTCAGTTGTCAGAATTGGTAGACGCTGACCTACTTTAAGAATTATCGGAAAACAGGTTGCACATCCATATCTGACAAAACCCAACAAGATAAGCCAGTATCTTATATGCAAGGCTTCAGATGAGTAGAATTCAGAGTTTTCTTTCACCAACTAGAGAAATATTAATACCTGTACGTATTTCACATTTGTCACAATCATATCTAAATGTACATATATAAATATATATATATACATATATATATATATATATATATATATATATATATATATATATATATATATATATTATATATATATATGGTACAAGGTACAAGAGAAAGCTGTACTGTAGTTTTACATATGCACATTTGCTGTTTTAACAATTTGGGTCCACTTTTTCATGCATCTGTTAAAGTGTTTCACATACATATTAATTTACTTCTGTTTTACCATAGCATCGGATATACTGATTTACTAGTACAATCTGATGTTCTGTTATGTAGATATATACAAAATAAATATTGTAATCTTGAAATCTATATTAATAACAATAGATGATGTTAAATGCTGGTATTTCATTTTTTATGTGTGGGAAAATTGAATGTGATTTTGTTGAGAAATATATAATTACGTTTTCTTCTTTGTCTGTTATCACATATTAGCTCAACTTTCACATAATAAGGCAAGTAAGATGGCCGCGCCTGACTGGCTGCGCTCTCAACTCGCTCCAGTGTTTGTGTCGTTTTCTTCTGTTTGCTACTTCCTGTTCGGATTATAATTGACAACTCCTTCACCTTGTGGAATCAAGGACTTTATTCTGTGGAATGTATGGTCATTGATATGTTATCCTGTTTGTTATGTTATCTTCCTGCTCTGATTCGCTCCTTAATCATGTGTGTTTTCTGTGATTGTTGAGTCTATAATTGCAGTGTTACAGATTCCTCTTGGAAAACGTGATTTATGTGTGTTTTTACCAATTGGACGTGCCCGTCAAAGCGCTGAGATGTGCATTTCAATCGAACACAGAATAAACAAAAGCGATTAAAAGCAAACGGTCAAGATGTAAATTATGTCGGAAAATGAATACGGAAAGGCACAATCTTCAGAGTGAACCTGTGACGCCATGTTTGAGTAGACAGGGAGATCATAAACAAATTCACCATGTGTAGGGACACGCTGTCTGGAGAGGGATGGGCTCCGCCAGGTGCAGAACGGCCCAAGACACACCGATATTACAGAAAACATTGATACAATTCAGAAAAGCGCCAACTGTCTCAATACACAACAAACAATCATTCCATTGAGGTTAACTCGTCCAGACGGAAGATTCGATATCCTGGCACAAAACCGAATGGAGTAGCGGGGACTGATCCAACAATCTGCATTATTGGTGCCCCAATATACGAAATATGGCTGCAAACAGGGTGAAGTGGAGGGAGTTTGTAACTAACCATAAAGACAATATTCTGTACGACGATTCACTGACCACTTGTCGGTCACTGACAAAGAAATTGAGAAGAGAAATATAAATATATACATAGCAATAGTAGTACCAATATATCGGATCTGTAACACTGTAAGAAAGTGTGCAAGCCAAAAGATCGATTCTGTAATATTGTACAGAATGTGCAAGCCAAAACATCGACTCTGTAACATTGTACAGAATGTGCAAGCCAAAACATCGACTCTGTAACATTGTACAGAATGTGCAAGTCAAAACATCGATTCTGAAACATTGTACAGAATGTGCAAGCCAAAACATCGACTCCGTAACATTGTACAGAATTTGCAAGCCAAAACATCGACTCTGTAACATTGTACAGAATTTGCAAGCCAAAAGATCTTCTTCTTCTTCTTCTTCGTACGCAGTCAGACAGTAACAATTATTTTTTCGAAAAAAGCGGCGGTCATCCTGAGGCTGTTGACACTGCCATAGAGCTTGTCTTGTGGTTCCACTGGTGATGGCCACATCTGCTCTCTCTGATCCTCGTTTGTCGGGCAGTTCTGCAGCAGATGCTCAGCGGTCATTTTCTCAGCACCACACGGGCATTCGTCGGTACCACCTATCTTCAATTTGTTGAATAGGTGGTACCTCAGTCTATTGTGGCCAGTGCGAAGTCTGAAGACAACGACCTGCACCTCTTCTGTTCAACCGGTAATAGGCATCGGTTTTATTGTAGCCGGTGTGTTCAGTTTCCCATTTGGTCATGTATCTGGCTTTAATAAGCCGTTTTGACTCTTCGTACGTCATACTAGTATCTGTTTGTGGTAGTCTTGCACCTTCTTTAGCCAGTCTGTCTGCCTCCTCGTTGCCTTGGATGTTGCAGTGTGATGGGACCCACTGTACCACTACCCTTTATGGTGCGGACTGCTGGCATAGTTGACAGAGTGCTGCTCTTAAGTCATTAAGCTCAGTGTTTTTTCTGGCTTTTTAGCGCTGTGACTACGGCCAGAGCATCTGTAAGCAGGACTATATGGCTTTCATTTTCTTTATGTGTCACCATTTCTTCTACTGCCGCCCTCAGTGCCTCTGCCTCCGCTCTGAAATTGCTTGTGTACTTACCAGTAGCGAATGACAGTGTTATTTTTCTGCCATTTGGTAGGTTCAGGAATGCTCCTGCCCCTCCGTTCTGTGTTGTGTCTGTTACAGAACCGTCGGTGTATGCATGGGTCCAGTCCATGCTTGGATAGTTTTTCGATATAAAGCTTAGGGTAGTATCTCTCTTTTCTTTTTCAGTCTGGCAGTTTTTGTCTCCAATACCTGGTATATTTTCTACCACCTCTGGAAATATATCCTGCCTCCAGGTAGGTTTTCGTACAGTAGTGATGGGCTTTGGTGTTGTTAGTGCGTTTATGAGATCTTCGTGCATCTTTGCTTTGGCTATTTCTGCAAAGTTTCTCCGCTTTAGTTTCCCAGTTCCCAAATTGTGTAGTGGTCAGTCAGTCTTCGGAGTTTCTCTGACTGCAGCTGGGCTCTGCAGTCTCTTCTATCGGTCATGGGTTGCAGCTTTGTAATCTTTTCAAGTTCTACAATTGGCGTTGACTTCATGCCTTCTGTTATAACTCTCATGGCTTGGTTTTGAAGTTTGTTAACTTTATCGAAGTTCGCCTTTGCTGCTGTTGTCCATGCCGAAATGCCATACTCGAGAACTGGTCTCACTCTTCCAGTGTACAGTTTCTTTAGTATACTTTCGTCTGCTCCCCAGCTTGTGCCAGCTAGTTTCCTCATGATTGCCATTCGTTCTCTGGCTCTCATTCGGTTTCTCTCGATCTGACTTTTCCATGTCATGAACCGATCAAATGTGACTCCCAGATAGTTTGGGTTGTCGTTTGGCTGCAGCAATTTGCCATTTAGACTTAATTTGGTGTTTTGTGGTTTGATTGAAAGCGAGAATATTGTGCATGTGGTTTTCTCCTCGTTTATTTTGACCATCCATGAGTTCGCCCACTCTTCCAGCGATGTTAGGACCTGCTGCATCCGATTTCTTGCTATGGTGAGATTATTGTCAGAGGTCCACATAGCCAGATCGTCTGCAAACATTGAGCTATGGACTCTTCTTGGTATATTCTCTGTAATGTCGTTTATATACACCAGGAAGAGTGTGGGTGACAGTACTCCTCCTTGGGGTACTCCCTGCTCGAGTGTCACCTTTTTGCTCATCTGCCCTTGTACTTGGACTCTGGTCGTTCTTTGTTTGAGGTAGTGGTTGGTCCACTTGTACATTCTCCCACAAACTTCACTTCTCCTTAGCTTGACTCTAAGTCCATCTTTCCAGACTTTGTCAAATGCCTTTTCCAGGTCCACCCAACCCGCTACTGTGTGTTTCTGTGCCTGGTAGGCATCTTCTATTTCCTGGGCTATGAGGATGACCTGGTCCTCAGTGGATCTGTGCTGTCTAAAGCCGGCTTGCTGTGGAATTAGTATTCGTTTTTCTTCCAGATGCCACATCAGTCTGGTGTTTATCATACGTTCCATCAGTTTGCCGACACAGCTCAGTAGGCTGATAGGCCTGTATCCATTTGGATCTGTTTTGTCCTTTCCTTTCTTTGGCACTGGTACAAGTACTGCGTCTTTACATGCCTGGGGTACAATTTCCCTTTTCCAGCTTTGGCCAAAAGATCGATTATGTAACATTGTACAGAATTTTCAAGCCAAAACATCGACTCAGTTTTTGTTTGCGAATGTCCACAATGAGTAGGTTTACTCTTTTGTGCGCATTGAAAAGGAGGTCAAGTGGCAGGTTGCAGTAGCTTTCTTCACATCTCCAGCGTGCTGATGAAAGTAGACCGGGGTCCTCCAGACGGTTGTGATATGCTTGGCTTGATCTGCGTGTCGTTTACTACTACGGGATCACGCCGATCCCTCACCTCGTTACCCAGGCTGCAACAAAAGCAGCCCGTTTCCAGGGAGGGCTACGAAGAAGCCGAGATAAGGGTCTAGGCCAGTATATTTTGCCTGACTAAAATGTCTGTTCAGTATGTTGTGTCTGATCAGACGTTAGACTTCCTCTCTATCGACCCTGTAACATTGTAAGAAAGTTTGCAAACTAATTTATCGCTATACGGAGTGAATCCGTTCAATAACTTTAGACAAAGCAATGAACAGCAACTAGAAGAAATAGAGGAGTCCAAAGATCATTGGCAACATATACCAAATATATTGAACGAGACTTGTGGAGAAGTTCTGTTATAAAGTGAATGACAACACAAAGCAGGAAGGACAACAGAAACTGTAGCAAAAGTTTAGACAAGACGAATGATGACGGTCTGTTTGAACAGAAGCTGAAGCAGAAATATTAGAGCCAAGAACATTCACTAAAACCAACAATGAAGTCACAATGAAACAAGAAAGATATATGGAAGAGTTGGAAAAAGAAACAGAAGAAGCTACAAGAACTAGTAATATGAAAGGCATGGACAACAAAGAAAGTAACAGAAAAATATAAGCAAAAAAAAATGGATTCATTAAATATATGGATCAGCATTTTGTTAGCAACACAAATGTGCAGATGGACAGATGGGCAGTACCTTATTTTAAAAAATATATAAAGCTCCACAAGATGTCCCAGACATTCAGTCAGCAGGAACGGAAGATAAAAACTTGCGTATATCTCAGGCCCCTTCATTGAACAAAAATGAACAAACTAGAGATCACAGTTGTCATTCATGATGAGACAAGATAGTGCAAGCACAGACAAAAAATCATACAGGGCGACCATTTCACAATCAAGTAAATACAGCTAGGACTTATTATCTCCCCGGAATTTTTGCAAATCACGATCCTGCACGGTACTTCCTGTTATTCTGTACTATCGATTCCTTATTTTGTGTTTGCCTTTCTGAAAACACAGCAAACATCTAGTTAAGTATTCATATTAGATCACGTTGTCCTTTGTTGGTGTTACGGATCCAATTTAAGCACAGATCAGGCTTTTTATGTGTTATGAAGACACGCGACATCTACGTGAACATGTATGTTATCTACGTCAACTCCCACGTGATCTCCGTCAACTCCCGCGCGATTTACGTTAACTCCCACGTTATCTAAATTGCATTTCTTCTTTCATACATCAACGTGGCATATATAATGTTATTAAATTCTCCGTCGAACTTATCCTGGGATTTTCTTTCGTTCGTTCACAATATTTAGGCATCAATGTATGAGCTACCAGCAGCCAGCGACTCGTAGATGCCTGCTTCCTTCAGGGTCAGCGACCAAAAGCTGACCAAGACTCTACTCTTACTTCAAATGGTGCCTTGGCGACAGGTTAGACTTGTGTAGTATGGCTCAGAGAATAGAGATCGCAAAGAGAAATATGTCTTACATATAAGTGAATGAAGCAACCATCTTGGATCTCCTGATTGTGGACGACTGCGCCTTTAACTTCTGCTCAAAACACTCTTTGCAGTCCATCGTGGCGTGGTTTTCAATGGAGTTGATCGAAGAAGAAAGGGAAGACTATAGAAGCGAATATCAACTTCAAGGTCAACAACAGTATTCCGAAGTCAAAGCTCGGGGTTTGGAAGGCTGTAAGCATAAGTCTGGAATCAACAATATATCAGTATTTCCAGCAAGGTAAAGGTGTATCGTGCTGCAGTGCAGACAACTCTGTTGGATGCATGCAAAACATGGACATAACACACGTCTCAATGGTTTCCACATGAGGTGTTCGCGAAGGCTACTCAGGATAAAGTGGCAAGACAAAGTACATAGCCAACTTTTTTTATAAGAGCAACATGTCGACCATCCATATACATATTCTGTCCAGCGGAAACCTGATGTGTCGGGCCGTAAGGTGCAGATATTACAGCATTGCTGTAAGCTACAATGTCCTGAAGTCCTTATACATATATAAGAAGACTAGTCATGGCAACGCAGAGACTGAACAGCCTGAAGAAATTATGTCAGCACACCAACAAAACTACAAACGTGAAGGTCTTGATAACCTGTGTTTTTCCTATGGCTGCGAATCGTGGACGATTACAAAAACTTCTTGACATATAATCGAATCATTCAAGTTAAAATATTACAGAATAATACTCAGAATTCCCTGCACGAAGAAATACAAAATTAAAGACATTCGGCAAGAGTAGAGCATAGAGAAGAACTGGTTTATCAGTTCCATTTTGGCAAGAAAATGTAAATACTTTGGTCACATCAAGAAATTCAACGGTCTTGAGAGAACAGTGATGGAAGGTATTGGGTCAGTCGAAAGAGGCAGTGGTAGACCAAGAAGACGATGGCACCAAGATATCCGGAAGCTGGAGTTTTAACAAGAGAGAGAGTTTCTTTCATGCAGACTATGATGGGAGCGACGTTCTATAAAGGGCATGCTACATGATGAAGATGCTATATATATATATATATATTTGAATTACATGATTTTTACATACATGTAAATAATAACAGGATTATTACAAAAAATAATATATATACACATATATATATATATATATATATATATATATATATTTATATATATATATATATATATATATATATATATAAACCTTAAAATGGTAATTTAACATGTCAACTATCTAAATAGTGGTAGAGCACTTGCATCTCATCGCAAAGGTTTCAAAAGTATCGGAATCGATCACACACTTCAGTTGATCCAGTTGTAAATGGTTACCTAGTTACAATTAGACAAGGAATGCACCGAGGAAAAAGAACTGGCCTCCCCATCTGATAAAATACTGAGGACTAGTTTTTGAAACATCATCCCCAACAACATTGTCACTGTCTAACTAACCTGATGTACATCTGCGTCTAACTAGCTTAATCCACCTGATTGTCTTTTTAGCAATCTATCAATCTTTCAACTGTCAAAGCTTCGTGCTACAAACCTTCAGACAATCACCAGCACCTCCCTACAGAACTACATTTGACAGCTGTCACTGAATACAATAGGGGCAGACGACAAATGACGCCATCTTGGGTTAGCACAAGTTTGGCCCATAAATCTTTGAGCAGCAATTGAAATTTTTAAAAGGGTAATCTTCCCCTCTTGGCAAGCACGGTACAACAGAAGCTACAACTCTTTGACAAACATCCTCGAGTTTTTGAAAGGTAGAGAAAGACTTGAGACCGAAATATATTCACGAAGTGTGAAGTCCATTTACAAACGGTGTCACTTTGGTCACGCTTTGATGAACCCGCAACGCTGGATCATAACTCCAGGCACAAGAGATTGCACCAAGACAATGATACACGGGAAAAGGAATAAAACCAGAGCTGACAAGGTACTTCTACCCCCTCACGCCGTGATCCAAGACAACAGTCTGCAACAGAGAATACTGGCTAGTGAGAAGGGATCGAAGAGGGAACGCTAACACAGTACCTAAAAATGGCTGCTGACTTCGGATGTGTGGGGCCGAAAGGTGCAAATATTGCAGTCAACCTGTAAACTAGGATACAACGCTTACTGTTCTCCAGACCACATCCATCTACTTGCACAAAGCATTAAAGGGCTTGGTAGCGGGAGTTTGGAAAACAAACAATGAAGAGGAAGAAGAAGAATAAAAAGAAGAAGTAATTATATGTCACTAATCTTCTACCATGGTGTGTAATCTGATCGCACCAATTAGTTTTGTCTTCTAGCGATGTTTATGTGGTTCTTCATACATTTTGAGGTGTACTTTAAAAATGTAGGCATTTGTCCTCAGACTGACACTTTGCAGACTGAGACTTTAGGGAATAGAGTGACGATATCCCACCTCTTTGATTGGTGTAACTCAGTCTGTTTCCATGTACCCGGCAAAGGCGTGCGTTGGTGGCCTTTATAAGTATGTTGCACCTAATTCTCACACACCATATCTTGGGATTGAGACCTAGTACAATAAACTGTCTAACACTTCATCGCCGAGAGCATTGCCAACTTTGACCATACATTTACCTTCTGATTTGAACAATTCTAAATGATCTTGAAACAATCATGAACAGCTAATTGCCAACAACTAATACAACCTTTCGTACCTTTCCCCGAGTTATCTGTTTTTAGGCCATTAAACAAGTGTCACATCGTATATGATGATAGTTGTCTATGGCAATGATGGCAACGACATAAGACTTGTGTTGGGATATGAAATCGTGTTTGGCTGCAAGTCGTCCTACCCTAGCACGCAGAACTCGTAGGAAACATGTGAGACAAAGATGTGTGTGAATTATGTATATGGTCTGTTGCATATTCATTGTTTGTTTGGTTTTTCAAGCAGTACGCTGTCTTGTATCACCAGCTTTTATTTTGTTCATTTTCGCGTTGTGAGCACATTGTGCGATGGTTGTGAGGCAGTGAGAGTGGTCCTGTGCAAGGCTATCTCTGAAGGTAACATCAATGTTGAAATTGTTCATATTTACTTTCAATACGTTGTCAGGTTCTTTAAAGGCAAAGTTTTTTTTTCTGGGGATTATATACTGATGTCACTGTACATGGCTGGGTTTGGATTGTGAGGTTCTCTGTGTTTCCTCTGGAGGTTCGGCCCACTGATCTAATATCTAGGTTTGGTGTGACAAAGATGGCGCTCCCATATTGCTTATGGGGTATCTCCGCAAAGCAAGCAAGCTTCATTCCGTCTATATTTTGTCTTCTGCCAGCAATTCCGTGATGGGTCTCTTGCACCGTTAGTACATCGCATTTGATCAGAATGCCATGTCAGACAGTAATGTTTCTTTTTTGACGGAGAGTCATTCGATGTTCATTGAAATCAACACTACGCCTTTCTTAGCCTTTCTTAGCATTGCATGGTATGATTAGTGCTTAGATGTTAAACGGATTGGCCGATTGAAAATCTTTTTCAGGGAACCCCCGACTGCCTGATTGGTTGCAATCTTCATAGAGGCTCTTTTTGTGTACCCAAAAAGTGTTGTTAACGGGAACCAACCAGATACCTTAGCCGTATGATACAACTGCTCTACCGCTCCGCTGATCGTACACTCTCAGAAGGGAACACATCAATATAGCAAGAAAACCGCTGAATTGGTGGCTACGTGGAAAGATAAGAATGCGACCACAAATGTAAAGCCTAGCGACACACGGTAGAAAGTGAGGCTTGGGCAAAAGTAGCAAGAAGACAGCAGAAACTAACGTCAATGAATAGACACTCTCTGGACTCTATACTCTAATGACAACCAGATCATTATCTTCATCCAATGGCAACCAACTAAACTGTACAGTTTTGTGGGTGACAACTGCACTATCAACCATATTACCCAAAGTGCATTAGCCCGGAGCAGAATTATCGTTAACGAAGCATTATGGAAGGGGCGGATAATACTTGTGTTCCCCTTTCTTCCGTGCAAATTTCTGTCCTTTTAAATTGCATTTTTAATTAAAAGATACAATACACATTCAGGTGAGGGTAAAAAGAAATTTAAAAAGAAAGAAAGAAGTTAGACGTTGCCGCTCCATTGAATTGGTACGATTAGTTTGAAATGCAAATGTATAGTATTTTGGAAACAGCTCTTGAAAACAAAAATGGTCCCTTAACTTCAGACAATTCCAAGCAAGGATGATGTGCTGGTAGCGTGTTACATTGGTTCAATGGGATATCCCTTCTTACATTTCATTTCCAAGAGTCAAAGTATTGGATATTACTGATGTTGGGTATGTACATAGTACAATAACGTTCGGCCTTTGTTTATATTTTAAAACATGATTTTGTTGTTGTTGGGGCAGGCAAGAGAACAAAGAGTAATCAGTCAAGTGAAATGTAATTATCAAGGCTGTCAGAGTCAGGTGAAACATACTGATTAAGACCGCCAGTGTCAGGTGAAATATACTGATTAAGACTGCCAGGGTCAGGTGAAATATACTGATTAAGACTGCCAGGGTCAGGTGAAACATACTGATTAAGACTGCCAGGGTCAGGTGAAATATACTGATTAAGACTGCCAGGGTCAGGTGAAACATACTGATTAAGACTGCCAGGGTCAGGTGAAATATACTGATTAAGACTGCCAGGGTCAGGTGAAACATACTGATTAAGACTGCCAGGGTCAGGTGAAATATACTGATTAAGACTGCCAGGGTCAGGTGAAATATACTGATTAAGACTGCCAGGGTCAGGTGAAACATACTGATTAAGACTGCCAGGGTCAGGTGAAACATACTGATTAAGACTGCCAGGGTCAGGTGAAACATACTGATCAAGGCTGACAGGATCAGGTGAAACATCCTAATCGACCGCACTATGAGTCATTTTTCCTTGAAACAGGCTGTGTCAGAGCAGCCTGGCCAGCGAGGTAGAGATGGACATATACTCCTTTTACTGATATGATTACAGAGGAGCCTTGCAATGCACTACAGCTTTGAGAACCCTGGTTCACTTTCACAAGTACGCCTCGAGATGTGAGCGAAACCACTGTAACCGCTTCCAAAGAAACGTTGTTAACAGTTATATCAGCTGAAGTGGAATCGAACACCAACAACACGGGACTGGCAAACTCAACATGTAGAACGTATTGCTACCGCCTTGATACAGACTTCCTGTAAGGGAGCTTTTCATAACGTAGCAAACTGAAGACATGATTTGTCTGAGTTTCCCTAATTGAAAGATATGTACGATCCTCCCCCAATCACTGACATGGGGCAGTTCCCAAGCTGGTGTTCATTATGTCACACTTTGAGGAAACCAGCTGTTAATTTCAAGGGCCTATCGGTAACTAAGGCCATGAGTCGTTTATGATGTTAAGCTCCTCTCTTGCAGCCGAAGACAGATTTGTCAGGCCGAAAGGTGCAAATATCACAATCAAGCTGTAAGCTAGTGACTCAACGCATCATTCAGTTCTCCGGACTACATCCTGCTACTTGCAGGGATTGGTAGCAGGAGATTGAGAACTTACACAGAAAAAGAAGAAACTCTTCTTAGTGCATACGCCAATCACAACATCCGGTCGGCATACACAGTTTTCGGCTGCTGCTTCTGTCGCTCTCCAAGTGTAAAGATTTAATTTTAGTTCCTTCTCACATTGTCTTTAACATGTATTTTTGGGTCTATCTCCCTTTCTCTTTCACAGAGGATTCCATCTAAGAGCCTATCTGGCTATGTTGAACAGCAATGTATCCAACCCCATTTCCTTCGCTTAATCTCTTGTTCTAGTAGCTCCTCACCATGTCCTGCCACGTTATGCCCATTATCCTCTGAAGACATCTGTTAACGAAGGTTGTAGCCAGAGTAGCCACGTCAAATTTAATATTTAATATTTTTTAAAGTAGAAAAAGAAGTCATATTTAAACCCCAAAAATTATACTTGTATGTAGAATATTTATCAATAATTCACTAATTTTCTGTGACAATCACAGAGCTCATGAGTAAAACATTTAAGCAGTTACCCTTTGCAGATGGGGATATATGTAAAGAGGGATCGAGGGAAGCAACGAAAGAAAAATATTGGACAGTTTGAAGGCATGGCGAGGGAGGCAGTCAACATTGAACTTATAACATCGTAATAGAAGATGGCGGCCTTTGATCGGCAACCCTAAGTATCAGGTCACTTGATGATGATAAATATATGTGCATTGGGAACACACTGGTATAAAAACATGAATCCGGTGGATATGAATTTTAATGTACTAGGAGAAGTCAGTAAATATGTCACTACGGCAAATTAAAAATAAAAAAATCAAATGAGATATGAACTTGGAAACCATTTATTATTGCACTTACATTGTCCAATATTTGTCAACAACATCGATGCACCTATCTTATCGCTTTATCGGTGCATCAAGTCCTGCAGCATAGAATCCATCCGTCTCAGCCATATCTGTATGTCACGTTTAAATTCTTTGTCATTCCTCAAACGTTTCCTGCCAAGGTGGGATATTTGGCCGTCTTGCACATCTCTACCCAACATGGTTTCCAACAGTGAAGTGGTTTGACGTACTCAGCTTGCAGGCATTGTCTCAACGATTGATCGCCGTCGTCTCTCCCTCTTCGGTCACGTTGCTTGCCTGTCCAGGGAAGCCCCAGCCCACGAGATGCTCCGATAGGCTGTGGGGGCGAGTTATGGAAAGAAGCAGTGCTCATCTGGGGTACGTCCTCGGGGGCCGCCCTCGCAACACCTGACTAAAACAGATCTCCATATCCCCAACAGAACTGCAATCGGCCTGTGACGCGGCCATCAGACGTGGTTATTGGCATGGCCATTCGACGCGACTGGCCCTGGTCGCCTAAGCGTACTAATGTATCTCTTGTTGTGCCCGACAAACTCCTCTCATTTTGCCTTTACTAAAAACCGCAATACATCACTTCGTTCTTTGACTGTACACTATGTGAGTCCATTTTGTCTATGGACTGCGCATGTGCATGCGAAACTAGCGTACGTTCAGTAATCACAGCGTTTGCCACTGCTGCCACGTTCAGCAGCTAAACTAACAACTACATTTTCATTTATCACATATCAGCCTGTGACCTACTTACTCACTTGTCCTCGTATTTTACTACCCATGCTTTGGTCACCAAGTCAGACATCATGTTTCCATTGTACAGCTTCGTGGCTTGCCTTGTCGTCACCCCCCCCCCCCCCTTTTCACCCCCACCCTTCTCAACCTGTCATTGTATATTGCAAATTTCCAGAAGGTTTTGTGCAGATCATCAGGAGATCTGGTTCTTGTGTTGCTCCACGGTCGTAGGTCTCATCATCTCTGTATCTCCATCTCTTTGAGTTCTTCCTGCATCGTGACACACCAGTTCAGGGTCTATTTGGTGACTTCATTGTTGCGTATGACAGCTGCTATCTTTACCAGATAGTCTCTACTTTGGGAATCACATAAGTAAAAGGTGTAGAGGACGTCCAAGAAACTGGACAAGAGAGATTCTGTATAATATAACCCGCTTAGGGACACATGGGCTAAATTGGAGTTATTTGCACGAAGGCATGAAGACACGTGCTCTGTGGGGAAAGTAATATATTTTGATTGATTGATTTATTAATTAATTGATTGACGACGTTCCCCAGCCACGACATGTTCCAGTATTATACTTTATATTGTCCAGTAAAGAATGGGCTGACTTCTATAAATAGATTTTAATAGGAATACTTCGCCAAAGTGCATTGTGTTTCACATGCAGTAGCCACATGTGTAAAAATTGTGTTCATCCGATAATGTTACTAGCCACATTTAAAACTACTTCTGTCTCGTTTTACAGTAGGCATGGGGGCCCAGTTAACATTACAATCGTGTTAAAAAAAGAGGATTTGACTTGGCTTCGTTCATTCTCAATCTGCCACTACCAAACACTGAAAAGGCTAAAGTAGCAGAATGTAGTCCAGAGAACGGAATGTGTTGTGTCGCAGTTTACAGCTTGACTGCAATATTTGCACCTTTCGGTCCTTCTTCTTCTTCTTCTGCGTACACAGTCAGACAGTAACCATTATTTTCTCGAAAAAAGCGGCGGTCATCCTGAGACTCTCGCCACTACCATAGAGCTTGTCTTGCAGTTCCACTGGCAATGGCCACATCTGCTCTCTCTGATCCTCGTATGTCGGGCAGTTCTGCAGCAGATGTTCAGTGGTCATTTTACCAGTACCACACGGGCATTCGTCGGTACACCCTATCTTCAATTTGTTGAAAAGGTGGTACCTCAGTCTGTTGTGGCCAGTGCGAAGTCTGAAGACAACGACCTGCTCTCTTCGGTTCAACTGGTAATAGGCATCGTTTTTGGTGTAACCAGTATGTTCGGTTTCCCATTTGGTCATGTATCTGGCTTTGATAAGCCGTTTTGACTCTTCGTACGTCATACTGGTATCTGTTTGTGGTAGTCTTGCACCTTCTTTTGCCAGTCTGTCTGCCTCCTCGTTGCCTTGGATGTTGCAGTGTGACGGAACCCACTGTACCACTACCCTTTTTGGTGCGGACTGTTGGCACAGTTTGCAGAGTGCTGCTCTTAAGTCATTAAGCTCAGTGTTTTTCTGGCTTTTTAGCGCTGTGACTACTTCGAGAGCATCTGTCAGCAGGACTATATGGCTCTCATTTTCACTGTGTGTTACCATTTCTTCCACTGCCGCCCTCAGTGCCTCTGCCTCTGCTCTGAAATTGCTCGTGTACTTACCAGTAGCGAATGACAGTGTTATTTTTCTGCCATTTGGTAGGTTCAGGAATGCTCCTGCCCCTCCGTTCTGTGTAGTGTTTGTTACAGAACAGTCGGTGTATGCATGGGTCCAGTCCATGCTTGGGTAGCTTTTCGTTATGAAGCTTAGGGTAGTGTCTCTCCTTTCTTTTTCACTCTGGCAGTTTTTGTTTGCAATACCTGGTATATTTTCTACCACCTCTGGAAATATATCTTGCCTCCAAGTAGGTTTTCGTACAGTAGTGATGGGTTTTGGTGTTGTTAGTGCGTTTATGGGATCTTCGTGCATCTTTGCTTTGGCTATTTCTGCAAAGTTTCTCCGCTTTAGTTTCCCGTTTCCCAAATTGTTTAGTCTCTGGTACATTGGATGGTCCGTCAGTCTTCGGAGTTTCTCTGACTGCAGCTGGGCTCTGCAGTCTCTTCTATCGGTCATGGATTGCAGTTTTGTAATCTTTTCAAGTTCTACAATTGGCGTTGACTTCATGCCACCTGTTATAATTCTCATGGCTTGTTTGTTAACTTTATCGAAGTTCGCCTTCGCTGCTGTTGTCCATGCCGCAATGCCATACTCGAGAACTGGTCTCACTCTTCCAGTATACAGTTTCTTTAGTATGCCTTCGTCTGCTCCCCAGCTTGTGCCAGCAAGCTTCCTCATGATCGCCATTCTTTCTCTGGCTTTCATTCGGTTTCTCTCAATCTGACTTTTCCATGTCATGCGCCGATCAAATGTGACTCCCAGATAGGTTGGGCTGTCGTTTGGCTGCAGGATTTTGCCATTTAGGCTTAATTTGGTACTTTGGGGTTTTAATGAGAGCGAGAATATTGTGCACGTGGTTTTCTCCTCGTTTATTTTGACCAGCCATGAGTTCGCCCACTCTTCCAGCGATGTTAGGGCCGTTTGCATCCGATTTCTTGCTATGGTGAGATTCTTTTCAGAGGTCCACATAGCCAGATCGTCTGCAAACATTGAGCTATGGACTCTTCTTGGTATATTCTCTGTAATATCGTTTATATATACCAGGAAGAGTGTGGGTGACAATACTCCCCCTTGGGGTACTCCCTGCTCGAGTGTCACCTTTTTGCTCATCTGCCCTTGTACTTGGACTCTGGCCGTTCTTTGTTTGAGGTAGTGGTTGATCCACTTGTACATCTTCCCACAGACATCACTTCTTCTTAGCTTGACTCTAAGTCCATCCTTCCAGACTTTGTCAAATGCCTTTTCCAGATCCACCCAAACAGCTACTGTGTGTTTCTGTGCCTGGTAGGCATCTTCTATTTCCTGGGCTATGAGGATGACCTGGTCCTCAGTGGATCTGTGCTGTCTAAAGCCGGCTTGCTGTGGAATTAGTATTCGTTTTTCTTCCAGATGCCACATCAGTCTGGTGTTTATCATCCGTTCCATCAGCTTGCCGACACAGCTCAGTAGGCTTATGGGCCTTTATCCATTCGGATCTGTTTTGTCCTTTCCTGTTTTTGGTACTGGTACCAGTATTGCATCTTTCCATGCCTGGGGTACAATACCCCTTTTCCAGCTTTGGTTCAGGACTGATAGTAGTTTTTTCTTCGCTGTTTGGCCCAGCCCCATCAGCATTTCGTTTGTTATCCCGTCTTTTCCGGGAGATTTCCTTTTCTTTAGTGTTCTCATAGCCTCTTCCATTTCGCGCAATGTTAGTTTGGCCATCATGTGCTCTTCAGGAGCCGTATTTATGTTTTCGTGACCCTTTAGCTCTTCGCTAATGTCTGTATGCTTATCTGCAGGGACCTCGATGTGGTTTGCTTTGGCATAGTGATCGACAAAGGCGTTTGCGGCTTTCTTATCTGTGATCAAGTTCTCGCCCTGCTTGATAGTAATTTGTTTATTTGACGGGGTTTCGTCATTCATGGCTCTGACTAGCTTCACCTTTCGGTCCAACACATCCGACTTGAGAAAACATTTTTTTGAGTACCAGGTTCGCATTCCCTCTTCGATCCCTTCTCCTTAGCCAGTTTGCCCTGCTACAGCCTGTTATCCAGGATCACCGCGTGGAGGTATAGAAGGGTCTTGGCAGCTCTGGTTCGCTGGCCCTGACGCTAGCAGTCAGCTATGAGTCACTGACCACTGCAGCTCATGCGCTGCTCAGCATTTTTATCCCCAAAAAATATTTAAGAGGGTTGTGTATAGGACTAGCAAACTTGTCATGAAAAATCGTTTTATGTGACGACAGATTTGCTGCAAAAATTCTAGCTGTAGCGGTGGCCCTATGCTTCATTTGGAACGAAATGGGAGCCATGTAGGTGCAACATTCTCGTTGTTTTCTTCACATCAGGGAGTGATTCGGTTCACTCAGCTATAAATGGTTACTTGAGTGTTCTACTTTTAGGAAATGCAAGTCACGAGATAGGGAACTGTAATCCAGTATTCACAAAAAGTTGAGAGCTTGCAAATGTAGTCTCTCACACTATGTATAGTGATCAAGCACTTGTTTTTCGTGTCAAAGGTCGGGGGTTCAATCCCCGTGTCCAGTATATCTCCAAACTCGTGCTATGATTTGTCTATTTTCAAACATGTCAGTCAATCACCAGTGTTCCTGTCTTTATTAAGAGTTTCCCTTTGCCCACTTCTGGAAATTATCGGTCCATGGGATCTGAGACCTCCGTTTCATTTTCGTTACCAGTACTGCTCTCACGAGTAAACTCTTGGGCTGGCAATTTTTATATTGACGAATGTCCCCGTTATTCTGGTTTCCGTGATTTTGAAACTCTAAATATTTTCCTTGGTCCAGTGTTCTGTCGGAGTGTGTTTAGCGTTTTTAATGCATGGTCTAATGTTCTGTTGGATTGTATTTCCAATTTGTAATATATGGTCCAATGTTCTGTCGGTTTATGTGTCGCATTTTAAATTTAGGTTCAATGTTCTGTCGAGTGTGTTTTGATTAGACCCTTGAATTATTTATTAGGGCTACCATATGGGGTGGGGGTTACGACCGTGAACCTTGTTCTTGGGCCGCATATTTCAACTATCGAGCCAGTGTAAAACTAGTTGGATAAAGGGAGGGGGGGCGGTCATATTCCCAACACCTGTGACACTGAGTGACTGTCCGCATGGATGGCTGTCAGGATCCGTCACTTGATATAGCTTCCTGTGTTGCATTTAATCTTTATATGCATAGGTATCACACATGTGTTGTGGGGGTCCTTAAAGGTTAGCAAATTGTAGCAACATTGTAACTCGTAATGTAGTGGATGGCCGAAGAAGGTTGCCTGATCTTGTTGGTATTCATCTAGGAGTTTGGGATCAGGAGGATGACCAGCGCATGAGCTGCAGCGGTCAGCGACCCATAGCTGACTGCTAACGTCATGGCCAGCGAACCAGAGCTAAGCAGCGCATGAGCTGCAGTGGTCAGCGACCCATAGCTGACTGCTAGCCACAGGGCCAGCGAACCAGAGCTGCCAAGACCCTTCTACACCTCCACGCGGTGAACCTGGATAACAGGCTGCAGCAGGGCAGACTGGCTAAGGAGAAGGAATCGAAGAGGGAATACTAACCCGGTACTAAAAAAAATGCTTGCTGAAGTCGGATGTGTTGGACCGAAAGGTGCAAATATCGCAGTCAAGCTGTAAACTACGACACAACGCATTCCATTCTCTGGACTACATTCTGCTACTTAAGCCACGTTCAGGGTTTGGTAGCGGGAGATTGAAAAACGAACGAAGCCAAGCCAAGCCATCTAGTTGTTTGAAGCTAAGGGTGATGAATTCATTCACTTTTGTCAAAGTTTGTTAGTGGCAGGTTATAATGAATCTACATAAATGTCCAAGAAGATAGTTCAGAGTTCCTATTGCAATGCGGAGTTTTACAGTAGGTTCAACACTATTTTGGATTATAATGAATTTCCGTACCTCGTTGACCAGGCTGATCTAGGGCATTCTGTTTCAAAGAGTGGGTCTTGTTCAGTATGGATTGTCACATGGACAACCTTAATTTTTGGTATCACTTTTCCCTTGGAGCAAACAAGGCAGACCGAGAGGAGGACCATACTGCATGGGCGTTCTGCTAAAATCGCAATTACTAAGGTCTGACAAGACGTGAAGAGCCAATGCAAAGCTTTTTCAATCAGTCAATCAATTAATCTATCAATGCACGTATTTACAAAGACCATTGACAACATTCCTTCAGCAAGTTCGATCTTGGGCATCCCGTTCTGCCTCTTTTCAGGAGATGTCCAGAGACCGATGGTCATTTTCAGTTTCTTCTCCATATGCTTTCTGATTCCTCTTACCCTATGGTTAGTCTTGCACCCCGGTAGAAAATATATACCTAATTGTTTTGGGGGCGAACATGGAATGATGCTGACAGCAGCCAGCGCCTCAAAGCTGAATCATGGGTCAGGTAACCACTGCTGACCAAGGCACTTTTCAGTCTCCAAGTGCCGGCTCTGGCGAAAGAATGGAGATCGCAAAGGGAAGACACACACACAAACACGCACGCACACACACACATACACCACACACACACACACACACACACACACTACCTACCTAAGACCCACCCACCTACCCACTTATTATTCTCTAACATTTATTTCGTGGGCGATTGTAAATCCTGGGTCACCTCGACTCTCATGCTTGTATAATTCAGAGTAGTACTCTGTCCAGCGCGCTCGAATGTCTTGAGCTTCTCTCAGACATGTCTCTCTCGTTTCCTAAATCGTTAAATTTCGACATTGTATAGGTCTTACTAGGTTCTTGACTATTTTATATGCGCCATTGGCATCTTTTCTTCCCAGGTTGTGTTCGATATCTGAGCATTCAGCAGTAATCCATCCTTGGTCTTTTTCATCTCGGCCTTTATGTTTCTGTTATACATAAATATATATATATATGTATATAATTATTAATGTATTTATTAAATATGTTATATACGTAATTGATTCACGAATCATGTAGATATGATTCTGTTTAAATATGCCAGTATTAGTTAAATTGCTTACGTAATTATTTCTACACTTTCAAAGCTTTTTGTTCTTTCATTACAAAACTGCAATCCATGGCCAACAGAAGAGACTGCAGAGCCCAGCTGCAATCAGAGAAACTCAGAAGACTGACTGACCATCCAATGCACCAGAGACTAAACAATCTCGGAAATGGGAAGCTAAAGCGAAGAAACTTTGCAGAAATAGTCAAAGCAAAGATGCACGAAGACCCTATGAACGCACTAACCACACCAAAGCCCATTCCTACTGTACGAAAACCTACCTGGAGGCAGCATATTTGTCCAGAGGTGGTAGAAAATATACCAGGTCTTAGAAACAAAACCTGCCAGACTGAAAAAGAAAGAAGAGATACTACCCTGAGTTTCATTACGGAAAACTACCCAAGCATGGACTGGACCCATGCATACACCGACGGTTCCGTAACAAATACAGCACAGAATGGAGGGGCAGGAGCATTCCTGAGCCTACCAAATGGCAGAAAAATAGCACTGTCATTCGCTACTGGAAAATACACAAGCAATTTCAGAGCTGAGGCAGAGGCACTGAGGGCTGCAGTGGAAGAAATGGTGACAGGTAAAAGGAATGAAAGCCACATAGTCCTGCCTACAGATGCACTGGCCGTAGTCATAGCACTGAAAAGCCAGAAAAATACTGAACTTAATGAATTAAGAGCAGTACTCTGTCAACTATGCCAGCAGGCCGCACCAAAAAGAGTAGTGGTGCAGTGGGTTCCATCTCACTGCAACATCCAAGGCAACGAGGAGGCAGACAGACCTGCAAAAGAAGGTGCAAAACTACCACAACCTGATACTAGAATGACATACGAAGAGTCAAAACGGCTCATTAGAGCTAGATACATGACCAAATGGGAAACCGAACATACTGGCTACACCAAAAACGATGCCTATTACCAGTTGAACAGAAAAGAGCAGGTCGTGGTCTTCAGACTTCGCACTGGCCACAATAGACTCAGGTACCACCTATTCAACAAAATGAAGATAGGTGGCACCGACGAATGCCCGTGTGGTACCGGCAAAATGACCGTTGAGCATTTGCTGCAAAACTGCCCGACATACGAGGATCAGAGAGAGCAGATGTGACCATCACCAGTGGCAACACTAGACAAGCTCTATGGCAGTGTCGACAGCCTCAGGATAACGGCTGCTTTTTTCGAAAAAATAATGGTTACTGTCTGAATGCGTACGATGAAGAAGAAGAAGAAGTTATTTCATTTAATTTATTTAAATTTCATATTTTTAAATTTTTTTGTTTGTAAAAATCCATTTTGGTATTTCTATAAATATATTTTTGTGAAATATCTGTTTTAAAAAATGTTTTTATTAGATTATTTTAATATGTTACGATTTAGTTACTTACGAATATGCGTAATTATTTGTAAAATTATGTTTTTTAAATATATTGTTTCTGGTATTTTAAATAGAATGATGTATTAAATTAACTTTTGATTTAATTATTTATTTTAGTCTTTATTTAATATTATTCTTTCTCTAACAAATTTTTCTTAATATTTGTATTACATTTTCTCGTTTCTCTGTAAAGTTATGTATTCAAAAAATTGGTTAAATGCATTTAAACAATTATTTTTAATCCAATAATTTGATATTTTTAAAAGTGTTGTTTTAATCGTTGATTTGTTTAACTATCCTCACATTTATCTTTGTAATTTTGTGTATGTTTAGTTTTGTGTGTATTAGTTATTTGTTTTTGAATTTATTTATTATACCTTTATTCAACTATTTCTTTACTTTACATTATTAATTATGTATTTCATTTTGTTTGCACGTAATTTGTTTAGCATTTTAAAAAAATACGTCAATATTTACATTGTTAATTTATTCAGTTTTTATGGAATTATTTTGAAATTAATTATTTATTTAATTATCTTTTATATTTCCTGCTACGGAATTATTTATGTATTCACAGAATTATTTATATTTTTATTTGTGAAATTCTTTGATTAGTTATTTTATTATTTAATTATAGTGTATGTATGTTTGTTTTTTAAATGATCCCCATTTTCAAGCGCAATTAAATATTTTTAAATCTTTAATTTCATTTTTCTTTACTGAAATATTTATGTCATTATTTCTGTCGTTGCCTAGATAATTTAATATTTAACATTTTTGGTTTTTGGGGAGTAATAATCTGTAGTTTTATTTATTTTGTTATTTCTGTTTTTAAATTTAATTATTTCTTGGTTAATATTTGAAAATATAATTAACTGTGTATATTTTTCTTATTTTGATCATTTCTCAATGTTTTTGGAAATCTTTTTTTTAATTTTCATTTAAAGACCTTACAAAAAATTGTATTCATGTAATTGTTGATGTGTTCCCTAATGCATTCTCTGCTTCTGGTGTATTTACTGTAAATATTAGTGTTTTTAATATTTTATTTACGTGAGTTATGACTTTTTAAATTATTCTTTCATTATTTTTATATATTTTGCAAAAGTGCTTTTAAATTGATTTTTCAATCTAGTTATATTTGCATTTATTAATCTTGAAACTATGCTATTCATCCTACATTTCTTTAATTTTTTTTATTTTCGTATCAATTCGTGCAGTTAGTTGTATATATTATTGTCTGTATTTAAATGATTCTAGATTGATTAATTTTGGATAGATGACCGTTTTTATAATGGCATGTGAATATTGTTTTAAAGTTTGTAATTAGTTCCGCATTTGAATGCGTAACAAATGTAATAGTGCGTGTTTGGCTTCAATTTCTCTCAGGAGATAGAACGCGATAACAGCTGTAGCTTGCGTTACGAATTACAACAGCAACGACGTGAATGGCTTACCAACTTGTTCTTATTGCACACTAACACCTGAGCATGGGAGTCCTACTGGGTTAGACATAATGTATTATGAACGTTTTCTGAAGCACTAATTGGAAAAGTGAATACCGCTTCTGTGTTGGTCATGAACAAGACGTATTGTGAAGTGGTCTTGTAGTTTGCTGCGACATATGTGTCTTTCGGCATCTCCACCAAGAAATATTTTGTGTTCTGGAAAGAGCAAGAAGAGCAGAAAAAGGTAGAAGTAAAAGGAGCAGTGGTAGAAGTAATAGGAGTAGTAGTGGTGGTAGAAGTAGTAGGAGTAGTAGTGGTAGAAGTAATAGGAGTAGTAGTGGTGGTAGAAGTAGTAGGAGTAGTAGTGGTAGAAGTAGTAGTAGTAGTAGTGGTGGTAGAAGTAGTAGGAGTAGTAGTGGTAGAAGTAATAGGAGTAGTAGTGGTGGTAGAAGTAGTAGGAGTAGTAGTGGTAGAAGTAGTAGTAGTAGTAGTGGTGGTAGAAGTAGTAGGAGTAGTAGTGGTAGTAGTAGTAGTAGGAGTAGTAGTGGTAGAAGTAATAGGAGTAGTAGTGGTGGTAGAAGTAGTAGGAGTAGTAGTGGTAGAAGTAGTAGTAGTAGTAGTGGTGGTAGAAGTAGTAGGAGTAGTAGTGGTAGTAGTAGTAGTAGGAGTAGTAGTGGTGGTAGAAGTAGTAGGAGTAGTAGTGGTAGAAGTAGTGGTGGTAGAAGTAGTAGGAGTAGTAGTGGTAGTAGAAGTAGTAGGAGTAGTAGTGGTAGAAGTAGTGGTGGTAGAAGTAGTAGGAGTAGTAGTGGTGGTAGAAGTAGTAGGAGTAGTAGTGGTGGTAGAAGTAGTAGGAGTAGTAGTGGTAGAAGTAGTGGTGGTAGAAGTAGTAGGAGTAGTAGTGGTGGTAGAAGTAGTAGGAGTAGTAGTGGTAGAAGTAGTAGTAGTAGTAGTGGTGGTAGAAGTAGTAGGAGTAGTAGTGGTAGTAGTAGTAGTAGGAGTAGTAGTGGTGGTAGAAGTAGTAGGAGTAGTAGTGGTAGTAGTAGTAGTAGGAGTAGTAGTAGTGGTAGAAGTAGTAGGAGTAGTAGTGGTAGTAGAAGTAGTAGGAGTAGTAGTGGTAGAAGTAGTGGTGGTAGAAGTAGTAGGAGTAGTAGTGGTAGAAGTAGTAGGAGTAGTAGTGGTAGAAGTAGTAGGAGTAGTAGTGGTAGTAGTGGTAGAAGTAGTAGGAGTAGTAGGAGCAGTAGTGGTAGAAGTAGTAGGAGTAGTAGTGGTAGTAGTGGTAGAAGTAGTAGGAGTAGTAGGAGTAGTAGTGGTAGAAGTAGTAGGAGTAGTGGTGGTAGAAGTAGTAGGAGTAGTAGTGGTAGTAGTGGTAGAAGTAGTAGGAGTAGTAGTGGTAGAAGTAGTAGGAGTAGTAGTGGTAGTAGTGGTAGAAGTAGTAGGAGTAGTAGGAGCAGTAGTGGTAGAAGTAGTAGGAGTAGTAGGAGCAGTAGTGGTAGAAGTAGTAGGAGTAGTAGTGGTAGAAGTAGTAGGAGTAGTAGTGGTAGAAGTAGTAGGAGTAGTAGTGGTAGAAGTAGTAGTAGTAGTAGTGGTAGAAGTAGTGGTGGTAGAAGTAGTAGGAGTAGTAGTAGTAGTGGTAGAAGTAGTGGTGGTAGAAGTAGTAGGAGTAGTAGTGGTAGTGGTAGAAGTAGTGGTGGTAGAAGTAGTAGGAGTAGTAGTGGTAGAAGTAGTAGGAGTAGTAGGAGTACTAGTGGTAGTAGTGGTAGAAGTAGTAGGAGTAGTAGTAGTAGTGGTAGAAGTAGTGGTGGTAGAAGTAGTAGGAGTAGTAGTGGTAGAAGTAGTAGGAGTAGTAGTGGTAGAAGTAGTAGGAGTAGTAGGAGTACTAGTGGTAGTAGTGGTAGAAGTAGTAGGAGTAGTAGTGGTAGAAGTAGTAGGAGTAGTAGTGGTAGTGATAGAAGTAGTAGGAGTAGTAGTGGTAGAAGTAGCAGTAGTAGTAATAGTAGTAGTATTAGTAGTAGTAGTAGTGGTAGTAGTAGTAGTGGTAGTAGTAGTAGTAGTAGTAGTAGTATTAGGTAATAGCAATAGTAGTAGTAGTAGTAGTAGTAGTAGTAGTAGTGGTAGTAGTAGTAGGAGTAGCTGCAGTAGTTATAGAAATAGTAGTAGTAATAGTGGTAGAAGCAGTATCAAGAATAGTAGCAGTAGTAGTAATAGAAATAGTAGTAGTAGTAGTAGTAGTAGCAGTAGAAGTAGTAGGAGTAGTAGTAGCAGTAGTAGGAGTAGGAGTTGTAGCAGTAGTAGCAGCAACAAACGAAGCAAAATGCAGAAGTATAAGAAGAAGAAGAAGAAAAGAAGAAAAAAAGAAGAAGAAAAAGAAGAGAGAAGAGGAAGAAAAAGATAACAAATATAGACGTGAATAAGCAAGAGCAATGCTTTAAAGAAAAAAACTATTTTCATAGCCTTCAACATTTGCCTCCAATCTGCCATTTTTTCGAAAGGACATTTATTCATTTTTGTAACACACATGATGTTGTTGAATACCCACAATGAAAAGGCTTACTCTTTTGTGCAGCATGAAAAGGACGTTAAGGTGCAGATTGTCGTAGCTTTTTTCACATCCCGAGCGTGCTGATGAAGGTATATACAGGGGTCCTCCTGGCGGTTGTTCTGTGCTTGGCTTCTTATGCGTGTCGCTCACTACTACGGGGATCACGTCGAACCTCACCTTCTTAACCAGACTGTTGTCCTCGACAAGAACCCGTCCCTAGGACGACCAACGATGAGGCCAGGTGAGGGTCTTGGCCAGTATATTTCTCCTGACCCTGGCTTAAATTGATCAGTGTGTTTTGGCTGACCTGACGTTAATCTCATCTTCCCTGTAACATACATATATTTTTTTGTATTTTTTATTTTGTTGCGTTTGCCTTATTTCTCTATTCCCCAAGGCGGTGTGCGTTGCACTGTGGTTTTTATTTTGCGCTTCTCAGCCTAGTGCACCCGACTTCAGCATGCATTTTAAGCCAGGTCCTGCTTCCTCCTGCATTTTCTAAAGGTTTGCTTCTCCGGGGTAAAGGTCGGTGCTATGATAGGAATCGAACCCAGCACCTCCTGGTTGTGAGCCGTGTCCCTTAACCACTAGCCCACACCGTCCCCACATATATTTATATTTTGTAGCGTCTCAAATAGATTCTCTCTTACCCCCATTAGTCTTGATAACACCTGCAGGGAACATCAGTCAATGAGCTTCCCTATTGACTCAATCTCTTCAACCGTCTTGTGTGTAACTGTCGTATTTTCTATTTCGTATGGCGTTTGGTTTATATATAACTGTGTCGCCGGTTGTACCCGCAATCATCCATAGTCACTTTCTATAGATGGAATAACCAATGAGTCCCAGCGTAATTTTCTTTGATGTTCTGACGGGCTCTTCTAACACGTAACCGTTATATATGAAGAAGAAATCGATTTCAGTCATTACAGACCATATGATGTTACGAGTTGCATTGGTAAATAATAAAATATATTCTTAACTGTTTATGTTTTCTTTCTCCTTGCGTGGTTATCTTTACACTTCCCATGTGTTGCAAGAGCTTTTCTTTATAAAGCGTGAAGTGTACAATGAGGGTACGTGTTCCGTTGGATAGGTCTGCAGCGTCGTCTTTCCATGATAGCAGACATATCCAGGACCTTCATATCACGTTTACACACGTCGTTGAACGTCAACTGTCGTCCACCAACTGTTGTCATGTCATCTGCCAACTGTTGTCATGTCACATCCAACTATTCTCATGTCATCCACCAACTATTCTCATGTCATCCACCAACTGTTCTCATGTCATCCACCAACTGTTGTCATGTCACATCCAACTATTCTCATGTCATCCACCAACTATTCTCATGTCATCCACCAACTATTCGCATGTCATCCACCAACTGTTCTCATGTCATCCACCAACTATTCTCATGTCATCCACCAACTATTCTCATGTCATCCACCAACTGTTGTCATGTCATCCACCAACTATTCTCATGTCATCCACCAACTATTCTCATGTCATCCACCAACTATTCTCATGTCATCCACCAATTATTCTCATGTCATCCACCAACTGTTGTCATGTCATCCACCAACTATTCTCATGTCATCCACCAACTATTCTCATGTCATCCACCAACTATTCTCATGTCATCCACCAACTGTTGTCATGTCATCCACCAACTATTCTCATGTCATCCACCAACTATTCTCATGTCATCCACCAACTATTCTCATGTCATCCACCAACTATTCTCATGTCATCCACCAACTGTTGTCATGTCATCCACCAACTATTCTCATGTCATCCACCAACTATTCTCATGTCATCCACCAACTATTCTCATGTCATCCACCAACTATTCTCATGTCATCCACCAACTGTTCTCATGTCATCCACCAACTATTCTCATGTCACCCACCAACTATTCTCATGTCATCCACCAACTGTTCTCATGTCATCCGCCAACGATTCTTATGTCATCCGCCAACTGTTTCCATGTCAACCCCAACTGTCTATAGAGATCATCTTTGGGAATGCGAGCATCTTCCCTGCGACAAACATGAGCAAGCCATTGTTGTCTTCGCTGTCTAAGGACAGTGTACCACTTGAGAGACTGCTACGAGAGTGCAGCTCTGCATTTATCACCCTGCCCCTCCATGTAATTCCAAGAATAGATTGCAGACGCCGTAGATGGAAGGTATTTAGCATGTGCACTTGTTTGGCATATGTTTCCCAAATTTCGCTACCATTTTACTCCCCTTGCCAAAGACAGCGTGTAATGGATCAGACCGTCCTACTTCACATAAGCTGTGGTTTAGTATACTGAAATCCCAAACAATTTCTCTCCATGACAGCAGTGTAACCACAATGGGACAAACCTAAATATATATATATATATATATATATATAAAACGCTTGCGTGTTACAAG
The DNA here is from genome assembly GCA_036924085.1 of Ariolimax columbianus. Taxonomy (NCBI): domain Eukaryota; kingdom Metazoa; phylum Mollusca; class Gastropoda; order Stylommatophora; family Arionidae; genus Ariolimax; species Ariolimax columbianus. Next base: position 28,831,088 of record JAVGWX010000008.1, read on the forward strand.
AGCCCATAGTCAGCAAAGAAAAGTACCACTGCAACCTACTAGTCTTTGATCACCCTCTGTGATTAAAAAAATTGAGAAATGAACCCAGAACGCTTCGCTGGTTTGCCAGTACACTAGCCTCTACACTACTGGGTTAAAAATAGTATAATAATATCTGCCCAAAAGTATAATTTAAAAAACCCAATGCGGAAATAAGCGATATACAGAATTGGGGAAACAATAATTACTAAAATTGTATGCAAATAACAAAAAAACGCAAGTTAAAATACGTAATAACATTTCGGCCATTCTAAACGACTACTGAGCATAGGGTCAGCTATTAGAGAATATTAGAGCACTGTGATAAAGTGTAGCAAGAGCAACAGATGGCCTGATCGAAACAATAGGGGTTAGACCCGGGGTGAGACAATGGTGTCTGTTGTCGCCACTACTAGGTAAACACAAATATGGACAGAATAAAATGTAGAGAAAGAACGCGCAGAGGGAGATCAGTTAAATGAACTCCTTTTTGCAGATGATTAATGCCTACTTTACGAAAGTGAAGACCGTCTGCAGCAACATCTGACTTTGCTCAACTCTGTGTGAGAAAGATACAGTATGAAATGAAAATATTCAAAATAAGAACTCTACAGATAAGCAGATCGCCTGAAAACAAGACTAAACAAGTGCATGAATTCAAGCACTTGGGCAGTGGTTCACACAGGATAGAGGTTTAGAGAGAGAAATTGAGATCGGATGTCAAAATAAATGCATACCTTCGGTCACCATTATTGAAACACTCTAAAATATGCATGCCCCCAAATGGAATGCTGATTAAAAGTATATTCCTGCATCTCTGTTAACGACGTCAAACGTGGACTTTAACAAAAATCTCTATACAGACTGATCATGGCATATAAGATGAGATCCGTCCAGAAAACAATCAATGTAATGTGGAATGAAGAAGTGCGAGATATCGACACATCTCAAATCAGCACATATTTCATACATTGCATCATTCAACAGGGAAGTTAGACGGCAGTAAGACCCAGGTATATCTACCATCTCACAAACAGAGAAGCAAGAAGAAAGCAACAGATAAAATGGTAAAGATAGGAACTAGGACACAGTAAGGTTTCCAAATACCCGGAAGTAAAGTTGGATCGCACGCAGTCGTATGCGGTACATTGCCAGTAAACAAAACTAAAAATACATGTGAGAAATAGTATCATGCGAAAACTGACTAGCACAACATGGGGAGAAATGCCAGTTGTCTTCAGAACATCAGTACTGGCACAACATGGCGAGCAATGAAAGATGTCCTCAGAACATCAGTACTGGCACAACATGGGGAACAATGACAGACGTCCTCAGAACATCAGTAATGGCACAACATTTGGAGCAAAGCCAGATGTCCTCAGAATATCAAAACTGCCACAACATGGCGAGCAATGCCAGATGTCCTCATAATATCAGAACTTCCACAACATGGCGAGCAATGCCAGATGTCCTCAGAACATCAGAACTGTCACAACATGGGGACCAATGCCAGATGTCCTCAAAACATCAGAACTGGCAAAACATGGGAGCAAAGCCAGATGTCCTAAGAACATCAGAACTGTCACAACATGGGGAGAAATGTAAGATGTTCTCAAAACAGCAGAACTGGCAAAACATGGGAAGCAATGCCAGATGTCCTCAGAACATAAGAACTCGCTCCGTGATTCTCTGTAGCTGAGTACGGCGGGCCAGTCTGGAATAAAGCACATGTTAAAGTTATATACAACAATGAATGACACAGGATGGTCGTTAGGTGCCTATATCAACTGAGAAAATGTACCCCATATTCGGCGTAGCACTACCTGAGACTCGAGGAATTGTCTCGTCAGTGATAGAAAGAGGAAAAACAGGTAAACAACCCAAAGCACCCTGTTTAGACATCAAGTGCAGCGCGGAAGACTAAAATCAAGATGAATTTTCTTTGTCAACCCAACTCCTACAAACTGGTCGTAGAAAACGCCACCTCGACAAACGGAGAGAACTGACGCAGGTCCCCTGGATCGAGTGACGGAAGGATCCGGCACCTAGAACGTCACCTGCCATATGGAAGTCACAAAATAGACTTCGAGCTGACGTATTATAATGCAGGAAAACCCTAAACAGGAACGAGGAAACGTGTTAATGTAGAGATCAAGCCCACTTGATGTCTGTCCAAACTCCTTGGGGTCTTGCAGTATGGACGACCTGTTGAGTGGCAACGACAGGACAATCCATGTGGCTGAGTACTTAAATAATGGTGTGTGACGTAGTTCGTAGAATAATGGAAGTAAGAACTAGAGAGTTTTTGTGTTTTGTTTGGGGTTTTTTGGGTGTTGTTGTGCGTTGGTGTGCGTATTGTTTGTTACATGAAACAAGTTAATTATAACTATAAGTATTTGAAATTGTATTCAATATTGGGTTGAGATGTCATTAACAGTATTTTAAATTAGTATGTTTAACCACCGTTTAATCCGCAACCCGGTTAATGCGATCCCGGATAATCGAGAGTCTACTGTACACCAAAATGATTGACAGCACACGCCTTTTAATCTACATACAGGATAGCTATTATATTCTTTCGCAAGGTTATGAATATCGAATTTAGTAGCAAAACAGATATGGGAAAGCTGCTGTTAACGTCATTCTATAGCAATGGTCCTCAACCATTTGACTGCCACCTGCCAAATCTTTTGCGTTTACCAATCACTCGTAACGTTACAATAATTCAACGCTCTCACATTATCTAATAGTTGCCGATGTGTCATGGCGGAATGAGGCCTTTAATATTGTCCACACAATATTAATGCTTTATTAAAAACTTTCTCCTTATCTGTAAACCGCATTGGGGCGGAAAATACAGATTGGAGATGAAATGTTTGAGGAGGATCCTTGAAATAATATACAGAGACCACGTCACTGATTTCGGTATACGCAGAAGCTGTCAGACAGTTTATCGGACCTTATAAGGACCTCTTTTCAATTGTCAAATCACGAAAGCTCTACTGGTACGGTCATGTGATGTGCTCTCATGGTTTTCTGAATGTGATACTGAGAGACGTAGCTCTTGGCAGGAGAAATTTCAGTCGCCTGATATGCGCTGGGCCAGTTCGAAAGATAGAAAGTTTATGAGAGACATCGTCTTCTCTGGGGAATATCAACTATTTCAAGATTAAACTTCTTTTCACGCCAATGATAATTTCCCTCACTACCACCACTTGTATCTTCACAGTCAGTTTAACTAATGAATACACAAACTGTTTTAAACATGTTATTTGGTTCACATCATCATCATGTAGCATGTCCTTTGCAGAAAGCCGCTCTCATGACAGCCTGTCTGCAGGAAACTCTTCCGCCAATCGTCCGGCCAAAGTGAAATCCAGTGCCTCCTTGATGTCCTGCGTCCAAGGTCGTCTCGGTCGGCCCCTGTCTTTCGTCATCATACGTCATCCTACAGCGATATACGTTGCACTGTTTCGTTACGACTGTGGCCCAGTGCATCCGATTTCAACAGGCGTTTCTGTAGAGATGCCCTCCTTAGCCGTTGGCTGTCCCCAGCCTATCTGCAAGGCAGCAGTTGTTTGTGGTCAGAGTTGTCTCTCTTAGAGAAGTTGTCTTGCAGGACTATCGAGTCTTCACCACTCGTGTCTATACGGTGTGGTGATGATATGATATGATATGATGGACTGTATGTACTAGTTTTTCAAGTATCCTGGAAGAGAGGCAGTCCAGTGTGTCTGTGTCCCAGGATCCTCACGTCCTGTCAGAAACGTAGCATTTGCATGTGAGTTGGGTATCTCCTTGCTCCCTTTATTTTCTCGGCTCCTCTGCAGTGATGGTACGCCTAGCATTCCCCGCCACCTGATAGGTTGTCACAATAGGGCAGAGGTGCAGTGTCCGCTGGCCTGCATCTCTTCTGCGTCCATTGGGCCCCTGTCTTTCTTTCCAGTGACCATGCCCTCCATAACAACTCTATCGAGTACGTTGTGTCATTTGATGTGTCAAAAAAAACCTCAGTTATCGGGTAAATACATCATTTATGAGCCAATTTTCCTCCACATTCAAGTACCTGGAACATGTACATGGGCATCCGCCCTGTAGAAGTACAGGTCGACTTATAATAATAACTAATAATAATTCAGGTCTTGCCGGATAGTTTCTTTCTTTCTTTCTTTGTCCACGGGATTTTCAGGCCTCTTCTGTATCACTGTATTTCACTCTTATTGCTTTTGTAATCGTCCATGTTTCACATCTATATGTTGCCAAAGGAAAAATGCATGTTCTTAGGATCTTTAGTTTTAGTTACTTGTTTGTATTATGTCATAGGTTCTGCATACTCCTTATCTTCTGCATTGCCATATTCAGTCGTTTTCTCACTTCTTTTGTACAGTCTCCATTGTTGTTTAGTATTAATCCCAGATTTTCAAAATGTGCAACATTTTAGTCTCTTTGTCAGTGCTGATGATGATGATTTTGGTTCACGGAGGTCAGAATAAGATTCATTAACCTTCCTCCACACCTCTCCACACCTACACACACCTGCACACACCTACACTTACACTCACACAACTGAATTATGATTATTCACAGGGGCTGATACGCGCGTGTTGAGAATCACTGGACTACGCCGCACTCCACGACCCAATTAAGATAACAATATATAAGTATCATAGATGGTTTAAAACTGAGTAGTTACCGGCGTTTTTTTTTCACCGTACGCTTTCAGACGTTCCTTGAACACTTCTAAAGAAAGCAGTAGTTAGCCAGAGGCTATTGGTATCTCTGTAGGGCGTGTCCAGGAATGCGATGGTGTCGGCCATATATGCTTCATTTGTTCTTCGTATATAGGATTACTTAAAATGTTCAACTGTCAGTGTGTTAGTGCCGCAGACCCATCCATCGATATGTCCAATCCCTAGTTTGTTGAACAGGTGGTATGGCGTTGTGTTGTGGCCTGTTCGAAGTCTAACGATTACCACCTGTTCACGTCTGCTGAACTAGTATTAAGTGTTATTTGTTGTTGATCTGTGTGCTCTGCTTCCCACTTGTTTCTGGTACGAATTTTGACCTATCCATAAGTAATACATATGAAAGTAGTCCATAATTTGCATTCTTTCCTATGAACGCATACATTCTGTCGTTTCAAGTTTGAAAAGTAAAAGACCCGCTGTAACCTTCTATACATTTAGCTGCTATTTAAAGCTACTCATGCTGAGTGCTTCATTGCTAATCATGTTTCTTATTTAGCTGTTTACAGTGGCTCTTTCCATATCAGGAGGAGAACTGTAGACGGTAGGGTCTGAGTCCTCCTGGATATAGTACAATGCGAGGTTTCTTAGTAAGTTCAACACTGAAGTCATCACAGTGTCCATCCCCACCTCGTTGGCCTGCCATCTTTTAAGGTTTACATTTCTTTTCTTGCGAAGGTACGCCTCTGTCAACCTCAAACATAGTCTTTTAAGTTATTCTGTTTCTAAAAATCGATGTTACTGCACCCCGGACATACCCATAGGTGCTCAGTCTCTCTCAGAAAATTGTGCTAGAAATGTAAGGTCCCTATAGCTCACTGAGTGTACACTCTCCCTCCTCGTCCTCTCAGGAGCCCCACTCCACTCAAACCTCGTTAATTGTCGAAACTTTTCAGTCTGTGGATTGCCGATTCATCTATTTCGGTGTCTTCATCCAACAGGCAGTCATTGATTGATTTCAAAATGTCATTCATATTCATCACTAACTTGCTCATGATGGAAGCTTGTGAAGTCAAGATGTCAGCGCTGTCGTTGCCCTGAACGCCAGCATGACCTGGATAGTAGATCGATGTCAACCTCTTGAGGTTTGAGGCCACAACAGCTGCCATCCACTCGTACCTCAGCCATCCCTTCCGTACCCTCTGAAGTACGGCTTGCGCGTCCGTCACGATGATTGGCCTTGTTAATTGGGTCTCAGAAAGCCATCTTAACACTGAGGTCACTATTCCCATTCTAAAACTGGAGGTTATTGGCGTCTTTGCCAAACTCCGCTTATCAACGGCCTGTCCTTCACTCCAGCTGTGAAGCTCCAGCTGTGAAGCGCCAGCTGTGAAGCTCCAGCCTGATGTCTCGCTGCGCAACACCGAACAGTAGGTGCATATTATTTTAGGTTATACCACTACATGTCAGCTTTGCAGGTTGTATCGTATTCCATCGGGTCTAGATGCACTGTCCGAGGCTCTATGGAGTGTCTGACCTCCCCAACACTAATCAAGTCTTGCTCCTCCTCCATTGTTCCTAGATGTGTCACCAGTACCTTGTGTTGAGCGACGTCGTCTTGGTGAGTCTGCTGAAGGAACTGGTCAAAAAAGGCTCTTCCCTTCTGTTTGTTAGTAGTCAGCACTTGTCCCAACTTATCTCTCATGCACACACTGGATCTTGTCTCCCGGTTCATTGCCCTATGTAATTTCCAGAATGTATACGAGGCTCTAACCGCGGTCACTTCTTCCGTAAATGTCTCCCACCGTTTCTGTTTTGCTGCTCTGACCATTTGCTTGAAATCTTTCGTGACCCTTCTCATTCAAATCTCTACCTCCATTCTTCTCTCTAAGGTGACGTTTGCGAGTCTTCTCTTCTGCTACCACTCCTTGGTGGCATTCTTCGTGCTTCTCCATGCGATCTCAGTCTCCTCGGACAACCGAGGGGGTTGACATGTGTTGTTTCGGGCTCTCTTGCTTTTCCATGTCAATTGTCTCAAGCTACCCAGCCTCGAGTCTTTGTTGAAGGATGATGAGCTCGCAAAGATTACAAATTATTTTAACGGGAGTCTTAAGGCAGGCCATGCACCAGAGAAGTGGCTACACAGCTATCTTATCACCCTAGCGAAACTAGGCAAAGATGCTACTGAAATAAACGGCTACTGCATCATCACACTACAGAACGTGTACGGGAATGTGCTGGAGAGAATCATTGTTAGACGAGTTTTTAGTAAACTGGAAAACACAGGTCAATTTCTAGACACTCAAAGTGCATACAGACCTGGCAGAGACACGGCCACCAAAGCAGCTGTCGTGGTATACGACACATATGAGGGCTTCCAGACAAAGGAGGAAACTGGTGATGCGAAGATCGACCTGGAAGATGTCTACAATAGGGTCAACTACAGCAAACTAATTGACATATTAGTAGACCTCAATTTTGACTTTCTGATCGTCCGTTGGATTGCAGCGATTCTAATGTCAAGAAGCGTCGCTCTAAATAACGATTCCTGGACGTCAGAGATCAAAATCATAGCTGCCTCAATGCTCTTCTCTGTTTCCTGTACTTTTTAATGTATACACTTATAAAATAGCACAGATGGAGGAGATGGACCTGGTGGGATTCTCACATATGTGTACGACATCCTGCTGTACAATCAGGACAAAGGCAGGACTGAAATTGTTACGGATGTGCGGAGAAAGCTGGGGAAACTATCTGAATGGTGCACCGACTACAACCAGGAAAATCAATCCATCTAAGGCCAAGATTGTCTGGTTCTCCATAAACAATAGTTTGGTCTCAGATACACTACCAGAGGCCACCTGCATGACCACCATCATTGAGAGAGGACATAACATGACATACCCGGGTATCACATTTGATAGAGGTATGTTTCTATAAACATGTTGACAATGTGATTCTGAAAGCAAAAAGGGGTATCAATGCAATCAGAGTCATGGCGGCCACAGACATGCAACAATGGGCTCTCTTCCTGCTGATACAAGCACTGGTTCTGTCTGTCCTGGACTACGATCTTGGGTTACTCACGCTATCGCAGACACAGGTTGGCAGATTGAAGAGAATCCAGAACGAGGCCATGAGAGCAGTTCTGGAATGCACTAGAGATACTCTCATTACTGCCATGAGATTCCTGCTTGATTTGCCAAGCATCAAGGTGCGACATCAAGTAGCGCAGGTAAATGCGTACGCCAACGTTGCCAATAACGAACACCCACATTTGCAACAAGGCTTGGATACACTAAAAGACAGACCCATTAAGCAAGGAAAGTCATGGACAGCAGTTGCAGAAGACTCCCTGGTGAGAATATGTGCATTGGAAGAAGTGGGCAATGAGAGCTCCTTGACAAGGGTGGGGATACAAATGAGCAGGGATCGTCGCCAGTGGGGTGACACTAGGGCAGAAGCTTCAATACAGGAGCTGATCCAGCAACACTCAGGACCACAAGACCCAATTCTGTACACAGATGGCTCAGTCGGCAGAGATGTAAACAAATGCGGTTGGGGTTTCGTTGGCTACCAAAATGGCAAGGAGGTGGTGGAGAAATCAGCTGCCTACTCCACTGTTACATCGAGTATGAGGATGGAGAATGAGGCGGTAACAGCGGCCCTGACTTGATTGGTGACCCAACCGGTGACACACGCAGTGATACTGTCAGACTCGCAGGACATGCTCCGTAAGATAGAAAGGTGCATGCTAAGAAGGGAGTGGGACTCTCTTCTGAACCACTTTGGTGTACATGGTGTCACATGGATCTACTGCCCGGGACATGCAGGCGTCTGGGGCAACGAAAGAACTTTATGCAGTGGCGGAAATCGCTGTGGTGAACGACGGGGTGATGGCGGGAGACAAGGTTGAGTTGATAAAGGCAGTCATGGAAAGTCTACAGAATGGCGAAAGAGAGGGTTGAGTTGATAAAGGCAGTCATAGACAGTCTACAGAATGACAAGAGACTGTGTTGATTTGATAAGGGCAGTCATGGACAGTCTACAGAATGACGAGAGACAGGGTTGAGTTGATAACGACAGTCATGGACAGTCTACAGAATGACGAGAGACAGGGTTGAGTTGATAAGGGCAGTCATGGACAGTCTACAGAATGTCCATTTTATGACCCACTTTTCTGCTTTCATTATCTCCATTTGTCCATTTTATGAACCATATATGTCGCTATCAGGATCCATTTTTTTCACTTTCGGGACCCAAATGGACACAGAATCATGCTTCATAGTTTCCTTTAACAGGTTTATGGAAAGCTTCAGCATTGATGTCACCTCCTGGGAGTTGCTTGCACAAAACCGCTCCACCTGGCACTCTGGTGTCACCAAAGGTGCTCGGATCGCAGAGCGAAACTTCATCGCGGAGATTCAGAGAAAGCCTGCCGCGCAAAATAAAAGAACCGACTACGACTGCCTAGCCGTCTCCTCAAATGTGTGTCCATGGGTCGACAAATTCTGCCTAATCAGGATTGTTCTTTACAGCCTAATGAGAACAGCGCACGTCTGATGTTGCCGCTATCTTCGCTTGCCATGGACAACTATTATTGCTTTTATGTCGAGCATGGCGTCGCCAACCCAAAATGGCAAAAGTAATCTTAGTAATTTTCTGTTACTTGACAACTTCAAGTAAGTTTTGGGCTACACAGCCTGGCAACCCTCCATTGGAAACTTGGGACTATTAATCTAATGCACTATTTGCAAATGATTATTTGTAAATTATTTATTTCAGTGATTATTTAAGGCGAATTCACGGTTTTTATATGTATTATGCAGTAGAATTAAGTTTGATCATGGTACAGTTGTTTGGCCGTTATGTTTATTGAGATATTTCAAAACATGCCATCTTTGTATTTTGATGTCTTTGAATCTTTGTTCAAGGACATAGCACAAACAAAATATTTTTAAGAAACTTTCCCGTTTCCAACTCACTAAACGCATATTTTCTTTAAAATGGATGTCTTAGGAAATGATAATAAATTTATAAAAGCTTGTTATGAAATTTTTACACAGAAATTTACATTTTCATGCAGCGTGTTCGATAGAATATTTTTAGGTCGCCTTGACTGATATCGGGGGGGGGGGGGGGGGGGGGGGGTTATCGATTCCTCCATTTTTTTTAAGCTTAATGCAGTATTAAATTATTTTAAGAGGAGATGTCCACCACATTATAAGTGATTGCATGTCATATGGTGATAATGTGTCCCCATATTACATATTTGTTTATCAATACAATTGTAAATTTAACAATACGAGTAATTCGTGTTTAGTTGACTTCATCTTAATGGTGGTATCAGCTGATCAGGTATCATATAGAGATAAAAGAGAGAGAGAGAGAGAGAGAGAGAGAGAGAGAGAAAGAGAGAGAGAGAGATAGAGAGAGAGAGAGAAAGAGAGAGAGGGAGTCAATAAGTAACCTGCATATGTATTAACTCTTTAACGGTGAAGTGGAGGCCGAGGCTATAAAAACAGCAGTTGAGATTTTGCACCAACAGCTTTACGGGCAAATTTTGCCGATTGATTTTGTCATTTGTTGTGACTCCAAGTCGGTTCTGGAGGCGCGAAGAACATCCTATACAAGGAAAAGGATATATTCTTGGTGGTGAGGGCAATCAACAACATGATCACTGCTCACGGGATATATGTCACCTTGCAATGGATCCCTGGACAAAGTGGGCCACTAGGGAACGAGATGGCCGACAGATTAGCAAAAACAGGAGCCTCGAAACAACAATTGGATAGACCCTGCAGTAACCACACAGTAAAACGAATTATTAAAAATAATACTCGGGAAATCTGGATGAACAGGTGGTCGAGGGGAACGACAGGTCGCAGTGTATTTAGCGAAATGTCACAAACAAAAAGAAACGATGACATATATAAACTTCATAGAAGAGATCAAAGTTTCATCTTTCAGTTCCGAACAGGACATATCAGAGTCAATAGCCATTCAACCGCATCAATCCCCAGCACCTGCCTTTGTGCAGACAATACTCTCATCCTGATGAAAGAGTTGGACATCTACTTATTGAGTGCACGGCGCTTGCGGTGGTAGAAAATAGACCAGGTATTGGAAACAAAAACTGCCAGACTGAAAAACAAAGGAGAGATACTACCCTAAGCTTTATATCGAAAAACTACCCAAGCATGGACTGGACCCATGCATACACCGACGGTTCTGTAACAAACACTACACAGAACGGAGGGGCAGGAGCATTCCTGAACCTACCAAATGGCAGAAAAATAACACTGTCATTCGCTACTGGTAAGTACACAAGCAATTTCAGAGCGGAGGCAGAGGCACTGAGGGCGGCAGTGGAAGAAATGGTGACACACAAAGAAAATGAAAGCCATATAGTCCTGCTTACAGATGCTCTCGCCGTAGTCACAGCGCTAAAAATCCAGAAAAACACTGAGCTTAATGACTTAAGAGCAGCACTCTGCAAACTGTGCCAGCAGTCTGCACCAAAAAGGGTAGTGGTACAGTGGGTCCCATCACACTGCAACATCCAAGGCAACGAGGAGGCAGACAGACTGGCAAAAGAAGGTGCAAGACTACCACAAACAGATACTAGTATGACGTACGAAGAGTCAAAACGGCTTATCAAAGCCAGATACATGACCAAATGGGAAACCGAACATACTGGTTACACCAAAAACGATGCCTATTACCAGTTGAACAGAAGAGAGCAGGTCGTTGTCTTCAGACTTCGCACTGGCCACAATAGACTGAGGTACCACCTATTCAACAAATTAAAGATAGGTGGTACCGACGAATGCCCGTGCGGTACCGGTAAAATGACCGCTGAACATCTGCTGCAGAACTGCCCGACATACGAGGATCAGAGAGAGCAGATGTGGCCATCACCAGTGGAACTGCAAGACAAGCTCTATGGCAGTGTCGACAGCCTCAGGATGACCGCCGCTTTTTTCGAAAAAATAATGGTTACTGTCTGACTGCGTACGAAGAAGAAGAAGAAGATGAAGACCTATGGAAACACGTATCCGCGTATTTAAAAAACTGGCGCGCAGAAATGCAGGTAAACATTGATTAGTGTAGATTCAAATAGTACTGAGAATCACATTTAAAAGACATAATGCTCCTCTCCAATTTCATTGCTGGGTTCTAATAATTCTACTTCATACAATAAAACTGAGTGGTCTGCCGGGGTCTTTGTGTATGACATGCACAGGAATAGGACCACTGCCTCACAGAGAGCATGTCATAAAAGGCGACTAACTGTGTGACATGGCATAACACCGACGGTGGCTAGGTGGTTTGTTTAGAGCAGCATAGATTGCGCCTAACAGACCACGGGTCTACTTTGCTCTATTGTTTGAATCTATTAAGATGGACCCCCACATCAGTTAACAGCCCTCTGTAAGAGCGTGTCAAAACGCAGTGGAGTATTAAGCTGTTCGAGCATAGCCCGCGAATCAGGAAACACTTCTCCCGGCTATATTCAGCTCACACCAGAGCTGGGACCTGCACAGGGACATCCGCCTCTCTATAAGAACTAAGAAACAAGAACAATAAAACTGAAGGCACATAGCATTCAATGATTCTCACTTTTAGTTTCCGAGATATCTGCTTGGAGAGAAATGTATGTCTCATGAAGTGTGGAAGGAATTCTTCACAATTGTAATTCTCTTCTAGTTTTCTCATGTACCGTCCTCCGTTATTAGATGACCAAGGTACTCGTATAAACAGCTTGGCACTTGTTCCACATTCACACACTGACCAATAAGTCTAGATTACAAACAGATGCACACGCACATCCATACTCTGACGAATACGTCCTGAAATGGCTCAAAGGATTTACGGTCTAGGACGGAAAGTGCCGAGCCTTCGCCAATAGAATCCAGAAAAGTAAATCTTTAATCAAACCAGACTTTTTCATTTTTTTGTGGATGTCAACTTGTGGACTTTCTTTCTTTTTTTTATGGCCCTGTCTCTTGTACAACCTGACACATCTGCCACCTAAGCCCCACAGTTGGCAGGTCCAACAGAAACCTCATGGTAGTTATCGCCGTGTCTCTTGTATAACCTGACACATCTGAATCGTTTTCAGTCTTTCCAGCTGCGTCTTGCTGAGCGTGAGAATTGCAAGGGCATATTCTATTACGGAAAGGACCAACCCCTGAAATAACATCAAAAAGTGTTTCTGTTGGCAGTGAACCGCAGCCATCAGCCCCATCGCCGCCAGACCTTTGCGGGCTCGGATAATGATGTGATTGACATGTTCCTTGAACCGCAAACTTCTGTCGAAGAGAGCTCCCAAATATTTCAATACGAGGAATATTTCTACTTGTGACGGTGGTAAAGATGTGTTGACGATATTATTGTTCAGGGAGAACCATGTCGCCACAGACTTTATCAGATTAATAAAGGCTCCAGATTCGTTACACCTTTCCCAATGCAGCCGAGCTCTGCTTGCAGCTCCACTGAGATTTGCTCCCGCCGACTCCCTTGATTTACCAGAACATCAAATGCGTTAGACAAAATTATACCATTGTCTGTAATTATCTGCTGACCGAAAATCCAAATCGAGTACGCATTGAACAGCACTAGAGACAACAGCGATCCCTGCTGTGAGGGCCCGGGTTATCGTTGTTGATTCTGACACCCAGCGACCAGACCTAAGAACGACTTTCCTTTGAGAAATCCAAGTAATCAGGAAGGGACAAAGCCGGAGTTCTACAAGCCGAGCCATCAAGAAGTTAACAGCGACTCTGTTGGAAGCATCCTCCAAATCAATGGCCACAGTGATTGGAAAACTCCACAAACGTCATAAGCGAAGACACCCTCATTACACCTGGTCTCTCTCTAACGGTACCCCACTAGACCTGAAGAAAATAGCTGAAACTGTTCGATGTGCCTCATTACCTTCATCGCTATTATCTTTTCCAGTAACTTGCCCACCGTGTTCTGCATGGTGATTTTGCGAAAACCCTGCACCTTAGTCTTAGTCTGGTCTTTGCCGAGCTTAGGGTGTGGTATCAGGTAGCTGTGCAGCCAGACTTCGTTAATAACACCACACTTAACACTGTCGTTAAACGCACCAGCGCACCAACCAGACTAGTCAACTCCGTGTCTGTCAGCCTACGTAGGTCCACATGGGTAATACCGTCGGACCCTGGTGCAGAGTTTTTACATCAGTCAAATGCCACCCTAATTTCGCCAACTGCCATATATGACGTGTCAGAAAATTCCTGGGTCTTGCACAAATCCGACAATGTCTTTTTAGCAGTACTATCTCCCGCCGAGTGCCTGTGACATCTGCTGCAGGTAATTTGTGAAAAAAGCGGTGCCTATGTCCTCGTCATTAAGTGATGGGTTGTAGTAGCTTTCCTCACATCTCGAGCTTGCTGCCGAAGGTGGACCGCAGTCACCCAGGCGGTTGTGCAATTCTTGACTTCATCTGCGGGGCGCTCACTACTACTGGAATCAGGTCGATCCATGTCTCGCCAGCGAGACTGTCTTCAGAACAGCCTGTTTCCAGGGAACGCTTCATGGAGGATAGATTGTGGTCTTAGTCAGTATATTGTTACTGACCCTAACACGACTTCCTGGTCAGTATATTGTAACTTCTTCTTCTTCTTCATCGTACGCAGTCAGACAGTAAACTTTATTTTTTCGAAAAAAGCGGCGGTCATCCTGAGGCTGTCGACACTGCCGTAAAGCTTGGCTTGTGTTGCCACTGGTGATGGCCACATCTGCTCTCTCTGATCCTCGTATGTCGGGCAGTTCAGCAGCAGATGCTCAGCAGTCATTTTCCCGGTACCAGACGGGCATTCGTCGGTACCATATATCTTCAATTTGTTGAATAGGTGGTACCTCAGTCTATTGTGGCCAGTGCGAAGTCTGAAGACAACGACCTGCTCTCTTCTGTTCAACTGGTAATAGGCTTCGTTTTTGGTGTAGCCGGTATGTTCAGTTTCCCATTTGGTCATGTATCTGGCTTTGATAAGCCGTTTTGACTCTTCGTACGTCATACTAGTATCTGTTTGCGGTAGTCTTGCACCTTCTTTTGCCAGTCTGTCTGCCTCCTCGTTGCCTTGGATGTTGCAGTGTGATGGGACCTACTGTACCACTACTCTTTTTAGTGCGGACTGCTGGCATAGTTGACAGAGTACTGCTCTTAAGTGATTAAGCTCAGTGTGCTTCTGGCTTTGTAGCGCTGTGACTACGGCTAGAGCATCTGTAAGCAGGACTATATGGCTTTCATTTTCTTTTCAGAGGCCCACATAGCCAGATCGTCTGCACACATTGAGCTATGGACTCTTCTTGGTATATTCTCTGTAATGTCGTTTATATATACCAGGAAGAGTGTGGGTGACAGTACTCCCCCTTGGGGTACTCCCTGCTCGAGTGTCACCTTTTTGCTCATCTGCCCTTGTACTTGGTCTCTAGCCGTTCTTTGTTTGAGGTAGTGGTTGATCCACTTGTACATTTTCCCACAAACTTCACTTCTCCTTAGCTTGACTCTAAGTCCGTCTTTCCAGACTTTGTCAAATGCATTTTCCAGGTCCACCCAAACCGCTACTGTGTGTTTCTGTGCCTGGTAGGCATCTTCTATTTCCTGGGCTATGAGGATGACCTGGTCCTCAGTGGATCTGTGCTGTCTAAAGCTGGCTTGCTGTGGAATTAGTATTCGTTTTTCTTCCAGATGCCACATCAGTCTGGTGTTTATCATACGTTCCATCAGTTTGCCGACACAGCTCAGTAGGCTGATAGGCCTGTATCCATTTGGATCTGTTTTATCCTTTCCTTTTTTTGGTACTGGTACAAGTACTGCGTCTTTCCATGCCTGGGGTACAATTCCCCTTTTCCAGCTTTGGTTCAGGACCGATAGCAGTTTCCTCTTCGCTGTTTGGCCCAGCCCCATCAGCATTTCGTTTGTTATCCCGTCTTTTCCGGGAGATTTCCTTTTCTTTAATGTTCTCATGGCCTCTTCCATTTCACTCATTGTTAATTTGGCTATCATATGCTCTTCTGGTGCCGTATTGATGTTGTCGTGCCCCTTTTGCTCTTCACTATTGTCGGTATGCCTATCTGCAGGGACCTCGATGTGGTTTGCTCTGGCATAGTGTTCTACAAAAGCGTTTGCGGCTTTTTTTTCCAGTGAGCAAGTTTTCGCCCTGCTTGATGGTAATTTGTTTGTTTGAAGGGGTTTCGTCATTCATGGCTCTGACTAGCTTCCATAGCTTGTTCCCTTCTTTGTCTAGGTTGAGGCTTTCGGTTTTGTTTTTTCAGCTCTCTCTTGCTGTTTGGTTTAGAGTGTGTTTGTATTTCGCCGTGACGGCTTTGAGGGCGATGTTTGCCTCCATAGATTGTTCTCGCTCTGCCATGTTCCTAGCATTTGTTACTGCATCTTCCGCTTTCTGCAACTCATCATTCCAATAGGGCTTATAGTTTTTCCTAGCTCCTCTTGGGATGGTTTCAGTGGCGGCTTGCATTATTGCCTTGCTTAGGCTTTCCACCATGGGCTTCATTTTGTTGTTTCGTGTGTTTATGGTTTCACACAGCCCATCTGTCAGGATTGCAAATCTGTCCCAGTCGGCTCGTTTGTAATTCCAACGTGGGAGCGGTTTTGTTTCCTGTGGGCCTACTTCCATGTCAATGTCTAGCCTGATCGGCCTGTGGTCGCTACCTGCCAGTTGGTTTATCACATGGCGGTCTATTTTATGGTGTATGTCCTGTGTTGAGAAGGCCAAATCTGGAGTCGAGGTGGTATGCCATGTTCTAGAATAGAAACTAGGGCTATCCTCCGGCCTATTGATTAGGGAGAGATTTGTATCTATCTCCCAATCTACCACTTCGTCACCTTTGCTGTCTGTGTCCGAGTATCCCCATCTCTCCGAGTGGCTGTTGAAGTCTCCAACTACTATGCAGTTGGAGTCTTTGACTTCCATACTCGAGAGCGATAGGTCTTTATTTGGTGGTCCGTACAGATTGAAAATGCGGAGCTTCGTCTCTTGAGCCATTTTGTCAACTCCTACAATTTCTGCTTGGTATATTGAAACTGACCCTAACACGACTTCCTTATCAGTATATTGTAACTGACCCTAATACGACTTCCTGGTCAGTATATTGTACCTGACCCTAACGCGATTTCCTGGTCAGTATATTGTACCTGACCCTAACACGACTTCCTGGTCAGTATATTGTAACTGACCCTAACACGACTTCCTGGTCAGTATATTGTGACTGACCCTAACACGACTTCCTGGTCAGTATATTGTAACTGACCCTAACGCAACTTCCCGGTCAGTATATTGTAATTGACCCTAACGTGACTTTCTGGTCAGTATATTCTACCTGACCCTCTCTTTACAGCCCTCTTCTTTCTCGCTCTCCTCTTATCCCCCTTTCCTCTCCTTCTGAGTCCACTTATCTTTATGCCATCCGCTGGAGACATCGACGACAGAGCACGAATTCCGTAGCTCCCGCGATGACTCTTCATTTGTGGTTTGTAATCGAAGTTTTCCCTCTTCTAGAAGAGCTGCCTTTCAGGCTTTCGAGTCTCATCTATCCGGTTTGTGTCCGGTTTTCACCGCATGCACCGTTTAGGTCACATCTCTACGATGTCAACTGCCGACCTATCGTGTCCTTCCAGTTGGTTTTGTCGCGAAAACCCGGGGAAATCGTTAATGTTCAGTGAAATCCAACTATCTCGTCCGAAATGGTGGGCCACTACACGCCGTACGTAAGCCGACCTCATGTGTCCTCTCCGACAGTTGTTTACGAAAACACTAGAAACAGATGACAGAGGACAACAGTGTAACTTGAAATCAAAATATTTAATTCGTGACACTAAAAATAAATAACATTATAAAGTTTAATTAACTGTTGACGTAACATTACACGATCTGGTCAGGTCTAGCTCTTGCACTCCACTCGTAGTTTTTTTAATAGCCTTGTCCAGTAATATTCTCTTGCACTTCCTCTTACAACGCTGTTGTGTTCTATCCAGCCGCCTCATAAATTGTTTTACGTCTTCTGTAACATCAAGCATTTTATGACAGTTCTGGCCTCTGATTTTTTCATTGTTCTGACCTCTCTGATTCTCCAATCATGTGGTAGTTCCAGTGAAGCCTCTCCCTCTACACACTGGGACGTGTTGTGGGCACATGATAGTGATCATATGCCAGGTGTCGTCTTAATTGCAAAAGGCAAAGCCACCAGATCCAGAAAACCCAGACATGCGTTCAACTTTAAGGAAGATGAACAAAATAACGCATTAAACAAACTCCGCCAGACCGTCAAGCGCATGCCCACCAAAACGGCTTTCGTTCAGCCACCATGGTGGAATCCAATTGTGAAAATAGCGTGGATAAATAAGGAGATGGCAACAAAAGCGTGGCGGAAAGCCAAAAAGAGAAGGCCGGTTGTTGATGGTGAGGTTGCGAGCTTGAGCTACAAAAAATGTACTGCCATTAATTGTTTCAAGGCCGTGGCAAGAGAATCCAAAAGTGAGAGATGGGGGAATTCATAACAGGCGTAGGGAATGATAACACCCTACAGAAGTTTTGGCACATGCATCGACAGATGAATACATGCCAGCTAATTCCCACTGTGTACGATTCCACAGGAAATCTGATGAGGACAGAGGCAGAAAAAGGTACAGCATTCCTTAACCGATATGTAGCTCAAACAGACAAAGGGGACAGAGATGCTCGGCAGGAGATTCGGCAAGACGTTCTGGGGGCTGCAACCAAGGAGATGACTTATATAGACCTAATAAACCAGGCAGAGGTAGAATATGTTTTACGTTCCAGCAAGAATACAGCACTAGGCCCTGATGGAGTACAGTACTGACACCTCAGGGAGCTAGATGAGACAGATATGGGCAATGTGGTGCAGGATTTCAATACCAACATAGAGAAGGCATCAGTACCTGAGGACTGGCTGCATAGTTATCTACGGCCTCTACATAAGCCTGACAAGGATTCTACACCTCCTCAGCAGCTATAGAATTATCACACTACAAAATGTCTATGGCAAACTGCTTGCGAAGATAGTGGAAAGAAAATTAGTGTCCTTTTTGGAGCGTGAACGTATTCTACCCGATCCACTGGGCAGCTACAGACCTAAGAAGGAGACCTGGGGTAATGCCGGTACTTTCGCATATGATGTGTACGAGGGATTCCAACGTCGGCAAGAGACAGTCGCCGTTGCGCTCTACCTTGAGGATGCCTATAACAGGGTCGATTTGGGTACACTGATGTGCTGTTTGAAGGACTGCGGAATAAACCAGTGGCTCGATAGCTGGATATCAGCTGCCCTGATGGAGAGAAAAGTTGCACATCACCTGGGTTCTTGGACATCAGAGCCAATGCAGATATGTCCAGGATTGCCCCAAGGATCGCCACTTCCACCGGTGCTGTTCAACATTTACACATTAAATGTGATCAACATGCAACCAACACAGCTGGGGCGGACGTTGACATTCGCAGATGATATTCCAATCTACAGGACTGGCTCTGATAGACGTGAAATGGTTAGTGATATTCAAGACACCTTGCAGGCGATCTCAAAGTGGAATGGAGACTCCCGTGCACAGATTAATCCGAACAAAGTTGATGTGCTGTGGTGTTCATTGTACATACATTTGATGGCTGTGTCATAAACAGAACCGACAGGTTGAAATATCTCGGAATATCATTTGACCGCAGCCTGTCATACAAGTACCACATCGACCAAACTGTACAAAGATGCAAGAGAGGACTGGGTGCACTCAAGACAATGGTAGCTGCCAACTTGGAACAACGCTGCTATTCATACTCTATCGCCAGTTGATTCTCTCAGTCATTGATTATGGATTGGGTATACTCACCCTATTAAGATCCCAGTGTGAACGGCTGGAACGAATCCAAAATGAAGGAATGCGGCTCGTGTTGGGTTGCACCAGAGTTACCCCGATAATACAGATGATGTACATGCTTGGACTGCCGTCAGTATCATCCAGGCATAAAGTGGCACAGGCTACAGCTTATATGCGAGTCATAGCGGACTACAGGCAATCGCTGTATAATAACACTGCGGACATAAAGGGAACCAGAATCAAAAGAGAGATGTCATGGGTGGCACAGGCATAACGTACTATAGGAGAGGTGATTGCAGTCAAGACGATGGTCGAGGGAGAGGAATGGGTCCACTCTGGGGATACACTAACAGAGTTCCACACGGTCATCATAACCATGAATGTAAGAAGGGACGAAATAGCCAGACAAAGCTCGAAGTCAACCGGCTGATAGGCGCCAACACCCATGAAAGTGATATCATCATATACATTGATGGGTCGGTGCAAAGTAGTGGAACATCAGCCTGGGGTTTCCTGGCTAGAATAAATGACCGGTTCGTTGCTGAACGAAGTGAAGCGTACGAGACTGCCACATCAAGTTTGAGAATGGAGATGGAGGCGGTGACTGAAGCTCTGAGGTGGCTGTCTGAGATATCTTCAACAGGAGCAGTCATCGTGTCAGACTCCCAAACACTACTTCGGAAGGTGCAGAATGGGTGGCTACGACATGAGTGGATAGCAGCGCTGGAGACCTCAAAACTCTAGGGGCTGGTGTGGATCTACTGTCCTGGTCAAGCTGGGGTTCCGGGCAACGAGCGAGCTGATCTTTTGGCGTCACAAGGGCCCCTAACAGGCACAGCGGACATGGATAAAGGTGAAATAGTGAAGGTTATCAAGAACCACCTGCTGGAAAACGACACTGCTTTGGATGAGTCTGCAAGGCACAGGCTGCGGCACTTTGGAATCAAATTAGGATTCAATGGATCAGAGAATCTGAGAGGACGAAACAGGAAGGTGTACAACCAACAGGCTACAGGTGTAATCAGTATCCACACTTTGCGCCATCTGCTGAGAGAGACTGAGCACCTATGGTATGCCCAGAGTGCAGTGACGTAAACTCCTAATACAGAACAGAACAAAACAGAACCTGACCCTAACGCGACTTCCTGGTCAGTTTGTTTTGCCTGAACCTGTCGCCACTTCCTGGTTAGTATAATGAACCTGACTCTGGCGCAACTTCCTGGTCAGTATATTGTGCCTGATTCTAACGCGACGCCCTGGTCACTATGTTGTCCCTGACCCTGTCGCGACTTCTTGGTCAGTATGTTGTGCCTGATCCTAAGGCGACGTCCTGGTCCGTATGTTATGACTAACCGCATGCATTGATAAGGAGATGTTACGCTTGAGTTGGCGCAGCTTCAGCCCCTTAAACTGATCCTCAAGAAATTTGACTGACATCAAGGCCAGGGCTCATACCTTCAGTAGGATGGTTATCCCAGCAATGGTATATGGATGTGAGGTATGGAGTCTACGCGAATCATACTCTGAGAAGAGCCGTATTACCATAGAAGCAGTGGAGCTAATCAATCATAGAAATCCTTCTAAGATGCCACATCTGAAATACAAACAACCGCGATCAAGCAGAGTTCTAGGATGTCGTTGATTCTGTATCATTGCGAAAATAAAAAAATGGCCGGCCATGTGGATCGCATGTCTGATGATAGTTGGACGAGAAGGATGTAATTCTGGTGGTCTTACAACTACAACCTCCCATGATGTCGTACGCCAACGAGATGTAAAGATGATCTGCACCACGCCCTTGGACCATCATAATACTCCAGCGTGAAGGATAGACACAGATCGATTTGCGTTTGTCTACCTGGCGTCAGACAACCGTGCCTGATTGAATACCATGGTTCAAGTATCCGATATAATTGTCTTTGAACTCGTTTTACGGCGTGAGCATCAAAGAATCGATCTCAAGAAGAGGACTTCGCATCACATGTCTACAGGAAATGAATCCTGCAAGGCATTGGTAAAGAGAAGCAAGAGTGGTGCCTAACAGGGCGCGGGTGTAACTTTACTTTCGTGTTTTAGTCCTTTATGGGTGCCGTCAGGCCATGGATTTGACGAATTCACACTAGTTAATGACTTATACTTATGTCTATAGAAACTTGTTATGGTTTTCCATTTAGATTAGTTGATTAGTTAGCTAATTCATCATGTCATATTTTTTTTCCCTCCGATTATCCTGACAAAGTCATCGGCTATTTTAAATTGCATTTCGGCTACCCTGTGGCGTATTTTCACGGTCCAGTGCACTCGGCTATATCTCACAAGATGGTCTCCCTTTGTCCTGTTTTCTGACACCACATTGGCCAATAATAGATACACCTCGTCCGGCGAGATTAGGTCCGCCCGGTTAGCAGCAAGCCTAAGACACTTCGCTGACACGCTGAGTGGTGCCTTTAATCCTCGCGGTCCCTGTACAAGGCAGTGGAGTACTCTGCTCCGATATAGGAGTCCGGAGTGATCTCAGTCGACACACTTACCATGAAACTACAAGACGTGAGGGCTTCATCCCCGGAGTTTGGAAGTTTAATGAGAATTGCAACTTAGGAGTGTCCTTCCAACACGTGGTCATGACAGTAGTGCATCGACGCAATGGGTCACTGATTCCCAAGCAAACAATATTATTAAGTTATTACATCATATTATATATAAATGTACTTTAATACATATTTTAATAAGGAACGGTCTGACTGAGTTCAGAGCTTACTTCTCTGTTCGTCCTTAACGTCTCCAGAAAAATGGAATTGTTTTTATCTCATTTCACGAAATGCGTCATAACAAAAACCGTATAATTTAATGTAGTGTGCGCGTAGTTATTTTTAGATCAAGTGAAAATAATAGAAACTAATTGTATACAGAAACTGCAGTATAGTAAACCAGTATGAAGATGATAAGTTAAGTTATATTCACCTATAGAAACACATCAGTTCCTCGATTTTGTTCACACACAGCTCATTGACCGCACTTACGGTTGCTTTTAAATCTCTGTTTTCCTTTTAAGCTTAATTGTCTACTAGTTAGCTTCAGTAAATCGTGTTTAATTTAGTATCTCAAATTGTATGCAACTGCGCTAACATAATGAGAACATTCTACATCGGTGACTTCAGAGACAAAATTGAACAGTAAAACAAAGAAATGGTAATATAAATACATATTCCGTTATTTACTAAACGTAACCACGCAGCCACAGAAACAAATGTATTTCAACTGAAAACATCAACACATTTTAGTTGTGAATCTAGATTGAAAATAAAAGAAGAATTGATCCAATGAGTCGACAGTTTTTAGCCTGCACTAATCGTAGCAATGTATGTGAGTGCAAATCCGGAACCGCCATTTTGTCCTAGATAGGAGTCAATGACTATAATTTACAAACTTAGCCATGATAAAAGGGGGGGAAAACTCTTTTTTCCTGCTAAATAATTTTCCTTCAGATACGTGCAGCCGAACTTCAGAGATACAGAAACCTGATCTATCTTTTAGACGAAAAATAATTCTATTCTGTTTTATAAAAGTATAAAATTTCACTGCTTTTAGTTCCAAGTTTTAAACGCCCAACCAACATTGGGCAATATTTGCCTACATGAGAGATGAAAAGGACAGAGGACATACGTGAGTCATGTGACCCTTGTCTCCTTAGCAACTGCAAACACGTGAAGTGTGCATTTCCATTATGAAGCAACGATTCGCAGTGTTTATTCAGAACTCGGGATAATACACGTTTTCTATGAGGGAGAGTATGTATAAGGGACATAATTCGTGCGCAGACAAGTATGGTTCATGTGGAATACTTGCAGACGAGACTTAGCACACTATTGGAGCACAGAATTGTGCAGTGGCATTGTCACTACGCCCGGGTGGGTTGGATACGTCCGGGGTACACCAACACAGTGATCATCGAAAAGTAGTGGTCTGAAGCGACTGTTGTCTTTGAATATATCATTATCATCATCATGTGTCCTGCCGGTCATAGTGGTTGATGGATATCTACTATCTCTTATCACGGGTCGTTTATCAGTTCCGGCGTTGATCGTCTCCCAGGCCATGCCTTAATTCTGTCCAATATTTTATTTTTCTGCCTCTCTCTGTTCCTATTCCATGCGATACTATCTATTGTCACTATGTGTCCGAATCAGCCTGTTTTCATGATGTACCCGAAAATAGTTGACTGCCGCGTCCTGATTTTTGTCATAAACTTTATGTCGGTGCCTCCTCAAATGCCACGCTAGTATCCTTCGTCATAGTCCTTGAAATTATAAACATTATTCTGTAAAACCACATTTCTGTTGCCTCAGACGATCATTGTACTTGCTTGTCTATTGTCCATGACACGCTTCCGTGTGTCAGTGCTAGTTCCATGTATTATCCAAGATCTCTCTTCCTTAATTCCAGTGATAAGTCTTTGTTGCACAAGATTATCCTCAAACTCCATTACCCAAGGAAATCAAACCCTTAGAAAATGCAGGAGGAAGCAGACCCTTACATAAAATGCATGCTGAAGTCGGATGCATTGGGCCGACAGCCGCAAAATAGAAACTGCAGTGCAACGCACACCGCCTTTGGGGATTAGAGAAATAAGGCGAACGCAAAAAAACACACAAAAAAACCAATACTCTGGAAGACTGATTTTGCCTTGGCTATTCTGTTCTGTATACATGATGTACTATCTCTCCCTTCATAGCTGATGTGGGTGCCTAAATTGAATTGACTGTACTTTTTTTTGTTCCGGCTTGTTTCCTCTGCTGCAACATTTGGGTGAGCTGTGTTTATTAGTTACAATCTTTACTCTTGATTTATTTTGATTGAAGCTGATGATTGTTTCGCTTTGAATAACTGCCATATTGATCATTTCTATTAGTCTCGCTAATTTTGGACTATCAACACAATGTCATCAGCGTAACGTAATCGGTTTCAATTCAATTCAAGTGCCGTCTGCAATGGATCTTCAATATCCTATGTCCTTTCTTTTGACGGTGCTTTCTGCCAAACTACCAGTAGTATATCTTTTAATGTTTCTCTCTCATCTATATCGCTGTTCTCCTCTTGTCTGTCTACATTGAACTTTTATCACCAATATTTGTTTCAATAAAGTATCCTGTGTTTTTATATTACCAAAATATTTTACTTGGCTAATAGTAATGTTGTAACAGTTCCCGCCGGAGCAAGGGGAGTTTAGGATGCCTGAACATGTTAAAGCTTAAAGCTACATGAATGCATGTCAAGGTCACTCACTGTCTCAGCAAAGGAGAACAGAGTTGGGTTAAGGAATGTGGACAGGTAGAAACTGACCACTGGCCTTCCGATTTTGGTAGGGGGAGATTGATTGACAGACGAAATTGGCAACGGGGCTTGCTGCGAGAGAATGAGTGACAGGTGTGCAAAGTGGTTCGTTCCAATTGGAATTGAAGATGACCATACCTGAGATCGATTGGTCAAGCTCTGGCCTTGCTTGAGTATATATAACTCGAGACAAAGTTTAGCTCGAGGAGGCTGGAGAGAGAGACAGGCTGGAGAGAGAGAGTGGCTGTATGGAGGAGAGAGAGAGACTGAATGTGGATAGTATGTTTAACTCACCGACTTAGATAGAGGAGCGATTGATTGACGGTTGGACGAATGTTTAGTGATAGAACAGGATCGCTCAAATAGGTGTGTGAGTTTTGCATTAATAGATAATGTGAAAGTGTGTTTGTAAGCAAGGACACATTGTGAACGAGTTATGTCGAGATCGCCCGCCTGAGGGGATTTCAGTGAGGAAGAGTATTTGATAAGGTGTTTTGATGACGCAGTTAAGGCGATATGTGTGTGATGTAATTGCAAGGCAATAGAACTGGGTTTTTAGTTAGTTGGGAATTCCATCAATAGCTAATGCTTATAATTCCCGTTTTAGTAGAATGTTTAGTTAAGATATGTATTATATTGTGTTTGTAATTTCTCTACTCATTGTATGATATGAGTATGATATCATAAATATGCCACCTGCTGTTTGATATGTCATTTACTGAGTATGGTCATGATGATGTGGATGAGTGTGAGAATGTTCTAAGTTAGATCACGGCCAAGGCAAACAGTGGGATCTGCTACACGTTATTATTATTTTGGTGCCTGTTGACCACGGATAGTCGTGGTAGATTTATAAATAAAGTGTGTAGCTACAGATCTTTAATTGCCTGTTTAACACAAGTGTCGCAGTTATATATAACTTGTGTGTGTAGTTAGGATAAGAGGAGTAGCTAGTGGTTAGAGTGTTAGAACCATAGACAGCTTTTCCAATCATCTGACTGGTAAGTGTGACATTTTTCTTCCACCCATTGTTGTATTATTGACAAGACTTTGTGCGTACTTGACAGTCTTGTAAATTTTTTTTGTGGGGTCCAGACGGGTTTATTCAATATGTCGAGGTTGGACAATGTTAAACAATGTTATCATTGTCTAGCTTTTGGACATTTGTCTATCGGATGCCCTAATATTCTTCGGAATATTAACAGTTCCTGGAGAAGAGGAGGACTGTTTGTCAAAAACAAGCCTTTCATGGCACGAGCTACAGTCAGCGATAAGTGGGAGGACAAAAGTCAACTACAAAACCATCTAAGAGAACTAACAAACAGAGTCATTCGGCTGGAAAGACAGGAAAAAGACCTCCAATGGAAGCTGCGACAGCTGTTGCAACAGTTTGAAAACGGAGCTTTCAAACCAGCTAGGAAGGAGAGAAGAAATCAAGAAATCACAGGAGTAAACACGGCCCAGTATTTTGGATGGGGACAGAGTGGTAGGAAAGTGAGTAGGAAGCCCGTACAACTTCCACATTCCGATCCGTGGAGGGACAGAGGTGGAAATCTCAGGACGGACGTGTGTGAACGACTGGAAAGAGGTGTCAAAAAGGGGAGTTTGACCCAGGTGGAGAGGCCAAGTCAAGTGAGGGGAGGAGGAATGGTTGGGCAGAAGTTTGAATCGGGCAGATTCTTAGCCCACAAGAGGCCTTTTGCACGGTTACAGATGGAGAGGCAGGACAGGAGCTATCAAAGAGACTTTGAGCACGAGGCGGATGGACGGAAAGAAAGAGATACAGGTTTTGTGTATCCAGAAAAGTTAGGGACGGAGGGCAGGTTACGCAATGCAAACGAGACAAACGTTCGCTCAGAGGTCCAGATAAAATGTTACCGCATCGGACAGTGTAGGCCGAGAATTCAGGAAGAGGGTATTACGTCGATTAACATGGTCGGGCGTGATGAAAAGGGCCAAGTTTACCAGGAACTTGTGGTCAAGCCTGGTAGAACATTAGTTAAAGTCGACGAAGAATCGAACAAAGAAATAGTCAGAGATTCGTCAGATAAAGAGGAAAGGAGAGGAGGAGGAATGGTGGCAGGACCAGCTATGGTTTCGTGCCCACCCAAGCCAGGTTATAGCCATGCAGGAGAAGTGGTTGAACAGACCGAAAGAAGGGACAACCTTTCGGTCACCGAGGAAGGAAGTGGGAATGACGCACAGTTGGAATGCGAAACGGACGCACCAACAGCAGCCAACAAAAGAGGAACAGAGTTTCTAAGGAAAACGAAGAAAAGGGAAAGACAGGTTAACCACAGCCAGGACAGCGAACCAGTCATCGAAGCAAAGATGAAAAGATCTCAGTTCGAGATAAGCCAACAGTCAAACGAACAGTGTGAAAGGTCTTTCCCACAAATAGTGAATACAGATGGACGGAAGGCTGAAGTAGCGGACGATGTAAGTGTACGTAACACTACCAGAGAACCGGTGGGTACGAACCAAACAGCTGTGAAACAAACAGACCAGACGATGGGCGTTTTACAGGAGGAAATCGCGCAGCAATCAGAGACAGCTGATGGGGCAGCGCATAGTCTGGTTAAAATAAGCAGTAGTGATAAGGAACGGTTGATACAATGTTTACTGACGCTAGCCAAAAACATGGAAATCAGAAATGGAATTAGGTAAAGTCGTGTGGAGTACTTACACACATGGGCTATCATGCGAAACTCCAGTTAATGTAGGCAGTTGCATAACATTTGTTTCATCTACCGTTATCCTTGAGAAACGGAGATTTTGATAATTAGGGGGTAGGGTATAGAGATGGAGGAGTGACCAGATGTTAAAAATTCCTTTGAATTCGTTGTCTCAAGTAAACGCCAGACAATGAGCGGACGGTCAGTCTGAAGCTAGACTGACCGAGATCAAAGGGACATTTCCGACCAGAGAAACGGACGGCCGGTCCGAAGCTAGACTGACGAGATCACAGGGACATTTCCGAACAGAGAAACGGACAAGAGACGCAGGATAGCTGGATGCGCCAGGTAATGATTAGGTAACACGTGGACGCGATGCTTCGGTTAATATCTGACCAGGTAGCTTTGATGCGGGGAATTTGGGGAAACAACGGTGAAATAGTTAGATCACAACACTCGGTTTTGATTCCTCGGGACAAAGACTGCACCTGGACTAGTAGGGTTACAGCATGACGTAATTCGACAGGTGGACGATTCGGTTTTTGACTTTTGACTCAGACATAGTTTAGTATCTGATTAAGTTAGAACTTAGTCATAGTTTAGTGACATAGTTTAGTATCTGATTTAGTGACATAGTTTAGTATCTGATTAAATTAGAACTTAGTCATAGTTTAGTGACATAGTTTAGTATCTGATTAAGTTACAACTTAGTCATAGTTTAGGGACATAGTTTAGTACCTGATTAAGTTAGAACTTAGTCATAGTTTAGTATCTTTTGAAGGGGGCATTAACAGGTGCTCATCTGTGGGGCACGAGCAGGAGTGAAGTTTGATGGCATTTGATCATGTTTTTGTGTGCAAATATTTTGACATTTGCATTTGGTGTTTGGGTTTTGACTAATGGTATTACTTGCATTTTTAGTGGGTTGTATGGTCGATATAGTATGCATTGAATTTTTCTTTATTTTGTTGTTGTTTTTTTTGTTGTTGTTGAATCATCATGTTTACAGGTATTTGATACAGGTTATTTAGGTGATCTACAGAGCAGTATATCTCATCCAGACTGTAGGCCTCCGCAAGCACAAGTCACCACGAGTTCCAGAATCACATGTATGTGGAGTCTTTGCAGAGAAGACTACATTGATCAGAAGTTTTAATATTGACTATGACATATGTTGTCAAATATCGTTTTTGTGGGAAACATAAAGAATTTTGCTGTTTTCTTTGAGAGGGGATAGCTGTCAAGAGAGACAATGATAACTAGCCTGAGGATAACCCACGTAAGTTCGTGGCCTCACAGGAGTTAGTATGAAGTGAATCGTCGGCCAGGCGTGTAATGAGACCGCCTGAGAAAATTGACCTGAACTGGTCGTGTGTAACAATGAAGGTTCGTGTCCTTAGAGGAAGGCACGGGAACAGGTCGAGGTATATTGACCTCAATGAGTAAGGAGAATTCCTTAAGGTGTTTCTGTTTTGATGAGTTAAAGGTCCCGCAGGGACAGACTTAGGTGAATTTGACTGTAAAACGATGTAAAAGTGTTGGTTTGTGTTGTAAAAACGCCCAGCCACAGTGTTTTTCTTCTGCTTGTATTGATTGTGTATGTATTACAAAAAGTTTATATGTATCAAATGACATGTCTTTTTATGCATGTACGATGTGAGTGAAGTTGTAAACAGGAGTAGTGTTTACATTTTGGATAGTAGAGACGAAAATGGTGGTCATTTGCCAGATGAAAAAAATGACCATCCATGTTTCGGTCTGTAGTTTAGGGAGGTAATGTAACAGTTCCCGCCGGAGCAAGGGGAGTTTAGGATGCCTGAACATGTTAAAGCTTAAAGCTACATGAATGCATGTCAAGGTCACTCACTGTCTCAGCAAAGGAGAACAGAGTTGGGTTAAGGAATGTGGACAGGTAGAAACTGACTACTGGCCTTCCGATTTTGGTAGGGGGAGATTGATTGACAGACGAAATTGGCAACGGGGCTTGCTGCGAGAGAATGAGTGACAGGTGTGCAAAGTGGTTCGTTCCAATTGGAATTGAAGATGACCATACCTGAGATCGATTGGTCAAGCTCTGGCCTTGCTTGAGGATATATAACTCGAGACAAAGTTTAGCTCGAGGAGGCTGGAGAGAGAGACAGGCTGGAGAGAGAGAGTGGCTGTATGGAGGAGAGAGAGAGACTGAATGTGGATAGTATGTTTAACTCACCGACTTAGATAGAGGAGCGATTGATTGACGGTTGGACGAATGTTTAGTGATAGAACAGGATCGCTCAAATAGGTGTGTGAGTTTTGCATTAATAGATAATGTGAAAGTGTGTTTGTAAGCAAGGACACATTGTGAACGAGTTATGTCGAGATCGCCCGCCTGAGGGGATTTCAGTGAGGAAGAGTATTTGATAAGGTGTTTTGATGACGCAGTTAAGGCGATATGTGTGTGATGTAATTGCAAGGCAATAGAACTGGGTTTTTAGTTAGTTGGGAATTCCATCAATAGCTAATGCTTATAATTCCCGTTTTAGTAGAATGTTTAGTTAAGATATGTATTATATTGTGTTTGTAATTTCTCTACTCATTGTATGATATGAGTATGATATCATAAATATGCCACCTGCTGTTTGATATGTCATTTACTGAGTATGGTCATGATGATGTGGATGAGTGTGAGAATGTTCTAAGTTAGATCACGGCCAAGGCAAACAGTGGGATCTGCTACAATGTTTGTTTTATGTTGTTTTTGTTCTTAACTTAACTTAATAAATGCAAACTTGTTTAGAAGACACTTCAGAGTCTGCATGCAACCAGTAACTTTTACATTCACTTCATCTAAAATTAACTATGCGCATCCAATCAATTCTTGATAGAATTAGTTGACCTTGCCTCCACTATTTTATGTGGCAATGCATTCAAAGCATTCACCACTATCTGACTAAAACTATATTTCCTGGTATTTAAATATGCTAACTAACATATATTTGTTGATCGTTGTTTCTGATGAAAGTCTTTTGGTCGTAACGTAGGTTTCCTTTCTGCTTTCGTCATAGCGCGTTATCTGACCAGTCCTATAATTGTTTATTAATTTGTATAATTCAAAAAATCTCGTCACGCCATGCGGCGCATATGAAATATGGTGTTAGGCCCATATTATTTTCTTAACCTACGGCACTTGGTGGATGATGTGGTCAAAAAGAGGCACCATAATTATTAATTGTCAGTTTGCCCACTGCCTTGGAGATACGCCACTGGTTCTGACATGAAACTTTGAAACCATGATAAATCTGAGAAAAGACAGAAAAGGCACACTTTTATTACGTAACCACCACCCGAGCCAGAGAGCTGCTAGGGCCTGTGAGGGGAGAAAATAGTAGTAATACTGTAACCTACAAGGCGAGTCGTAAATGGTGGTCGGACATGGAGTTGCATACCCAGAATCAGTAGAAACTTCAAACAACAAAAGCTCACAAAAATATAGACAATATAACGTGTAGAGACGTGTCGTTTGTTTTGTGATGACATGCTCTGAAGGGAGCTGATAATGAATTCATTGCTTGGCATGCTCCCACGAATCCTGGTTTTATCTTTACATCTGGAAAGTGGTTTATAAATTTATATGTGTAGCAGTCCATCGCTGAGTCAGCTAAAATATGTTACACATGCACGCAAAGCATGCACATCTCTATAAATATATATATATTAATATGAATGATGATCTTGGTCCATCACATGTGATGAACCACTCTCTTTGTTCAGCCGTTGGGACAGTCTTTTCTCTTGCTGTGTCCGCTGAAATGGATGACTTGCTCTGTGATTTAGATTAAAGTGAGAAAGAAACTGCGTCTCTTGTCAACCTCACTCTCTGGTCCTGAGCTACCTTTGGCCAGTGGCAAGATTTTATCGAGAAAACTGGAGATAGCACAGGATGCAGATTTTTTCTCAGGGTTTACTCCTAAAGCCTTTCCAGTTAACAGGTCTCTCGCAAGGCAGCGAAGTGGGATGACATCTATCGTTGTGTGTCTTGCCTTTTCCATAACCGTAAGATGTTGTAGGGGCATCTCAGGTCGTGTTCCAGCTCATTATAGTTGTATTTAAATTTCAGTACCACCAAAACCGACGCTGTTTGCAGCCTGGGTGAGGTGCGTTTATCTTGTGAAGTTCAGCCGTGTGAACTAAACCCTGAAAATACGACAAAGGTTTAAGCGTAGTGCTAATTGTAATTCATTTAGCCGATTACAAGTCCAGAATAACACTAAAGAAAACATTAAAAACGAGCGAATTAAGCAGACCAAATGAAAAACAACGACACGTTTCCGTGAACACAAGTGTAAGTCGTCGACTTGTGTGAATTCCAAACAATTCTGTGGCCTGACGGCATACATAATGAAAACACCAGAGGAACGTTGACCCGCATCCGGTAAGGCGTCATGTTTGCTGTTCTTCAATATATATGTATCATCATCATGTAGCATTTTTATGATAGAACAAGTGCTCTCATCATAGCCATCGTGAGGTAAATCGATCAGCAGTCAGTCTACCCGCCTGCTGCATGTTCATGTTTAGGGTGTCATTGATGTCTTTTGTCCATCTACGCCTTTGTCGACCTCGGCCTTGTCTTCCTGCAAAAATACCCTTCAGAACTGCTTTTACCAGTCAGTTATGGCACTGACTGTAGCCTAAAAACTTCAAATTCTGAGACATAACGGGGTTTATAAGCCAGTTCCCTTCGGCACTCAGACCTTACAGGATGGCTTTATTTGTTATTTTCTTTACCCAAGGTATTTTTAGGATTCTCCTGTAGCATTTCGTTTCTAAAGTTATATATATATATATATATATATATATATATATATATATATATATATATATATATATATATATATACATTTCTAAGTAGCAACATAGCGGTTATGAGATATGAAAAAGTCAATTGCAAAATAACATCACAGCTTTTGAAATAAAGTGTTACAAAAGGATGCTGAAAATATCAAGGACAGAAAAAAGACAAATAGAGAAATGTTGCATGTCAGCATATTGCAGAACATTGACTCCTATGCAATATCACCTTGTCGTTGTTGAATGCACTCAATGAGTAGGACTACGCTTTTGAAGGCCGTGAAAAGGTTATAGTAGCAGGTTGTTGTAGATTTCCTCACATCCCGAGCACGCTGATGAATGTGAAACGGCATCCTTCAGGCGACTGTGCTATGCTTGGCTTCATCTGGGTGTCGCTCATTACTACGGGGATCACAACAATTCCCCCACCTCGTTGACTAGGCTGCCGTGAAAAGTCGGTCTCCTGTGAGGACTACGGGGAAGTCGAGGAAACGTTCTGAGCCAGTACATTTAAAAAATAAGATATTTAGGTCACGTTAAGTGACAAAACATATGGGAGGAGCAGAACAGGTCCACTCTGTCGAAGATGTGATCAGAACAATACAGATAGTCTGGGGATGTCTTTGAAAGTTGCAGGTCGACTCGGTCTAAACCGAGTTGCCTACAGGGCTGCCGTGTAGGGGAAATTACGTGATATATATATATATGTATATGTTTGTGTGTGAATATGTGGGTGTATGTGAGTGAGTGTGTGTGTGTAGGATATGTTTTTTTTCTGTCAGACGGGAAACACGAACGTAGTCTTTATAGGGAGTGGTGACTGCAAGGGCAAACGGCCTTTATACCTTATTCATAGAGAAAAATACGGCAGTGACAGTTTTGTTTAGCAGTTCACTGGCTCAGACATCGAGACGTATACCTCCATCAAGAATTTACAAATTGTTTTGTTTTTTCAAATGGACAAAATAATTATATTTGGTTAGTTGCAAAAGGAAAGATAACTTGCAAAAATTGATTAACTACAGAGAAGTAAAATTGTTATTATCAGAACCTGTAAGAATTTTTAACATGCAATTATTAGAGATACCAAAAAGTTTGGTTTTTTTTCTTTCGTTTGGCAGTACCAATTTTTATTTAATACTGTGGAGCGTGGAGCCTAGTCGACAGTCAGCTACCTAGATATACAGGGATACTATTCCTGCGTTCGAGATCACTGACGGACAGAAACAAATCAAAAACTTCGATCGTTTCTTGTACGACCGCGACTCCAGTCGACCCAGCTGAAAATGGGTACCTGCCATATGAGTTGGGGAAAGTTACAAACAGCAAGAGCGGGAACAAATCTTCTCTGTATACCCCTACGCGTGTGAGACATGGACGATGCATGATGAATTGGGGAGAAATAACTCCACCGATGGAAATTAGATTTTTCAGACGGATATTGAAAGAACATACATGGGCGTGTCCTAAATATCAACATTCGCTCCAGTGGTACGGTCATGTAATACTAATACGAACGAGTGGACTGTCAAACAACATACTCAAAGACACAGTCCTTGGCAAAGGAAAATAAGTCGCGCTAAGAGGCGCTGGGCAGAGGATGTTCGGAAGTTGTCGGACGAAACCTTGAAAGATAACGAAGTTATGCGTTGGACAGATGTTGCGACACATAACTTAACTTAACGTCTTTATACTGGTTTAGAAGACTCTACAGAGTCTGTGTACAACCAGATTATCGGAGGGTGATTTTTAACCGATGTGCGAGTCCATCTTAATAGACTCAAACACTAGAGCTAAGTAGATATGCAGCCAGTTAGGCGTCATCTATAGCTGCTCTTAATAAACCACCTGGGGAAAAGTACAAATAACTTTGGTAGATTTTTCATTTGGATTTTGTCCGGGCAGCGGCCGTTAAAACCATTTTTTTTCGATTTCTGCCAAGAAATTTTAAATGTGCTTGACACTAAACACGGGTGTCCGATCTCACTACCCAGAAGATCCACGTGAAAAAAAAACTCAGTGATTCTAACACGCGACCTCCGGCATCCTAGGCGGACACTTTACCTCGAGACCACTGAGTAGGTGTACGAAGGAAGTAGGAAGTTCCGAAATGACACGAGATGACATACTTTTCAACCGGGTCAGTCACATTGAGTAGCAGCACCAGAATTTAAAACATCAGTTTCACAACGTGACGAAAAATCTCAGTGACTGAATGAACATAGTTCGGGAAAATGTAACGAGCTGTCATGACCCTGCGATCTCCTAGAGTTAACTGGAAGGACGAGACGAGACGAGACGAGACGAGAGACGGAAGATTTAGGGATGTTGGTTAGAATCGGATAAATAGAAGTCAACGCAAACGGACAACTGGCATTCCATGCCAAGTAAATAAAAACTTTTGAAACTAAAGTAGACAAATGTTACTGGGGTTGGAAAGAATATGTCGACTGTAACCTTCCAAGCATGTTGTGAAAGTCAAAAGAGTTGTGAGTGGGCTAGAAATTATGTCGTGTAAAATATGATTGCTTTGGAAGTGCTACTAACAATGCCGGGATACTAGTGTCTGTGGAAAGGGGGGGGGGGGGGGGGAATGTAGAGGGGACCATATGCTTCACTTAGAGAGAAAAGAAACAGCAATCAGTTAATATGCAAACAGAAGAGGACAACGAAAAACAAATAAGAAAAAGAAGTGGAAGAAGACAAATGAAAGGAAAAAGAGGTAGAGAAGTAAAACGAAGAAGAAGAAAAAGACGGTAAAAGAAAAATAAAAAAAAAGAAAAACACGAAGAAGAAGTAAAACAGAAAGAAGTAGATGTTGATAAAAAAAGATAAAAAGAAGAAGAAGAAGAGGAAGAAGAAGAAGAAGAAGAAAAAGAAAAATATAGGAATAGAAAGAAGAAAGATATAGGGAAAAAAGAAGAAAAATAAAAAGTTAAAGAAAATGAAGAAGAAGAACAAAAAGAAGAAGAAGAAGAAGAAGAAGAAGAAGAAGAAGAAGACTTGAAATAAGAAGAAGAAGAATAGGAATACAAATAATAAGAAGCAGACTAGGAATTCAAAGAAAACGACGAAGACTAAACATAAAGAGACGAAGAAGAAAAGAAGAAGAATAATTAGGAATAAACAAGAAGAAGACTATAAGTAAAAAAGATAAAGAATACTAAGAAGAACAAGAATACTAGAAATAAAAAGGAAACTTCGAGAAAAAAAGAAGAAAAATACTATTTGTAATAATAGGAAGAACTATCCTTGCGTAAGATCCGACACTGCTGGTATGCCCCTGAGAATAATGGGAGATAACGAATGCTACAGCATCCCCATCTCAATTCTCAACATCACGGATATGACTAGCGTGCAACCATTTGACGCAGTGAGACACACCAACAGAAAATCTCCATCCGAGTCTGCTCTGTTGCTTGCTGCTGTTTAAACTGCATTATTTCACCGCTTTCCAAAATAATCAATTTGTTTTCATCCATACGCGACTGAGCGCCATCACGTCCAATTGCGAATGGATTACAGAAATTTGTTACGTGCGCTCTCATTGGCTCCTTACTCACTCGCGACAGCTGAACCAACACAAACACGAGAAATCAATGGGCGAGGGGACGGGCCATATTTCCCAATCTTGAGGAAAACATGGTTACCAGTATGTTAATTTACATTTTGTTTTGACAATTGTTACTGTTATTATTATTACTGTTATTTTATGCTGAGTGTTCTAATTTGAAATGTATAACTTTACACAAGTACTGTTTCTTGTAAATAAACAAAACTTGAAGTTAATCAAATATCAAACACTGCAGTCAAGGATCAAGTGTTTTGAATCTAATTTCAATCAGTCGCAGCTTTTACAATTATGTTACATGTTATCAGCCTTTCCCTGTATGATCCATATTTACAATTGTTATTCAATATGTTAGTCTCTCTTGTTTGTTTTTAATATGTCCCTCCATTACCAAATTCATCTATTTTCCTTTTATTTGTAATATGTAATATTTTTTTATATTTTTGCATTTTAAAAATGTTCTCCTGTGTACACATATATGTGTGTATGTATATTTATATATATATATATATATATATATATATATATATATATATATATATATATATATATATATATATATATCTCCCACCATTACTAAATGTATCTTGTCTCCTTCATGTGTCTAACATTTCCCATTGTTACAAAATATTTCTTCACCTCTATATGAAACATAATTCCCACTGTTCCTCATTTTTAGAGTCTCTCCTGAATATATTCAATTTCTTCCATTGTTAATACGCCCACAATTGCTCTCCTGTGTGTCTCCAATATGTCTCACTGTTAATAAGCCCACAATTTCTCTCTTGTATTTGTCCAATATGTCTCACTGTTAATAATCCCACAATTTCTCTCTTGTATTTGTCCAATATTTCTCACTGTTAATAAGCCCACAATTTCTCTCTTGTATTTGTCCAATATTTCTCACTGTTAATAAGCCCACAATTTCTCTCTTGTATTTGTCCATTATGTCTCACTGTTAATAAGCCCACAATTTCTCTCTTGTATTTGTCCAATATTTCTCACTGTTAATACGCCCACAATTTCTCTCCTGTGTATGTCCAATATTTCTCACTGTTGATACGCCCACAATTTCTCTGTTGTATTTGTCCAATGAGAAAATCGTGCCCGAATGGTTTCGAGGCCTGCCTGCCGACAAGAAGTCAGCGGTTCGAATCCCCGGTACATTTGTTGTTTTTCTGTTTGGGGCTAAAACATCAAACATAGCCAGCACACGGCATGGCGACAGCAATACCGAAGCGGCCTGTAGTCCTCAATTTCAAAACCCTTCAACTACCCCAGCAATGGGGAAAATGTCGTATGATAGTGATAGTTTTTGTCCAATATTTCTCACTGTTAATAGGCCTACAGTTTATTTCTTGTATATGTCCATTATTTCCCATTGTTAACCCACGATTTCTGTCCGATATATGTTTAATATATCTCACTGTTAATAGGCCTACAATTTCTCTTCTGCATATATCTAATATATCGCATTATTAATACGCCCACAATTTCTCTCCTGTATATGTCTAATGTCTCCCACTACATTCTCTCTCCTGTATATGTCTAATATCTCCCACTACATTTTCTCTCCTGTATATGTCTAATGTCTCCCACTACATTTTCTCTCCTGTATATGTCTAATATCTCCCACTACATTTTCTCTCCTGTATATGTCTAATGTCTCCCACTACATTTTCTCTCCTGTATATGTCTAATATCTCCCACTACATTTTCTCTCCTGTATATGTCTAATGTCTCCCACTACATTTTCTCTCCTGTATATGTCTAATATCTCCCACTACATTTTCTCTCCTGTATATGTCTAATGTCTCCCACTACATTTTCTCTCCTGTATATGTCTAATGTCTCCCACTACATTTTCTCTCCTGTATATGTCTAATATCTCCCACTACATTTTCTCTCCTGTATATGTCTAATATATCCCACTACAATTTCTCTCCTGTATATGTCTAATGTCTCCCACTACATTTTCTCTCCTGTATATGTCTAATGTCTCCCACTACATTTTCTCTCCTGTATATGTCTAATATCTCCCACTACATTTTCTCTCCTGTATATGTCTAATGTCTCCAGCTACATTTTCTCTCCTGTATATGTCTAATATCTCCCACTACATTTTCTCTCCTGTATATGTCTAATGTATCCCACTACATTTTCTCTCCTGTATATGTCTAATATCTCCCACTACATTTTCTCTCCTGTATATATCTAATATCTCCCACTACAATTTCTCTCCTGTATATGTCTAATGTCTCCCACTACATTTTCTCTCCTGTATATGTTTAATGTCTCCCACTACATTTTCTCTCCTGTATATGTCTAATATATCCCACTACATTTTCTCTCCTGTATATGTCTAATATCTCCCACTACATTTTCTCTCCTGTATATGTCTAATATCTCCCACTACATTTTCTCTCCTGTATATGTCTAATATCTCCCACTACATTTTCTCTCCTGTATATGTCTAATATCTCCCACTACATTTTCTCTCTTGTATATGTCTAATATCTTCCACTACATTTTCTCTCCTGTATATGTCTAATATATCCCACTACATTTTCTCTCCTGTATATGTCTAATATCTCCCACTACATTTTCTCTCCTGTATATGTCTTATATCTCCCACTAAAATTTATCTCCTGTATATGTATAATTTATCCCATGGTTAATTGGCCCACAATTTATATCCTGTATGTGTCCAATATTTCACACTGCTACTCATCTCGTCAGCCGTATATCTATATATATATCATAGTGTCATTATTATTTCTTCTTTCCTGTTATGTCCACAATTTTTTATTGTTACTTGATTACTTTATGTCTCTTGAACAAGTCCAATATCTTCCATTGTTACTAAATATTCCAGTCTGTCTTGTTTAAGTTTGTACCCAATATTTTATATTTCAACTAAATTGTCGAATCTTTCTTATCCAGTATTTTCCAATGTTTCTAGAACTTTTACTCAACCCTTTTCTTCAACAAAAGTATAATGTTTCCAATTATTACAATATTATCTAATCTCGCCTTTTTCAAGAGTTACTCTACATTTCCCATTGTTACAACATTTGTTAAACTCTTCTCTTTAAAGAATTACACAACGTTTCCAATTGTTACAATTTTTGATAAACTCGTAAGTTTCAAGAATTCCCCAATATATCCCATTTTTGAAACTCACATTTTTTTAAAATTATCAATATTGTCAATTGTTACTAAATTGTGGAATCTATGAGTCTGCTCACAGTGAAGTTATGTCGCTTGTCTAAACACAATAAAACATAACAATACTACATTTTCTAAACTCTCCTATTGACTCAACGGACATTGGCTTGTCTTTATCTTCAACTCTTGCCAATGATTTTTTTTTTTTAAACTCCACGATTTTCCCTATCTTTGTAGGTTCCAATAAAGGACGTACCTGACTAATTTGTTAATTTTCTACATGATGGTGTCTTCCATCCTTCTCTAACTTCTCAACTTGAAGTCAAGCATGTCAGGAATTATATATCATTTAACTAAACGTTTTTATACTGGTTTAGAAGACTATATATTCTGAAAGCAACCAGTTTCTTTTACTTGATATAAAAACTATGCGCATCATCCAATCTATTCTTGGATCCATTAATTGACCATGTCTCCATTATTTCTTGCGGCAATGCATTCCAATCCTACACCACTCTAAGACTAAACAAATATTTCATAGTATCTCATCTGAACCTTCCTTTGATTAATTTCTAGCTGTGCGCTCTCGTTCTTCTAGACGGCTGTACTTGCTATAGTCTAAATTATAATTTCCCTGAATAATCTTATAAAACTATTAAATAATCTCGTATATTTCTCTTTTCTAGACACCGGTTTTTCTTTCCGAAAAATTCCAGAATCCCACTATCAGTTTTGTTGCTCTTCTTTGTATCCTTTCCAGCATGTAATCTAGTTCTAATTCATGATGTATGCAATTCAACTATCATTTGCTTGCTCCCATGTTTAATATTTCTTTATATCTTACCTAACATTACATTTGACTTTTTCGTTGCTACTTGAACTTGCTCACTCATCTCTCCTGTTCTATCTTTATAATATTGTTCTCTTCCATATGAACAATGACATATTCCTTGCCTCTATTCTCTACTTTTATCTTTCAAGAAACCGAATCTTCTTTGATTCAATTATCAAACATTTCAAATTGTTCTTATTATTTTTCTTCAGTATATGCACACACATTTCTTCACAATTAGCCGGAATTGTCTGTGTGTGGGGAGGGGGGGGGGGGGGGGAGACTACGTAAATAAATGGATGAGTTGGAGAGTCTTTTGACATGTAGGAATTATATATTAATGTTGATCGCATCTTACGTAACTTTACTTAAATTAACTTATATATACTGGTTAGAGGAGGTCAAGCCCACCATACTGATCAGACATGTTAGTCAGGGTCCGGTAAAAGATACTGGTCAAGACCCTCACCTTGGCCTCCTCGTAGTCCTCCCTGGAAACGATACGTTTTCATGGCAGCCTGGCTAACGGGGTGAGGGATCGACGTGATCCCCGTAGTAGTGAGCGACAAGCACATGCATCCAAATTAGCAGAACCGCCTGGAGGACCCCAGTCCACCTTAGTCAGCACGCTTGGGATGTAAGGAAAGTTACTGCAGCCGTGACTTAACGTCCTTTTCAGGACGCAGGAAAGAGTAAACTTACTCACTGTTTGCATTCAAAACAACACTATGTATACTGGTTTAGAAGGGCCTGTAGAGTATGTAGACAACCAGTTTCCACAACATAACAAAACCAACAATAACCAAGCGCTTCTTTAATTAAATTATATACATAGATCAAAAGTTCATAACTGACTGGCTCCTTGATCAGGTAGTCAATCACACGCCGGTCTCAACACCGTCTTTAGCCTTAAAGATTTGTCACAAAGTGACGATTGGACGATTGGATAGTCATGATCACTGGTGTGGTCTCAGCTCGGTCTTACTGGCGCTGTAGGGGTTGGCATCGGGCATCTTTTTCCTGATCAGAAGGCCATACGTGACTAGGTTCGTTGGTTTGACTAGGAGTTGCTGCACTGCTCCGTCTCCCAATGTTTACTTGTAAATTGGGTGCCTCTTGAGGGTGCTGGAACGGGGTTTTCTGCAGGATATCTCCATAAAAACTGGCTGTGTATAGAACATTGCAAACAATATTGACAGCAAGGCGATAGTTGACGTGGCCACAATTGTCTACATTATCTAATGACGTAGACAACAGAAACTGACGGGAACACACGGTGTGGGGGCGTTGGTTAGGATGGGATATAACGTACGAAATACTACCACACCACGTAATGAACACATTGATCAATTCCAATGCACGAATATGTCTCTCTCTCTCTCTCTCTCTCTCTCTCTCTCTCTTTATTTCTCTCTCAGTGTGGTAGCAGGCCTTTTCGTATCTGCATGCAAACGCCATAACTCAAATCTTTTAAGCAACGTAATTATTTGCGAAGAATTCTTGGCATTTCATATTTGGATCGCGGTACAAACGAGAGTGCTCTTGAAATTGTTAGGAAGGAGTTAGGCCAGTTTAAAAACCTACTGACTATAGCAAAAACACGAGAATCCACATGGTATGGACATATCACAATCGTTGGGGCTGATCAAGACCGTCCTGCAAGGCACTGTGCCTAGGAAGCGTGGGAGAGGGAGACCAAACGGAGGAGATGGGAGGACAATATAAAAGAGTGAACGGGAAGGTATATAGCTGAAACTAATACCCTGGCAAAAAATCGAGACGTATGGCGGTAACTGGTTCGACATACTGCAATAACGGTCCTCAACGAATTTCTAGGTTAAGGGACTGTTTTAATTGTATACATTCGCTATAATATGTAATTCTTTGCACCAATCTGCGCTGTGTCAATGAACAAAAATACACAGCATACACCACTTTCTTGTCTAGGAAAAAAACAAACCACTGCTTATCTCTGTCCCTATCATGGCTCTTCAAGAATCATTTCAGCAGTTATCCTTTTGCAGATCAGTTTACATGCATTGGAAATACCTTGAGATAGAAGCAAGGATGCAGTTGATGTAATCCACTTGGGAAAGTCACTAAATAGGTCATATTTAGCTATTTTAAAAAAACACTAAAGGTGATGTGAATTTCAAAATCATTTATTGTATCATTTATTGTTGCTCTTACGGGGCACGACGTGCGCTAGTGGTTAAGTAACACGGCTCACAACATTAAGCTGCTGGGTTCGATCCCCATCACAGAACCGGTCGTTACCCCGAGGAAGCAAACCCTTGGAAAATGATGGAGAAAGCAGACCCTTACATAAAATGAATGCCGAAGTCGGAGGCACTGGGCCGACAGGCGCAAAATAAAAACCGTAGTGCAGCGCACACCGCGCCGGAGAATAGAGAAATAAGGCGAACGCAAAAAAAACAAACAAACAAACAAACAAATGTTGCTCTTACGTTGTTCCTTATGTCTCCTAATAGATTATATGGCTGGCTTGGCTCATTCGCAATCTCCCACTACCAAACCATGAAAGGGCTTAAGTAGCAGAATGTAGTCCAGAAAACGGAATGCATTGTGTCGTAGGTTACAGTTTGACTGCGATATTTGCACCCTTCGGTCCAACATATCCGACTTCAGCAAACATTTTTTTAGTACCGGCTTAGCATTCCCTTTTCGATCCCTTCTCCTTAGCCAGTCTGCCCTGCTGCAACCTGTTATCCAGGATCACCACGTGGAAGTGTAGAAGGGTCTTGGCAGCTTTGGTTCGCTGGCCCTGACGCTAGCAGTCAGCTATGGGTCGCTGACCGCTGCAGCTCATGCGCTGCTCAGCATCTTGATCCCAATAATTTATAAGGCAACATTGATACACGTCCCATCTCTCTATCAGCTGCACCAACAAAACATGCAGCATAGAAGTCTTTGATCTGCTGCCTCGGTCATGCTTCGCGTTCACGCTCTTCATTACCCACCAAACATCTCCCACCACAGTGGGTTTTTATTTCCCCAAACAAGTGGGAATCGCTCGGATCTACGTCGGGGCCGTAAGGTGAATAAATATTCAAGATGTTTTGCCATCCTAGTTGGCCAATTTTGTCTAGGGCTAATGAAGTTGTATGTGGCAATATAACCAGAATGTCAAGGTCGGGCTTGAAAGCAATTTTTTGAGCGCTGAAAAAAAAATTATCGAACCAGTCATACATGCCTTTCCGCAACGTACACATCTTGACGTAAACAAGGAGTCGTTCCTTACGAAGATCCTTTGCAGAAAGTTCTTTTACCAGAACAAAAAACGCACGACAACACGATGCTGTTTGATTGTATAACATGTGAGCATGAACGCCATTTTGTATTTT
Source organism: Ariolimax columbianus (assembly GCA_036924085.1). NCBI lineage: Eukaryota > Metazoa > Mollusca > Gastropoda > Stylommatophora > Arionidae > Ariolimax > Ariolimax columbianus. The sequence goes on from JAVGWX010000008.1 coordinate 28,874,444, forward strand.
AGCTGGCCACGTGTTTGCGACAACTACTGTCTGCTGATTACAGTAATCACAAAGATGGATGTTACTGCCACCTAATGTTACTTTTAGAAACTACAATTTACATTTTTCGGCTAACCCATATCAGTGTGTGACCTACCTAGTGACGTACCCCCCATAGTTATGTAGCATACCGTTGTCAGAGATGAAGTGTTAGCGGCATTATTGTAATTAGGTCACAGCTTCACATGAAGTCGAGTTACCAACTCTTTTCCTCACTGTTTTTCCTTCCCTAACAGAAAGCCAGGTATTCATTTGCAACAGGATCGACTGGAACGTTTCAATTTAAGTGATCGAGCTCTATAGTTTTGCTGTGCAAAGCGAGCTCTCTACCACTCTATTACTCTACCATTCTGTCATTCAACCATTCTACTATTCTATCATTCTACCATTTTGAGTCTCGTAGCTCAATGGATAGCGCACTGGCTTCGCATCTGAGTGGTCTTGGGTTCATTCCCCAGTTGAGGCGGTAGTGTTTTTTCAGACAGCAATGGCTCCCAGGTCGCCTCAGCCTTAAATGGGTAAGGGTTCCGTCCGGGAAGTAAAAGCGGCGAGGGAGAGGAGATGGCTTCCGCCCTAATATAGCCGAGCCTTTGAAATGTGAGATCGCTAACACCTCACACACCTACGGCAGTAATGCTATGGGTTACTTTACTTTACTTTTTACCATTCTATCATTCTACCACTCTACCACTCTTTCATTCTACCACTCTACCACTCTTTCATTCTACCACTCTTTCATTCTACCACTCTTCCACTCTTTCATTCTACCACTCTTTCATTCTACCACTCTTTCATTCTACCACTCTTTCATTCTACCACTCTTTCATTCTACCACTCTACCACTCTTTCATTCTACCACTCTTTCATTCTACCACTCTTTCATTCTACCACTCTTCCACTCTTTCATTCTACCACTCTTTCATTCTACCACTCTTTCATTCTACCACTCTACCACTCTTTCATTCTACCACTCTTTCATTCTACCACTCTTCCACTCTTTCATTCTACCACTCTTTCATTCTACCACTCTTTCATTCTACCACTCTTTCATTCTACCACTCTACCACTCTTTCATTCTACCACTCTTTCATTCTACCACTCTTTCATTCTACCACTCTTCCACTCTTTCATTCTACCACTCTTTCATTCTACCACTCTTCCACTCTTTCATTCTACCACTCTTTCATTCTACCACTCTTTCATTCTACCACTCTTTCATTCTACCACTCTACCACTCTTTCATTCTACCACTCTTTCATTCTACCACTCTTTCATTCTACCACTCTTTCATTCTACCACTCTTCCACTCTTTCATTCTACCACTCTTTCATTCTACCACTCTTCCACTCTTTCATTCTACCACTCTTTCATTCTACCACTCTTTCATTCTACCACTCTTTCATTCTACCACTCTACCACTCTTTCATTCTACCACTCTTTCATTCTACCACTCTTTCATTCTACCACTCTACCACTCTTTCATTCTACCACTCTTTCATTCTACCAATCTTCCACTCTTTCATTCTACCACTCTTTCATTCTACCACTCTTCCACTCTTTCATTCTACCACTCTTTCATTCTACCACTCTTCCACTCTTTCATTCTACCACTCTTTCATTCTACCACTCTTTCATTCTACCACTCTTTCATTCTACCACTCTACCACTCTTTCATTCTACCACTCTTTCATTCTACCACTCTTTCATTCTACCACTCTACCACTCTTTCATTCTACCACTCTTTCATTCTACCAATCTTCCACTCTTTCATTCTACCACTCTTTCATTCTACCACTCTTCCACTCTTTCATTCTACCACTCTTTCATTCTACCACTCTTTCATTCTACCACTCTTTCATTCTACCACTGTTCCACTCTTTCATTCTACCACTCTTTCATTCTACCACTCTTCCACTCTTTCATTCTACCACTCTTCCACTCTTTTATTCTACCACTCTTTCATTCTACCACTCTTTCATTCTACCACTCTTTCATTCTACCACTCTTCCACTCCACCACTCTAACATTCGACCACTCTACCACTCTTTCATTCTACCACTCTTTCATTCTACCACTCTTCCACTCCACCACTCTAACATTCGACCACTCTACCACTCTTTCATTCTACCACTCTTTCATTTTACCACTCTTGCACTCTAACATTCTACCACTCTACCACTCTATGATTCTACCATTCTACCACTCGATCACTCTTCCACTCTACCACTCTATCACTCTTCCACTCTTCCACTCTACCACTCTTTCATTCTACCACTCTTTCATTCTTTCATTCTACCACTCTTTCATTCTACCACTCTTCCACTCTTTCATTCTACCACTCTTCCACTCTTTCATTCTACCACTCTTTCATTCTACCACTCTTCCACTCTTTCATTCTACCACTCTTTCATTCTACCACTCTTCCACTCTTTCATTCTACCACTCTTTCATTCTACCACTCTTCCACTCTTTCATTCTACCACTCTTCCACTCTTTCATTCTACCACTCTTTCATTCTACCACTCTTCCACTCTTTCATTCTACCACTCTTTCATTCTACCACTCTTCCACTCTTTCATTCTACCACTCTTCCACTCTTTCATTCTACCACTCTTTCATTCTACCACTCTTCCCCTCTTTCATTCTACCACTTTTCCACTCTTTTATTCTACCACTCTTTCATTCTACCACTCTTTCATTCTACCACTCTTTCATTCTACCACTCTTTCATTCTACCAATCTTCCACTCCTTCATTCTACCACTCTTTCATTATTTCATTCTACCACTCTTTCATTCTACCACTCTTCCACTCCACCACTCTAACATTCGACCACTCTACCACTCTTTCATTCTACCACTCTTTCATTCTACCACTCTTCCACTCCACCACTCTAACATTCGACCACTCTACCACTCTTTCATTCTACCACTCTTCCATTCTACCACTCTTCCACTCCACCACTCTAACATTCGACCACTCTACCACTCTTTCATTCTACCACTCTTTCATTCTACCACTCTTTTATTCTACCACTCTTTCATTTTACCACTCCATCACTCTTGCACTCTAACATTCTACCACTCTACCACTCTATGATTCTACCATTCTACCACTCGATCACTCTTCCACTCTACCACTCTATCACTCTTCCACTCTTCCACTCTACCACTCTTCCACTCTTCCACTCCACCACTCTAACATTCGACCACTCTACCACTATATCATTCTACCACTATTCCATTTTTGGGTACCATTCACACAGTGGTAAAGCACTCTCTTTTCATGGCAAAAGTACTGGGTACGAATCCCGCAATCCGTACGCTCAAGTCGACCCATCTGTAAATAAGTACTTTGGAAAAGACAAGAAGTCGAAAGCAGCGAGGAAATGAGGAGGCTACCCTACTATACAAGATGTGGCTTAGTATACTGAAGTCTCGAACAGCTTCATTCCCCGATTGGGGATCAAGATGCTGAGCAGCGCATGAGCTGCAGCGGTCAGCGACCCATAGCTCACTGATATCGTCAGGGCCAGCGAACCATAGCTGCCAAGACCCTTCTACGCCTCCACGCGGTGATCCTGGATAACAGGCTGCAGCAGGGCAGACTGGCTAAGGAGAAGGGATCGAAGAGGGAATGCTAACCCAGTACTCAAAAAATGCTTGCTGAAGTCGGATGTGTTGGACCGAAAGGTCCAAATATCATCTCAAGCTGTAAACTACGACACAACGCATTCCGTTCTATGGACTTCATTCTGCTACTTAAGCCCTTTCAGGGGATTGAGAACGAACGAAGCCAAGCCAAGCCATTCTCCGACTGTAGTGTAACTACTATGGGACAAAACTTTACTTGCAGTCTTTCATTCAACCACTCCGCCATACAATGACTCTATCATTCTAACATACCACCCTACCACTCCATCACTTTACTATTCTACCACTCGAACACTCTTCTACTCAGTCAACCTTTCACTCTACCATTCTAACAGCTCTACCATTTTACGCTCTTCGAGTTGATACAAATGGTTTTACGAGAAGAATTATTTCACTACATATCTTTAGCTATAATGTGTTGAAGTGTATTCCCACAGGAGCATACAGCGAGTGGAAATGCATAAAAGCGTTGAATTGTGCGAAATACACAATATTCAATTATTAAATATTAAACAAGCTATGAAATGCGTACAGAAATGCGAGCCCGGTTATCGTTCTTGTTGATATTGTCCTGATCAAACACGTCACAGAGTGCAAAGTGTTTTGTATGAGCGATTTTTGCCCAAAGTTTGGTCAGTCCTCGTTCAACTTTGGTTTTTTGACAACGTGTTAGTTATATTAGTGCGTGTTTGACTTTTTATTGCGACCGCGTTATTGTGTACGATCAATGCATGTACTCACTGACACAGCTCTCATGGGAATACCCAAAGGTTGGTCATTCACTGGATCTCCTCCCATTGGAATATTGACGGCAATGAAGCTGCAGAAAGACTATAAATGTGTGCAGGAGCTTCTTCACAATTGATTCACTTAGAATAAAGCAAAGATTACAATTGAAGCCAGCGTTAGGGGAAAACGAGCTGAACAACACGTTCGCTTCCGGAAAGAAGACAACTACTCGTACTAAGGTTTAGCTAGAGAAGAGGAAATCCTCATCTTCAGACTGAGAGCTGGGCATAACAGACTCAAGGGTCATCCTTACAACGAAATGAGGATTGGAACAGATGACAAGTATCCATGTGGGGAACATACCATGGCTGTGGAACACATCCTTCAAAACTGCATGCTCAAACAGGAAAAGGCAGAATAATACTGGCCTTGCGAGACAGATATGAGACAAAAGCTGTACAGAGATACAAACAGCCTTACAAACAACGGAGTCCATTGCCAGAGAAACCGAGACCTTGATATGAGGATGAACGAAGAAAAAGTAGTAGTGTACATCGAATCTACACGGATCAATTCCTGCTACCGGCACGCTTCAGTCCACCAATCTGTGAATAGACACCTGACTTCATTTTAGGGAAGGGCAGGCAGCTAGGAAGGGAACTGATCACTCACCCCTGGTAGCAGTGTCTGCTATGGGGCAATGGGGACTTTTCTTTACCTCTTGTGTAGTGTGTTGTTGGGTCGTGTGATCTTGTATTTCCATCTCTGATTGTGCATGTATTACTCTTATTTAGCAATGATATGGACTTCATGGCGTCTTATTAGAAATTACATCGTTGTGGGGGTTTAAAGATCAAGCTGTGAATTAGCTAACAGTAGCCAGTTGCCCATAGCTGACTGAATGCTTCAAAGTCTAGGAACCACAATTGATCAAGATCTTATTCCGTCTCCAAACGAAGGTCCTGGAAACAGACTGCACTCGGGTAGTCTGGCTAAGAGAATAGTAATCGCAGATGAAAGGCAAACGCGTTCCCAAATATGGCAAGCTGAAAACGGATGTGTCGGGTCGAAAGGCGCTAAAATCGCAGCCTCACTTCAAATTACGGCACAACGTCACATCGTCTTTTCAGGACGAACGTCGAATACGAAGAAACGGAAGGAAAAACAGAAGAGAAAGAGAAAGAAGAGTGAAGAAGAAGAAGAAAAAGAAGCAGCAGAAGAGAAAGGAAAAAGAGGGAGAACAAAGAAGAAAAAGAAGAAGAAAAAAAGGGAAAAGTAGAAAATGAAGAAGAATAGTAAGAGCAAAAAGAAGAAAAACAGGTAGATGAACAAGAAGACGAAGAAAAATATAGAAAAAGAAAAAGAAGAATAGAGAAGAAAAAAAGAGAGGAATAAGAAGAAGAAGAAGACGAGGAAGAAGAAGAAGAGGGTAAAAATAGAAGAAGAAGGTGAAGAAGAAAGAGAGGAACAGCGAGTAAAAGCAGAAGAGGAAGAAGAGTAAGAGGAAAGGAAGAAAAAGCAAAAGAAAAAGAAGCAGACGAAGTAGAAGAAGGAGAAGAAAAAGAAGGAAAAGAAGAAAAAGAAGAAGAAAGAAGCTTCAGAAGAAGAAGAAGAAGAAAAAGAGTCCAGACTGCAGACCTTCATCAACAGCATCTGCTTTCCTCATATACTGCCTGATTTCGCATTCCCAAAGACGCTCGCTGTAGACAGCTGGCCAATGGGGAAAGAACAATCAGTCGACCACAACAGGTTCGAAGAGACAAGAAAACACCACTTATTTTGGAAGACGAAGCTGCAGACTGATCCAAATAAAGCTACATCTGATTGTATTAAAAGAAACTATTGCTACATGAAATAGTAAACAGCAAAGGCGCAAGAAAAGTGAAGTCTGGCTTGGCTTCGTTCATTCTCTATCTCCCACTAGCAAACCATGAAAGGGCTTAAGTAGCAGAATGTAGTCCAGAGAACGGAATGCGTTGTGTCGTAGTTTACAGCTTGACTGCGATATTTGCACCTTTCGGTCTAACACATCCGACTTCAGCAAGCATTTTTTTAGTACAGGGTTAGCATTACCTCTTCGATCGCTTCTCCTTAGCCAGTCTGCCCTGCTGCAGCCTGTTATCCAGGATCACTGCGTGGAGATGTAGAAGAGTCTTGGCAGCTCTGGTTCGCTGGCCCTGACTCTAGCAGTCAGATATGGGTCGCTGACCACTGCAGCTCATGTGCTACTCAGCATCTTGATCCCGAAAAGTCTAACAACTTAGTATAGTTACTATTACAAGGGCGTATTAGTGAATAATCAATATTGACTGAAAGGAAAACAAATGGCAAATAGCTTATAGAACCGACTTTATTGCACTGGGATGCCGGCTCTTTTATTTCCCTGAACCCCGGCATGACCAGGACAGTAGATTTATGACAACCCCTGGTGGTTTGAAGTCTCAACAACTGTTATCCACTCGAATCCCAGCCAACCCTTCTGTACCTTCTGAAATATGGCTTGTGCGTTAGTCACGAAGATTGTCATTGTTACAAAGACCTGACATTCATCCATCAATCCATCCATCCATCAATCCATCCATCCGAGGTCACTGCTTCCATCTTCATTCTTTAGTAGGAGGTTATTGATATGTATGCCCACTCCGTTTCTCAGCAACGACATGTCCTGTTACTCTAGCTGGGGGAGGGACGATGAGGCTAACGTCTGGCCAGACAAAACACACTGATCAGACACTGTTAGCTATGGTCAGGAGAAATTTACTGGCCAAGACCCTCACCTGACCTCCTCGTTGGTCGTCCTGGAAACGAGCTGTTGTCGAGGACAACAGTCTTGCTAACAATGTGAGGTTGGATGTGATCCCCGTAGTAAGGAATGACACGCAGATTAAACCAAGCATTGCACAACCGCCTGGAGGACCCAGTCCACTTCATCAGCAGGCTCGGGATGTCAGGAAAGCTACTGCAATCTGCCACAAGTTCTGTCCTTTTCAGGGCGCACAAAATGGTTACCAGCCCATTGTGGGCATTAGCAACCAACCAACCAACCAACGAGAGATTTGGACCAATCTTCTAAAAAGCTAGTTAAGGTAGCTAAATACAATGTTGAACCTATGTTTTAACAAGTGACTGGAATCAGTCTTCCCCGAAGACCTCATAGGATGCCCAAATGAAGTGTCGGACTTCAGCAAATGAAGCGACAGTGGACGCAATGTTAAGATAGATACTTCTTACAACACGCTCTCATTGTGCCAGTGAGCTTATTCTAGCCTCTGCCGCATGCACATTCATATCAGAAATCTGGTTTGGGGAGCCAAATGTAATGTTGGATCTATGATTCAATAAATGATTTGAACTATTCTTTCCAAAAAAGCTGGTTAGTGTAGCCAAATGTAATGTTGCACATATGATTCAACAAAATCTTTGCTAACTACGATGTTTTCAATATTATTCTACAAGACCACGCCTACATAACTTCCACCAATCTTCTTTAACATACCGATTGTCCGTGGTTTCGATCCAACAGAACTGGCTCTATAGTGTATACGCAATGTAGAAATATACTGACATAGCGAGGCGAGCACGGCTAGACGTACTCCGGAAATCGGTACTCGCACTGTGTATCTCCGCAGTTAAGCATGCCACGACAGTTTAGAATAACTCTGCACATGTCAGACTTATTGATCTTCATCATCATTGGCATCTCAGTCTCTGCAGGCCATGCCCGGGGTGCCCTGGGAATATTTTATCCAGCTCCGTTTTCAGTATTTCGAAACTGTCTGCTTTGACTAAAGGCCGATCCGCGAATGACAGTCCCTGTCACAGATTATATTACCATGCTGAGGAGGCTGGCTAGCCATAGTGTCCCCCGATCTCTTCAGTCTTTCTCTTTTCTATGCAGTTAGGTCTCTTCGAGCGTCGGCAGCCACTATGTCCCTTCCAACTGTCACCAAACAGCTCTATCCTGAGCAATCTTTTCCCAGCTTGGGGATGGGATGTCGTATGACTGCATGTCTCTCTTGCATGTGTCATGGCTTCGCAGTATGGGATGGCGATTCTTCTTGTCCTAATGGTCAACTAACCATAGAAGATATCCATTGGTAGCCTCTCATTCCCCATGTGGTAAACACGCCCCAAACCACCGAAGGCGTCTTTGGATCAAAAAGGAGTACATGCTGGAATGTTTGCTCGCTACAAAATCACATTATGTGGCACTCTCTCTGCCTATCTATCTATTTATATATCTATATGTCTGTCTATTTGTCTATATGTCTATCTGTCTGTCTATCTGTCTGTGTGTATGTCTGTCTGCCTGGTTGTGTGTCGGTTTGTCTGTCTGTCTGTTTGTCTGTCTGCCTGTCTGTCTGTCTATCTGTCTGTCTGCCTGCCTACCTGCATGTCTGCCCGTCTGCATGCCTGCCTGCCTGTCTGTCTACATATTCATCTATGCATCTGTCTATCAATCGTTTTCTGAAGTTACCATATTCAAAAACTGTAACTGATGTCATCAAAAGATACGTGTGAAACTTTAGCAAAATAGACAATACATATTCTGAAGGTCAGGCAATTAACTTATTAAATTGAGGTGAATGTCAGCTCATGATTATTATCTGAGAATTCAGAAATTAATGGCAAGTAATTTTTTATTAAATCTACTACTACAATAAATGGAGTCAATCATGGAGATCAGTGACTGGCTGCCAAGTAGACAAGATCTATGCTGTTGTTCTACATATCCTTCTAATTGGCCATTAAAACGTGCCATCAAATATCTTCCTGTTTTTGCGTTTCGTACTCGCATTTGGCTATTAGTATTACATGTTAGGGTGGTTTTATTCTTGTGACTTACTAGGCCTGGAGAAGGTGCAGCTCTGGTGTGGTGTCCAGACTCAACTGTTTTTTTGCTGTTGACGTGTTGTCTGACATGCACTCTACATTTGGCGCTGCTGGAAGCCGTTGGGCGTTCATTGTGTGAGGTCATGCTTCAGGACTTATCTCACCGTCATCTCTAGGATATTTCGTTTTACGGTTAAAGGTCTGCCTTTCAGGATTCTACTGACGCAGCCCCGCTTTTCTATTATAGAGTTTTAGAATAATAATCATCATCAGGTAGCATGTCCTTTATAAAACGTCGCTCCATCACAGCCTGCCTGAAAAAAAGAAACTCTTTTCATTGGCAAAACTCCAAGATTATTCAACTTCAGAGATGTTTAGCTTTTAAAAGGCAGTGTAGGCAAGTACATGGATTCGTTTGTGTGTGTCTGTTTATAACGTTTTGTTGTGTCTTCCACTATTTCAGTTTTGCAGTACACGTTTTTGTCAATCCTTTCTTTATGAAGAGAACAGATAATACCGAGAAAGAGCCCCGACATGTCGAGTCAAACTGGACACGAAGTGATCTCTATCCTTTAATGCTGGAATTGCAAACCAAGCTTTAACTTAAATGTCACGCCCACACCACGTGCTCTATCATCACTTTGAGCCATATCGACATTACTGGTCTAGTTTTTGTTAAAGAATGTGTTTAAAATAAACATGTTACCTCTGCACGGACCATCTTCATCATCAGGTGCCGTCTCCGCAGTGGAGGTTGACGGTTGTTGTTGTTTCGAATGCTCATAATGAGTAGGTTTACTCTTTTGTGCGCACTGAAAAGGGCGTCAAGTGGCAGGTTGCAGTAGCTTTCCTAACATCCGGAGTGTGCTGATAAAGGTGGACCTGGGTCCTCCAGACGGTTGTGCTATGCTTGTCTTCATCTGCGTGTTTCTCACTACTAAGGGTATCACGTTGATCCCTCACCTCGTTAGCCAGGTTGCCATGAAAACAGCCCGTTTTCAGGGAGGGCTACGAGGAAGCTGATATGATGGTGTTGGCCAATATATTTTGCTTGACCCTGACTAACATGTCTGACCAGTAACCTTTGTCTTCCTCCTCTGATGTTGACGGTAACGTATCTCCAGCTGTCTCTGCCCCATGTAAGGTCGCTTTACTCAGTCAGATTGAGTCCCGATTACACCTCGATGTTGTCTGTGCTTCTATACCTCTGCCGACCTACGGATCTCCTGTCCTACACTCTTCCACCAAACATGATATCCACCAGACTGTCATGTCGCTTGACATAACCAACATATTTTGTATTTCTGCTTTTTATTTTCTTCTCAAAGCGTCTTCTCCACTTTGAGATGTTCAAGGACCTCACTATTTCGTTTCCAATTTTTCAAAAAACCTTATCCAAGTCTTCTGAAGACCCACTTTTCAAAGGCTTCAATTCTCTCCTTAATTTTCTTTGATAGGGTCCAGGTTTCTACTCCTCACTGAATAAAGCTGAATCCACGATTGGGTTATATTTAACAGTATGCTGACTTGCGAAAATAAATGAGAGGGTGAATGCCACTGTGCATGAGGAAAATAATCTGGCGCGTTCTATAAATCTCTTCATAACCGGACGATGAAAGGCAAAACACGATAAGCGAAAGAAAATGAAAGAAAATTTAGAAACATGCATCCCTCATGTAGATCATTCCAGTGCCACTGCAAAACCAAGAATAGGACAGATGCATCCTACTGCGCTTGTCTAAATATGCGAATTTTAAAGGTCGTGTATGACATTATCATTACATAAGACAAAGCGCAAGGAAAGTCATTTCCGCAAGAGCCCATGCAGGCTTCCGTCGACGAGACTGATCTAGATGTAGCCCCCATGCTCCTCTCTCTTTATGTCTCACTCTCTCTTCTCTCTTTTCCTCTCTCTCTCTCTCCCTTTGTCTTATCTTATCCACTTGTGTCGTGAGGCGCCGAGGTCAACCAGGGCCCGGCTCGTTGCTGTAGTTGCTGACATCCTGTGGTGGTTAAGGATATCCCTAACATTTCCTATAATCCTGTTTGTCGGTCTTCCGTGGTTGCGGAAACCCGATCGCCGTACGCTATAAGCGTGCAGAAGAAATCTGCAAGGTTGCATTCACAATTGGTGACTGAACCACTCGATGTTCTCTCTTTGTTTTGTTGTTGAATGCTAGGCGCCCTGAATAGGACGTTTGGTGGATAGTTGCAGTAGCTTTGCTCACATTCCAAGTCAGTGAATTGTTTTGCTTAGGCATTTTCTGTCTCATTCTGTCTTTCTTAATAGGCATCTCGGATGTTGCACGTCAAATAATAACGTTAATAGTTGTTTTTCTCAAATATTTCATCTCACTGGTCGTAAACTTTCCCTCTTGAGTCTTTGCTAATGTCCCTGTTTCACACTGATAACGGAGGGTTGATCAAAAGTCTTGTAGTGGATATATTAATGTTCTGATATTTCACCCATGGGGGACAGAGCACCAACAAAATGATAAAAAGTAAAAGTCTTGAGACCCTGTGTTTTTCATGTGCGGGCTTATGGCTGCGAATCATGGACGATTACCAAAATTTCCAGACAAAGAATCGAATCCTTGGAATCAAAATGTTACAGAAAGATCCTCAGAATACCCTGGACAGAGAAAAATACAAATGTAGACATTCAGCAAGAGTTGAGCATAGAGGAGAACTGGTCTATCAATTCCATTTTGGCTAGAAATGCTTTGGTCACATCAAGAGACACAACGGTCTCGAGAGAACGGTGATGGAAGGTATGGTGCCAGGTAAAAGAGGAAGAGGTAGACCAAGAAGACGATGGCACCAAGATATCCAGGAATGCCTGAGTATGACAGTGGCGAAGGCTGGAGTTTTGGCAAGAGAACGAATTTATTTCAGACAGACTGTGATGGGAGCGACATTCATCTTCTGAAAAGCGAACCTTATATTCTAGCCATATTACTAATTTTGCTCAAGCAGAATCGGTCTTCCAGACGGGGAAGAAAATATTGTGCAACAATAAACTTGTCGCTGCCACTGATAACCAGAGTCCTTGCATGTTACCTGGAACCAGTACTGACACATGACAGCGAACCATGGACAATCAGCAAGGAAGCGCATAGATCTTTGGAAGCAGCGAAGGTGTGGTTTTACTAAATAATAGTGCGGATCCCATGGACCGCAAGAAAGGCTAATGATACAGTACTCGAAGAGGTACAAGGACAACTCATTGCGAGGATCAGAGCATGACAGTCATCATTTTCCGGGCATCTTATGAGAATAGGCGGGTTGGAGCACGCTGTGACAAGGGGAAAGATAACAGGACAGAGAGAAAGAGGAAGGAAGAGAGACAAGATGGAGAGCCTGAGAGAATGGCACGGGCGACAATCAAAAACAGATTTAGTAAACGAAACACGTGATAGGAGCGGATGTAGGATCCTTGATCGACAATGTCAACCGGCAAAGCACCTGATGATGATGATTCACAATGGGGATGTACATAATGAGATAAAGAACACATGCAGATTTTCTGATGCAGGCAGGCTTATATACTAGTATAACATACCCAGCAGAGCCGTTTACACTAAGGACATTCGCTATCCGTTCCCTTAACACGACACATTTTTCGAACATCAGCTACCATTCCACATCAAGCTGACCTTTTAAAACGTTGGTGCGTCATTGGCGTCAAGCCTTTCCATTATTTGATGTGCAAATATGAGGAATTATGGGGACGGGAAAAAAGTATAAAATTAATAACTATGCAATGACAACATAGAGTATTTACAGTAACACATTGACGTTGCATCTATCCTCTATGCTCTTCTATTCGCATCAATTCATGACGTTTCTTGCAATTATTAAAAGCAATAGAACGAAGAAGTGACGTGGCGTGAATTAGCCCGTAGTACGAACTTTCAGTTAAATTCAGCTCAGCTCGATAAAGCTGTACAATGTGTGTGTCTCTTTGCTTGCTCAAAAACTGTCTATTGGTTAGGTCTAGCTCGCGTTGGTGATGCACACTTTTTAGTCTAATATTAGAAGGTATTTGGTCGAGTTGCCGTCAGGAATGTAGTGTTTTAGACTGTATAAAAGGGTGCTGGTTGTTGGAGGTTTATAATGTTTTAGTCGTACATGTAAGTCCAAAATGATTTAGAGCAATCAAGTGTAATTTTGTTTAAGAAGATAGACTAAATATAGAAAGGTTTTTCGACATGGCTGTTTTTGTGAGACGAAGAAATGTTAGGTGTTAAATATAATGGTGTTTTACCGTTGGTGTTTTTGTCAAGTGTAGAACTATTAGGTAGTAAATATAATGGTGTTTTAATGTGGATGTTGTGTTTGTGAAGTATAGGGTTTTAACAGTAATATTTAGAATTGTGTTTTAATATTTCTTTCACCTGTGTGAACTGAAGTGTTTAAACAGTCACACAATGAATGGTGTTTCAATGTTTCTATCGCCTGTGTGAACTGAAGTGTTTTAACGGTCATACAATGAATGGTGTTTTAATGTGCCTATTGTATGAATGAAATTTTACAGAGATTTACGGTAAAAAATAACATGTATGTATTTCGCTTTTGAAGTGTACGGCGTAAAGGTCATAAATATAAAGGTGTTTTAATGTGTCTTTTGCATGTTGGAACTGTGCAATGTAACGATCATTAATTAAATGGTGTTTTACTTTAAGATGTCCGTCTTCTTTTGCAGAGTTTTAAGACCACGAATAGAAGAGTGACTAATGCTGTATCCTATGGGTTTATTTAAACATAACTATTGCTTTGTTTCGTTGTTTCAGATGAAAGTGATGTTATAAAATGAAAGTGTTTAAAAGTTGTTAATGTGAAATTTCATATTTGGAGAGTAGAGATTTTAGTCAATAAAGGAGAGAGTGTTAAAATATTTTGATATTCAATTTTTTATATTTGAACGATTTCATGTTTTATTCATGTTTTAAGACTGTAATGGCAGAGTGTATTCTAGGTCTATATTTGTAAAATAACGGTGACTTAATGATTTAGGCCATTTTGAGTGTTTTGATTGTCATAAATAATTTTTTTAATGTTCATGTTTTAAGACTGTAGGTGAAAATGTTTTCTTGTTTTAACACTGTAAAATGAGATTGTTTTCGTGTTTTAAGATTTTAAGAGAATAATGTTTTTCATGTTTTAAGACTGTAATATGATTATATATTCATGTCTTAAGACTGTAATAATTCACTGTTTTTATATTTTAAGACTGTAAAATAAGAATATGTTAATATTTTCATGTTTTAAAACTGAAATAAAAGACTATTTGCATGTTTTAAGACTGCAATAAGAAAATGTTTTCATAGTTTAAGACTGTAAAATAAGAATATTTTCATGTTTTAAAATTGACACAAAATACAATTTCATGTTTTAAGATTGTGACATGAGAATATTTACACGTTTAAGGACCAAAATAAAACGAAAATGTTTCATGTTTTAAAGTTGTGACATGAGAATATTTACACGTTTAAGGACCAACATAAAACGAAAATGTTTCATGTTTTAAGATTGTGACATGAGAATATTTACACGTTTAGGGACCAAAAGTAAAACGAAAATGTTTCATGTTTTAAGATTGTGACATGAGAATATTTACACGTTTAAGGACCAAAAGTAAAACGAAAATGTTTCATGTTTTAAGATTGTGACATGAGAATATTTACACGTTTAAGGACCAAAATAAAACGAAAATGTTTCATGTTTTAAGATTGTGACATGAGAATATTTACACGTTTAAGGACCAAAATAAAACGAAAATGTTTCATGTTTTAAGGTTGCAACTACGTTTTTGTGTATATCACTTGAAAGCCATAACATGCAGATATGCGAGTGTCTGTCTAATGTACACATTAAACAGTTTCTAAATTTGTAAGACTGAAATTGCATTCATGCCGACGTTGCTGAAAGACAACATATAGAATGAAGTTGTAATGTTTATATGTTGTTGTGCAGATTTGTATGTTGGAAAACAGATAGGATGGTGCTATAGAGTGGTCAGACGTTGTTACTTTTATGGTAAGATATTGGGGCATTATAGAATGGTGTTTTAATATTTTAGGACTGTAAATGCGTGTGTCAGCAACGATGTGCTACGGTGCCGAGACGTGGGCACTAACACAATCACTAGAGGACGAATTGAGAGTGACCCAGGCCTCTTGGGTGGAATAACTCTCCGAAAAAAACGTATGCAAAATCTTCATAATTCTTACATAAGACGATTGTCCCAGATGAAGGATGCGGTTATCCATGCAGACAAGGCAAAACATAGATAGTCGATGGAGCACAGCGACAGCAGTCTGGTACCCCCGAGGTAGGAAGAGAATCCGGGGAAGCCCTCCAATGCGTTGGTCTGACTCCCTTGCAGTACGCTGCAACATCCGAGATGCCTCTAGAGGAGCATTTACCACCACTGGGTTTCCGTAGCTGGAGACGAAGTTGGGACCTGCAGCTTCGTTGAGGAATGGGTCATCAAGCTCATCAAAATCAAGATCAAGATCAAATGCTTGAGTGGAAATTGCAGTGGCTATTGTTGTATTGTCGAGATATAACTGTGAGACGTTAATATCCTATTTAAAAGTATATTATTGGGAGGTACTGAAATGCCTTTAAAATGTAATTGAAAGGTGTTAAAATAGTTTGGAGATTAATTAAGTGTTTATATGTTTAATTTTAATGGCAGGGTGTTTGAATGTTTATGTATGTAAGATGTAAGCTGTTTAAATGCTTTAGAGATTAATTAAGTGTTTATGTGTTTAATTTTAATGTCAGGGTGTTTAAATGTTTATGTATGTAAGATGTAAGCTGTTTAAATGCTTTAGAGATTAATTAAGTGTTTATGTGTTTAATTTTATTATCAGGGTGTTTAAATGTTTATGTATGTAAGATGTAAGCTGTTTAAATGCTTTAGAGATTAATTAAGTGTTTATGTGTTTAATTTTAATGTCAGGGTGTTTAAATGTTAATGTATGTAAGATGTAAGCTGTTTAAATGCTTTAGGGATTAATTAAGTGTGTATGTGTTTAATTTTAATGTCAGTGTGTTTCTTCATCGTACGCAGTCAGACAGTAACCATTATTTTTTCGAAAAAAGCGGCGGTCATCCTGAGGCTGTCGACACTGTCATATAGCTTGTCTTGTGTTGCCTCTGGTGATGGCCACATCTGCTCTCTCTGATCCTCGTATGTCGGGCAGTTCTGCAGCAGATGCTCAGCGGTCATTTTCCCGGTACCACACGGGCATTCGTCGATACCACCTATCTTCAATTTGTTGAATAGGTGGTACCTCAGTCTATTGTGGCCAGTGCGAAGTCTGAAGACAACGACCTGCTCTCTTCTGTTCAACTGGTAATAGGCATCGTTTTTGGTGTAGCCGGTATGTTCAGTTTCCCATTTGGTCATGTATCTGGCTTTAATAAGCCGTTTTGACTCTTCGTACGTCATACTAGTATATGTTTGTGGTAGTCTTGCACCTTCTTTTGCCAGTCTGTCTGCCTCCTCGTTGCCTTGAATGTTGCAGTGTGATGGGACACACTGTACCACTACCCTTTTTGGTGCGGACTGCTGGCATAGTTGACAGAGTACTGCTCTTAAGTCATTAGGCTCAGTGTTTTTCTGGCTTTTTAGCGCTATAGCTACGGACAGAGCATCTGTAAGCAGGACTGTATGGCTTTCATTTTCTTTATGTGTCACCATTTCTTCCACTGCCGCCCTCAGTGCCTCTGCCTCCGCTTTGAAATTGCTTGTGTACTTACCAGTAGCGAATGACAGTGTTATTTTTCTGCCATTTGGTAGGTTCAGGAATGCTCCTGCCCCTCCATTCTGTGTAGTGTTTGTTACAGAACCGTCGGTGTATGCATGGGTCCAGTCCATGCTTGGGTAGTTTTTCGATATAAAGGTTAGGGTAGAATCTCTCCTTTCTTTTTCAGTCTGGTAGTTTTTGCTTCCAATACCTGGTATATTTTCTACCACCTCAGGAAATATATCCTGCCTCCAGGTAGGTTTTCGTACAGTAGTGATGGGCTTTGGTGTTGTTAGTGCGTGTATGGGATCTTCGTGTATCTTTGCTTTGGCTATTTCTGCAAAGTTTCTCCGCTTTAGTTTCCCATTTCCCAAATTGTTTAGTCTCTGGTGCATTGGATGGTCAGTCAGTCTTCGGAGTTTCTCTGACTGCAGCTGGGCTCTGCAGTCTCTTCTATCGGTCATGGATTGCAGTTTTGTAATCTTTTCAGGTTCTACAATTGGCGTTGACTTCATGCCTCCTGTTATAACTCTCATGGCTTGCTTTTGAAGTTTGCTAACTTTATCGAAGTTCGCCTTTGCTGCTGTTGTCCATGCCGCAATGCCATACTCGAGAACTGGTCTCACTCTTCCAGTGTACAGTTTCTTTAGTATGCTTTCGTCTGCTCCCCAACTTGTGCGAGCAAGTTTCCTCATGATTGCCATTCTTTCTCTGGCTCTCATTCGGTTTCTCTCGATCTGACTTTTCCATGT
The DNA here is from genome assembly GCA_036924085.1 of Ariolimax columbianus. NCBI lineage: Eukaryota > Metazoa > Mollusca > Gastropoda > Stylommatophora > Arionidae > Ariolimax > Ariolimax columbianus. Next base: position 28,892,209 of record JAVGWX010000008.1, read on the forward strand.
CATGCGCCGATCAAATGTGACTCCCAGATAGTTTGGGTTGTCGTTTGGCTGCAGGAATTTGCCATTTAGGCTTAATTTGTGATTTGGGGTTTGATTGAAAGCGAGAATATTGTACATGTCGTGTCAGGGTGTTTAAAAGTTTATGTATGAAAGATGTAAGCTGTTTAAATGCTTTAGAGATTAATTAAGTGTTTATGTGTTAAATTTTAATGTCAGGGTGTTTAAATGTTAATGTATGTAAGATGTAAGCTGTTTAAATGCTTTAGAGATTAATTAAGTGTTTATGTGTTTAATTTTAATATCAGAGTGTTTAAATGTTTATGTATGTAAGATGTAAGCTGTTTAAATGCTTTAGAGATTAATTAAGTGTTTATGTGTTTAATTTTAATGTCAGTGTGTTTAAATGTTTATGTATGTAAGATGTAAGCTGTTTAAATGCTTTAGAGATTAATTGAGTGTTTATGTGTTTAATTTTAATATCAGGGTGTTTAAATGTTTATGTATGTAAGATGTAAGCTGTTTAAATGCTTTAGAGATTAATTGTAATGTGTTTTGATATAATTTAAGCGTGTTTAAATGTTTTACAGTTGTAAATGGAAGGTGTTTAAATGTTTTAAATATTAATTATAAAGTATCTTTACGTTGTAATCTGAGGGTGTTTAAATGTTATACTGATGTAATGGAAACATTTTTTTACTGTTTTAAGATGTAGTTTGATAGTATTTTAATTATTTTAAGGATTAATTGAAAGATTGTTACATTTTTTTAATTGTCGTCCTTGTGCAATGTTTAAATGTATTAAGAATGTCAAAATGTTTTATGGAAACATTGGAAGATGTTTATTTATTTTAAACATGTAATTACAAGATGTGATAACTTTTAAAATGTACAGTCTGTAAACGTAAGAGTTGTTTAATTGTCCTTTGCGTTTGTTAGTCTGCAAATAAATAACAGATGGTGTTTAGCAAGATTTATTTACAAACTTGGTATTTTATATTACAATTTTTCAATCTTGGGGCCACTTGACAGGATAAAAAAATTAAATCAGTCATGACTTTAGCTGAATAACATAATAAATAAGATACATAGTTTGAAAGATAATAGTCACATGTGGCGTGTCTGCTCAAATTTGTGTATTCTAATATGTGCTGAGCGTCTTAGTAGCAGCCTTGGTTCCAACCACGTTATTGAAACAAGCCATTCAACCCAGCTGTAAATGGGTACTTGACCTAATTTTACTGAACTTTGTTATATTGATTCACAAGGCTCTGCAGAGACTGTATACAACCAGTCACTTCTACTAAACTTGATCTAAAATTAATTAAATGCATTCAAGAATAAATTGAATGCATTAACTGACCTTCCTCCCACTATTTCCTATGGTAATGCATTCCAAACATTCACCATTATCTGTCTTTACAAATATTTCTTAATATCTAATCTGGACCGTTCTTTAATTAAGCTGTGGCTGTGCTCTCGTGTTGTTGTAGACGGTTGTACTTTGAAAAGAACTTGTTATAGTCTAATTTATCCTTTCCCTTGGCTATCTTATAAACTGTTATTGTCACCTCGAATTCTTCTCTTCACTAGACAGTGAAAGTCAGTTTTTCGGAGTCTTTCCTCATAACTGTAATTCTAGAATTTCACTATCAGTAGTGTTGCTATTTTGTGAATCCTTTCCAGCAATAATATATCTTCTCTAGAATAAAGACTCCATATTCCAATCTAGGTCTAACTAATGCTTTATACAGTCTGACTATCATTTCTTAGGTACCATGTTTAAATGTCTATTTTCATCATAACTAACATTGCATTTGCCTTTTTCACTGTTACTTGGACTTGCTCACTCACCTTGTTTGTATGATCTATTATAACCCTTAGATTATTGTTGTTTATCTTTATTAGAAATTATATTTTAAGTTACATATTACCGTCCCAAGCGAATAGGCTTTAGATTTATTGTAAAGTTTATTCATATCCTAATTCTCGTCTGTTATCTAAACTACAATTTTACAGTTTTTGTCTAACAATTCTTTATAATAACTTTTCAAGCCCTCAAATTATTTTCATTTTAAAATTTTTGGTTGGTTTATTTTTGTCTTAAGCATATTTTAGGTTGGCACAATTGTTGGACTATCCAATAAAGTTCTCAGCAGCAAAATTTATTTCACAATGAAATCTTTTTGGACTTCAATAAACTTTGGGTTCCAAAACTCGTATAACAATGAGCCCTTTTTGACTACATTGAACGTTTAGTTCCAAAACTCGTATAACAATGAGCATTTGTTTACTTAATTTTGTTTTGTTTTCTCCGTTCGTTCTCAATCTCCCGTTATCAAGTCCTTAAAACGGCTTTACAAGTAGCAGGATGTAGTCCGGAGAACGGGATGAATTGTGTTGCAATTTTCAGTCCGACACATCCGACTTCAGCAGGCATTGATGGGTACCAGGTTAGCCTTCCATCTTCTTTCCCCTCACGTTAGCCAGTCTGCTCTGTTGCAGCCTGATATCCAGGATCACCACCTGGAGGGGGAGAAGGCTCTTTGCAGATCTGTGTAGCGGGACCTGACGCTGGCAGTCATCTTTAGATGGCAGACCTCTGCTGCTCATGCACTGCTCAACGTCTTGATCTCTTGAACTTCACTAAACATTTGGTCCCAAAACTGAAATTCTCGTCTGTGTCTTGGACCCTTTGTCGGTAACTGCCACAGTAGTCAGTGCCATCGTATCTGATGGCGCCTTTAAAGACAGCAACATACCCCCCCCCCCCCCACTTTATTCGATTATCGACCATCCTTCGTATGATGCTCCAACGGGTGATGATTTTCAATTCAGATGTCACAGATTTCATGGTTCTCCGTTACGTTGTCTCCAGTTCTACTCTTTCACCGTTTCTTTGGTGTCCATGACAGGTCTGGTGTTTGGATCCTATCCAGGTCTTATCTAAGAATGTGGACCGTTCCAACTCGAGCCCCGACTTTTTTTTTTTCGTTCGTCTTAATTCTTCATCTACCAAGGCGGTGTGCGTTGCACTGTGGTTTTTATTTTTTCCGCCCAGTGCATCCGACATCAACATACATTGTTATGTAAGAGCCTGCTTTCTCCTTCATTTTCTGGGTTTGCTTCCCTGGGGTAACGGCCGGTACTGTGATGTGGATCGAACCCAGCACCTTCTGGTTGTGACCGTGTCACTTAACCACTAGCCCACGACGTCCCCAACTTGTTTTGACAGTGTGCATATCTTATTGTTTGGTTCGTCTAAGCAACTCTTGGCTGGTTTTTGCTTTCGACAGACAATTAGCTGAATCTTTCTCAGAGAGGTTGTGTGGAAAGCTATTAATCTTGACATTTTTTTTCTGCTACTCTCCAGCAGTTCACGCTGTAACTTCTCTTTTTTCTTCTTCTTGTTCTTCTTGTTCTCCTTATTCTTGTTCTCCTTTTTCTTCTTCTACGTTCAGGTATTTGGCCACGCTAGATCTGCATCCCGTTATCACGCCGGTTCACACCATTTTCCAGATCTGGGCCGCAGCCCCAATAGCTTTTGCCTCAGCCCAGTACCATCTGACCTGGAGTTGACATCGAAGGTAGTCTTGCCTGCTCTGCTCTACATTCCCCTGACCAATAAATTAACAGACTGAAGCTGAAACTCTGAAATGATCAAAATATATGTCAAGCTAAGGATATTCAACTCAAGTGTGAAGTCTAAACCGTTTTACGGAACGAGAACATGGCGGATGAGCAAACTCATTAGTAAAAGTTACTTTACTTTATTATTTGTACATTCAGTATTTTTTTTTTTTTCATCTTAAGAAGGCATTTGATAGGGCATAGCATAAAGAGCTATTGGTAACCATGAAGATGTATAAAATCGACGGAAATATTATAAAGGTCCTTGAACACGTGTATGGCAAGACGTCCATCGCAGTTCTTGGGAATGGGAGACTGGTTTCGCACATCAGTTGGTGTGAGACAGGGATGTACATTCTCTCCAACTCTTTTCAATATATTCTTTGAGGGAATTATTAGTGAGACACTTGGAGGTCACGATGGTACTGTTCGATTGCGAATCTTCGTTTTGCAGAAGACATCGACGTGTTAGCGGGTTCAGAAGCAGAACTTGGGTCAGAAGGCTCGATGAAACAAATCTTGACTACGTAATGGAGATAACGCTGAGAAGACAAAAATTAATGACCAACAACACCGAGGGCTTCCACAGTAGACTAAAAGCTAACGGTCAGAAACTCGAAGTGGTTGACCGTTTTAAATATCTAAGTTCGATTGTCAGTGACGAAGGATCAAAATGTGAGGTGTTGGCCAGAATAGCACAGACAATAGTGGCACTTGCACGGCTTAACATAATCTGGCAAGATAAACGGTTAGCGATATGCACAAAAATCAGATTATTGCATACAATGGTCCGGTCAATATTACTCTATGCTTGTAAGACATGGACATTTACAGCGGACCTTCAGCGAAGGATACAGGCCTTGGGTATGAGATATTTATGATGACTTTTAAACGCCACGTACAAAGATCGAGTTACAAATGAGGAAATAGCAGATAGAATTACAACAGCAATAAAGCCTTTTAAAGACGTCTTGGCAACTGTCAAACAAATGAGACTTGATTGGTTCGGTCACATATCGAGATCAAATGGTCTTGCAAAGACGACCCTGCATGGAAAGGTGCAAGGCAGACGACGAAGAGGCCGTCCCCAAAAGAGGTGGGAGGACAACAAAAAAGAATGGACCCATATCCGACCAGAAGAGGCACAAACAGCGGCCGCTGACAGAGAAGAATGGGGGAGACATTGAGGATGTTTTCATGTGTGCCCTGACGTCGTCATTAGTTATTTGATGACCTGATCTGACCTGACACTATTTTTAAGCGATATTAGAAAGTGTATTCCCCTAGTGCACGATAATTGTTAATTACTTTTGAACACGCATATACATTTCTGGTCCTACCATTCGTGAAAGAAATAACAGTGTGTGTAGATTATTATAGTTCTTGTGTGTGTTAATGTACGTTGTGTGTTCACATATCTTGGACTTTTATAAAAGTGTTTGGTCCGCCCCCCCCCCCCCCCCCGCCCCCCCCCCCCCCCCTCATTTAAGAAGAAATATTTTGTGGATCTCATAGTACAGTTTTTGCCGCCATCACGCGTGTAAATGTGAAAAAAATGTGTGTACTTCAAATGCCAGTCCAACTGTCTCCAATTTGTGAGCTTAAAATAGAAGGTTATTAAGGTAAACCGCGTAACCACGTACAGTGTGCAGGTGCAAGGGTACAAATCGAACGTTCAGATAGGCTAGCGCGAGAGTCGCGCGCTGAGACAGCATTGTTCTGGAAAAGATAGATTTATTATTGACACGGCTCCAGCCAATCAGAAAATGGCCGGCTTCAAGGGTGCAGAGGACGTCAAAATGGTTGTATAAAATGGCGGCTGTTGGTTGCAAGTTTGAAGGGCGTTTACTAGTTCAGTGAAGACCGTTTATGAGGTATGTATAATAGATGTTAATGTTAATGTCGGCTTTATGTCACTTTGATGCATAAAAATATATCTATTTTATTATTTAAGTTATTTGTTGAACACGTTAAAGAGCCTTTGAATGACGTTATTTTTAGATATCGTCATATTTTGATATTCTTTTCTCAATCTGTTGTTTTACTCCATTTTACATCAAATTTGATGGCATGCTTCTCTGTCTTTACTCATGCATACATTCACACACATACATACATACATACATGTATGCACACACACACACACACACACACACATATATATATATATATATATATATATATATATATATATATATATATATATATATATATATATATATATATATATATACACATACATACATTTACACACGTCCCACGTCCGTGACAGAACATGAGTTGGGTATCAGGTGTTGGAGACTTCATTGCGCAGTTTGCTTGAGTCTAGTTCTCTTCCTAGCTGCCTTTCTTTCCGTAACCGTATGTCAGGTAGCCATTTATAAATTAACCCAATATACAGATGGATCGACCGAAACGTGCCAATAGCAGATGTTGAACTCCGTATCCTTGCCTCGAAAAGCAAGTGCTCTACCACTTTAGCTAAAAGACACTACATTTATATACATACATATATATATATATATATATATATATATAAATATTTATTTAATATGTGCACCTGTGCGTGCGTGTGTGACAAGACGGAGTGGTATAGGCGATGAAAAGAATAGTTCCACTGTAACACTTCAAGCATATGGTAGGAGGGATGGGCGCTAAGCTAGCAACCGTATTATATATAATCATTGCTATCGAGGCTTCTTATAAAATGATAAACTTTAGTGGGGGTTTTATGCTTCACTTGGTGCGAAATAGCTATAGACTGTGAAAGACAAACATACATATACACACACATACATACATGCATACATACATACATACATAAATACAGACACACACAGACACACAGACACATACATACATACATACATACATTCATACATACATACATACATACATTTCATACATACATACATACATACATACATACATACATACATACATACATACATACATACATACATACATACATACATACATACATACATATACATACATACATATACATACATACATACACACACACATATATATATACAGACACACACACAGACACGCATACACATACACAGACAGACACACAGACACACACACACACACACAGACACACACACATGCATACATAAAAAAATGTATTCTCCATCGTGAAGCGTTAATAGCCACAGCATCAGACGGTTTTGGCTTAATAATGTGATGTGCGCTGTATGTGGATTATAGTGAGGGAGAGCCTGCGCTGGTCATCAATCTCACTTTTATCCCGAGTTACCGTGAATCAGTGGCAAGACTGTTGGTCGAGACGACTGGAGGTAACTAGGGATGCAGGCACTCTGGTCTTACCTCCCGTGAGACCAGTGGTCGCTTGAAACTTGTAATACACAGACACCTCACCACACACACACACACACATGTCTTACACGAGGGTAATTCAGTAAGTAGGTCACAAACTGATACGGGATATCAGAAAAATGTCATAGATAGTGTCTAAATATATCATTGTGGCATCAGCATCCAGCTATAGCAGTTACTAGACGTTTTAATCACGTGTGCAGCCCAGATAGAAAATGGCGTCTGTGTGCAATGTAATAATAAAGCGATTTTGTAACCCCTTGGGTGGGGATTGTGGGGGGGGGGGGGACAAAAGGAATATCTGCTGCAAAAGATACTCTTAGGATTATGCTTCCTGATCAAGGAAATAGGTATTTGTCACGTGAAGCTGTGCATGACTGGGGAGATAGGGTTTCTCAATGACGCTCACAAATTGCGGACGAAGCCTGACCTGGTCGTCCTATTCAAATTGCAATAAAAGAATCTCTTCCGTGGAAGAGGGACATGGTTCGAGCTGAGAGGCGAGTAACGACTGACTGCAGAACAAAGAATTATATCCTGCAGGTTATCGTAGACTGATAACGTGATGATGGGATAAGTGTATCATTGCTGGTGGAAATTATGATGAGAAAAAGAAACAATGTAAGTACAATAGTAAAATGGTTTTCTAGTTCGTATCTCCGACAGTTTTGTTCCTACTAGACATTTATTCTCAGTTTGTGACTTGCCCTCGTGTATGTAATTGCGTGTCTATACGTTCATACATACAACCACACAGATACAGACATACATAAAAACTTACATGCATACATACATGCATACAAACATACATACATCATCATCATCATTAGGTGCCATGCTGGTTGGCGTTGGAGATCATAGACCTCACTCAGTTTCTATCACGTGTGTCGATTACCAACTCTGTTGTTGATTGTCGCCCCTGCCATTCTCTCAAGATGTAAAGCATATTCTCTCCCAGCCTTCCTCTGTGCCTTTTTCCTGCTAACTTTCCCGTTGTCACGACGTGCCCCAAGTCGCCTCTTCTCATAACATGCTCAAAAAAGGATGACTTCTTGAAATAAGTAAATATATATAATAACTAAATGCATCACATTTATTTTTGAATGCATTAACTGTATCCTGCTCTCTTTATTTCTTGCAGCAATGCATTCCAAAAATTCCCCACTCTTTGATTAAAAAAAAGTATACCGTAATATACAAACTGGACGTTTCTTTAATTATTTTGTACTGTGTCATTTTGTATTTGCAGCCGGCTGGACTTTGAAAGAAACTTGTTACAGGTTAATTTATCCTTACCGTTAATTAACTTCTGCACCTGCATTTTGTTGCCTCGAATTCTTCTCTGTTCCATCCTCTGTAGGCCAGTTTTTATGAGTCTTTCTTAATAACTATAATTCCGGAATCCTACAATAATTTGTTTCGCTCTTTGTATCATTTCCAGCAAATTTAGATCCCAATTACAATAAGGACCCAGCACTTGAACACAGTACTCAATTCTAGGTCTAACTAATGCTTTACATTGTGACTATCACTTCCATGCTCCTATATATAAGGATTCTTTTTATCATGCTTTACATTGCATTTGCCTTTTTCACTGCTACATGAACTTGCTCACTCGCCTAACCTGCATGATCAATTATAACTCATAGATCATTCTCTTTTTCTGTCTATCTAATATTGTTCAAGGTATTCCCAAGATAAATAGTTACCAATATGCACGAAAATCAGATTAATGCGTACATTGGTCCTGTCAATATTCGGCTATGCTTGTGCGACATGGACATTTATTGCTGACCTACAGCGGAGGTTACAGGCCTTGGATATGAAATGTTTCCGAAGACTTCTAAACGTCAGGTACAAAGATCGAGTTACAAATGAGGAAATACGAGAACTAATTCCAACAGCGATAAGGCCTTCTGAAGACCTCTTGACAACTGTAAAAAAGAAGGAAACTCGTTTGGTAAGGTCACACAACGAGATCAAAAGGTCTTGCAAATACGACCTTGTGTTGACATGTGCAAGGCATACGACGAATAGGTCATCCAAAAAAGAGGCGGGAGGACAACATAAAAGAACGGAACAGTCTCGGACCAGAGGAGGCACAGGTAGCGACCGGTGACAGAAACGGATGGCGTGGGTTTGTGAGGATATCTTCATGTGTGCCCCAACGACCTCACCTGTAACGGGATGACCTAAACTGACCTGAATATTGTTATCGCCCATCCTGTCCGTATATTCCATTTTGAATCTACCCATGTGAATGACCGTACATTTTTCTACATTAAACTCAATCTGCCAGCGTTCAGACTACTCTTATATTATATCTTTCTTCTTCTTCTTCTGCGTTCGTTCCCAATCTCCCGCTACCAAGCCCTGAACAGGGCTTTGCAAGTAGTAGAATGTAGACCGGATAACGTAATGTGTTATGTCGCTAGTTTACAGCTTGACTGCGATATTTGCACCTTTCGGTCCGACCCATCCGTCTTCGGCTGCAAATTATAATTAAGTCCGGCCTCAATATATCCATTTCTGATTTAGAAGTGTCCCCGGTACACAGTTTTGTGTCATCCATGATTTGGAACTCATAGATCTGATAACATTATCCAAATAAATTGTATATATATATATATATATATATATGTCTAGTTTTAAGATGCCCCTGTGCAGGTACCAGCTCTGGCATGAGGTGGGTGTAGCCGGTTGAAGGGTTTCCTGCTTGGTGGGCTAAGCTCGAGCAAGTTAATGCTCCGCTGCGTTGGGACAAGCGCTTACGGAGGGTGGTTAACCGATGTGCAAGTTCATCTTAATAGACTCAAACAATAGGGCAAAGTAGACCCGCAGCGTGTTAGACGCCATCTTTGCTGCTCTAAACAAACCACCTAACAATAGCTGGTGTTATGCCATGTCACACGGTTAGTCACCTCTTACGACATGCTCTCTGTCGGGCAGTGGTGCTATTCTTGTCCTTGTCATACACAAACACCCCGGCAGACCAAGGGTATGTATATGTGTGTGTGTGTGTGCGTGCGTGCGTGCGTGCGTGTGGGTGTGTGTGTGTGTGTGTGTGTGAAAAAAATAGTTTTGAAGTCAGATCAGATCTGACAAAAAATTGTAAGAAATATTTTGTAAAACTGAGATCAGATATAAATTGTAATCAGGAACATGTTGAATAAAGATCAGATTTTGGAAAACAAGGTCCCAAGAAATGTTTTGTATAAAAATCAGGTCAGTCGAAAATTGTTACAAGCAAGTCTTTTGTATTAATGTCAGTCTTTTGTCAAACAAATTTGTAATAAACATAGTTTTGTATTAAAGTTTGATCAGGCAAAACATATCAGACAAGACATTGTAGTAAGCAATGTTTTTATGTGAAGATCAGATCAGACAAAAAATTGTAGTAAGCAATGTTTGTTTTTTTGTGTGAAGATCAGATCAGACAAAAATTGTAGTAAGCAATGTTTTTATGTGAAGATCAGATCAGACAAAAATTGTAGTAAGCAATATTTTTATGTGAAGATCAGATCAGACAAAAATTGTAGTAAGCAATGTTTTTATGTTAAGATCAGATCAGACAAAAATTGTAGTAAGCAATGTTTTTATGTGAAAATCAGATCAGACAAAAAATTGTAGTAAGCAATGTTTGTTTTTTTGTGAAGATCAGATCAGACATAAATTGTAGTAAGCAATGTTTTTATGTGAAGATCAGATCAGACAAAAATTGTAGTAAGCAATGTTTGTTTTTTTGTGTGAAGATCAGATCAGACAAAAATTGTAGTAAGCAATGTTTTTATGTGAAGATCAGATCAGACAAAAATTGTAGTAAGCAATATTTTTATGTGAAGATCAGATCAGACAAAAATTGTAGTAAGCAATGTTTTTATGTGAAGATCAGATCAGACAAAAATTGTAGTAAGCAATGTTTTTCTGCAAAGGTTAGATCAGACAACAAATTTCAGTAAGTAATGTTTTCATGTGAAGATCGGATCAGACAAAATCTGTAGAAAACAATGCCTTGTAGCAAGACCAGTCAGAAAAGTTCAGATCAATTGCCATCTCCTTATCAATGGTCAGCTAAAATGGATCTTCGGCGCTGTCTATCGCTCGCCATGATGATACAATAATTGTTCATGTAAAGCTACTATCATCCCTTATTTAGAATGACCTTTCTACTGTATATTGGTCTCTACACTCCTATTCAGATCTTAACTTAATGTCTTTAGCTAAACTGGTTTAGAAGACTCTGCAGTCTGTATACAACTAGTTTCATTTACATTTCCTTGCTCTGAAAGCTATGTGCATCCAATCTATTCTTAAATGCATTACTTGTCCCTGCCTCCACTACTTTCTGTGGCAATGCATTCCAAGCATTCACCACTCTCTGACTAAAAAAATATTTCTGATATCTAACCTGGACCTTTCTTTAGTTAATTTGTAGCTATGCCATCTTGTTCTTGTAGGTGTGTGTATTTTGAAGAAAAAAAAATTTTTATAGTCTAATTTTTCCGTTCCTTTGATCAGTTGGCAGCAAGTTTTAAGTTTTTACCTGGTCACAATATTCACATTCTGACATTCTGTTCTATTAGGAAGAAAATGGAAAAAGGTAGAAGTAAAAATGAAAAAGCAAAAGGAAATGGAAGAAGAAAAGAAAAAGTAAGGCATTGAAAGAGGAAGACGACAAAACGAAAGAGTTAAAAGATTAAGAAGAAGAGAAAAGATAAGTAGAAGAAAAAGTGATTCGAAGAAAAAAGAGAGAGGAATAAGAGTGATTTCGTTCCTGAATTCTCTGTCCAAATCTAATGTCTCCCAAAACGTACTGATGTGTTCTTCTCTGACGACAAAATGCATCCCGTTCATTTACATAGATCACACTAATGCCACGTGCTGCGAAGAACGGACGATCGTTGGAGCACAGCTGTAGCGGTATGGTACCTCAGCGAAAAAAACATGACCACGGGGACGACCACCAACACGTTGGTCCGACACAATGGAAGAGTCATTATCCACTGGTCCACCGTGGCGAACCAGTAATCTCCTCCACTAGTTTATGGAACGTTCATTTAGTATTCCTATTTCTTCTTCTTCTTCTTCTTCTTCTTCCTCTTCTTCTTCTTCTTCTCCTTCTTCTTCTTCTTCTTCTTCTTCTTCTTCTTCTTCTGCTTCTGCTTCTTTTTCTTCTCCTTCTTCTTCTTCTTCGTCTTCTTCTTCTTCTTCTTCTTCTTCTCCTTCTTCTTCTTTTTCTTCTTCTTCTTCTTCTTCTTCTTCTTCTTCTTCTTCTTCTCCTTCTACGTTTTCTTCTTCTTCTTCTTCTTCTTCCTCTTCTTCTTCTTCTTCTCGTTCAATATGCTTTAGTTATGTCTCCACTCGAAGTCTCTGAATTGTTATTCACTGGATAAAGGTAGAAGTAGTGGATAGTTTTTCAAGCTCCCAAAAAAAGCTTTCTGCATATGTTCGTCTCTGTAGTAAGCATATAGCAGCATTGAAGGATATTTTCAGCTATCTGTACTGCTTGTCCGAACGTATATAAGAATAAGACGATTTGAGCACGTTAGTTTCCATGTAATCTGCTATGTTCTTTTTTTGCTTGATCAAGACAGTGATAGCTGTCTCTCGTTTTGTCGACTGGGGAGGGGGGAGGGGGTAGGTAGAGCAGAAGTATGTAAGGGATAGTATCTCACGGTGAGAAGCAGCCCCTTTATAGCAGCAAATGATGATCTCTACCTTCTTTGGTTCCCTCACTCCTGCCTAACCCACGTATGGTCCCAAGCGCCACCTCCCGGGAAACAGCTTTGACTGGCTGGCTAAACTACTTGAACAAACGCGGTGGAAAAACCAGGGAGCAAATCCTGGAAGGAGGATCATGACAGTACTTGTTGATAACACACCTGAAGGATGGACAGCTGACACGAGGATCTTGACAGTACTTGTTGATAGCACACCTGAAGGATGGACAGCTGACACGAGGATCTTGACAGTTCTTGTTGATAGCACACCTGAAGGATGGACAGCTGACACGAGGATCTTGACAGTACTTGTTGATAGCACACCTGAAGGATGGACAGCTGACACGAGGATCCTGACAGTACTTGTTGATAGCACACCTGAAGGATGGACAGCTGACACGAGGATCTTGACAGTACTTGTTGATAGCACACCTGAAGGATGGACAGCTGACACGAGGATCTTGACAGTACTTGTTGATAGCCCACCTGAAGGATGGACAGCTGACAGGAGTATCTTGACAGTACTTGTTGATAGCACACCTGAAGGATGGACAGCTGACAGGAGGATTTTCACAGTACTTGTTGATAGCACACCTGAAGGATAGAAAACCTGAAAGAAACCCGGGTGGGGAAGACTCGATTGTCCTGCAAGACAACTTTCCTAAGAAAGACAACTCTGACCACAAACAACTGCTGCCTTGTAGATAGGCTTGAGACAGCCTAGGGCTAAGGAGGGCAACCCTACAAAAACGCCTGTTGAAATCGGAGGCACTGGGCCACAGGCCTAACGAAACAGTGCAACGTAAATCGTGGTATGATGACGTTTAGTCGACTTTCCTTACGGTCTGGATACTGGTCTTCTTTTCCTGGAAGATTTTTGTTCACGTGCTGCTTCCTCATTGGCTACTTGTCTGCTGTCTCGTTTCCTAGTAAGTCCTAGAGTGATAGTATAGCCTGTAGCACTACCATTCTGTTGACTTCCAATTCGCTAAAGCCTTTCCAAGCTCTGTCGGGTACTATGCTTGAGAAACTGACATTGCATCTGTATGGAATACAACTTGCTAACATTGGCGTGTTGTGTTATTTATTTCTTCTGTTATTTCTTCTGTTATTTCTTCTGTTATTTATTTCTTCTGTTATTTCTTCTGTTATTTCTTCTGTTATTTCTTCTGTTATTTCTTCTGTTATTTCTTCTATTTCTTCTGTTATTTCTTCTGTTATTTCTTCTGCTATTTCTTCTGTTATTTCTTCTGTTATTTCTTCTGTTATTTCTTCTGTTATTTCTTCTGTTATTTATTTCTTCTGTTATTTCTTCTGTTATTTCTTCTGTTATTTATTTCTTCTGCAGCACTACTTAGTCTGTTATTCCGCTGAATAGCTGAAACACTATTTTCAAGTGGGTGAACTAGGGCGTTCTTTTTTTTAGATCGGGTTATGCAACATAGATTTTTGCGGCTTTGTTCTTCAATGCTTTGGTTGCTAAATTCATTGGTATATATATATACCTCTGTGCATGCGTCTCTGGCGTATGGTCCTTCGATCATGTTGCATGATGTCTCTAGTTTGAGGGAACCACAGCATCGGTGAAACTAACGTGCTTGACAATATACTTCTAGAAGAAAAATTAAGAAGAAGAAGCAAAATGAAAAAAGAAAGTAAGATGGAAAAAGCAAAGGTAAGAAGAAAAAGAAAAAAGGAAAAAGAAAAAAATAAAGAGGGAAAATTAAGAAGAAAAATATGAAGAAAAAAATGATTCAGATAAAAGGAAGAAGAAAAAGAAAGAAAGGGAAGATGGAAACGAAAAGAGGAAAAATAAGAAGGAAAACGGAAAAGGGCGAAGTAGGAAGAAAACGGATAAAGAAAATATGAGAACAAAAGTGAGGAGGAAAAACGAAGAAGAAGGAAAAGCGCTTAAGATAGGAAAGGAAAAAGAAGAATAAGCATTAAAGCAAAGGTAAGAAAAAAAGGAAGAAGGAAAGGCGGTAGAAAAATGAAGAGGAACAAGGTACAAGGAAGAAGGTGAGAAAAGATTACAAGTGAAGAAAAATAAAGAAGAAAAGACAAAAATTAAAAGGAAGAAGGAAAAGGAAGAAAATATACGAAGAAAGAAAAGAAAAACGAAGAAGGAATCTGCCGAAGACGGATGTGTCGGACCGAAATGTGCAAATATCTCAGTCAAGCTGTAAACTAGCGACACAACTCATTCCGTTCTCCGGACTACATCCTGCTACTTGCAAAGCCCTGTTCAGGGATTGGTAGCGAGAGATTGAGAACGAACGCAGCAGAAGAAGAAGAAGGAGGAAAAGATGAACAGTGAAGAAGAACAATAAAGAAGGAAAGTTCAGAAAGAAAAGAAATATGAGGAAAACAATAGGAAGAGGAAAAAGAAGAAGACAAAAGAAGATGAAGAAGTACATGGAGAAGAAAGGTGAAGACTGGAAAGTCTGTGTCTGTTATTTTCGGTTGACCATTACACAGGTGCAATAATCGCTGGCATGGTGTTCAGGTAGGAAACGACAAAAGCACTGCAGTCTGTCTCATTGAAATACTACTGGGCGGAATCTCTGTTCTGGACATGATCCAGTCTGCCTAGCTGCAAATGGGTCTCTCTTTATTGATTACAAATTGTCCCAATATTGTTCAAAAACAATTGATTAAAGTGTATTGTCATCGAGTTTGTACCTGCTCTGAAAATGTATGCTCTATGGTTCAGACATTTTTCTTCAACCTTTTTACCCTTGCTGGACCCTTGACCTAATATTCATACCTCAGGGAACCCCTGCATACACATTATAATATATTATTATTAATATCGTTCTTTATCTTTTATAAACCCCAAGTTCATAATAATAATAATGTTCGCTTAGGCGTCTGAGGCCCGCTGAGTCGATCGGCAACATCCATGGCCCAATTCTGTGGCGTGGTTCCAGGCCTCGTCTGGCGCGGAGGTGGAGGTTGATATCTGCTGGAGCTATACTATGCGGGGACGGCGCCTCCAGCTGGTCGGGGGAAGTCGTTTGGCGCTGAGGATCGACTCGTGTAGTATCTTGTGGGCCGCGGTTCCCTGGTCCAGCCGTACAACATGACCGTAGACAGAAACTCGGCGGCGGTCAAGTGTTTCTGAGATTTGGAGGAGGCCTGTTTTAGCAGAAACCTCCTCGTTGCGGATGTAATCATGCCATCGCATGCCCAGGATACGCCGCTGGTTGCGCATGTAGAAGGCCTCCAGTCTCAGCATGTCATATTTCTGCAATGTTCAAGTTTGGGAACCGTAAAACAGGACGGGGACCAAGTAGGACTGGTAGATGCGGTATTTTGTCCCAAAGGCGATCTTCCCGTTTGTAAAAAAAGTAAAGTAAAGTAACCCAAAGCATAACTGCCGCAAAATTGTGAGGTGTTAGCGATCTCACATTTCAAAGGGCGGTAGCCATCTCCTCTCCCTCGCCGCTTTTACTTCCCGGACTGAACCGGTACCCATTTAAGGCTGGGTCGACCCGGAAGCCAATGCGGTCTGAAAAAACACTAGGGCCTCAACTGGGGAATGAACCCAGGACCACTCAGATGCGAAGCTAGCAAGTTCATAATCAAAGCATTATATATTTTTCCTGATTAATACACAAAATACCTGACGTTTTTTTCAAGTTTTTTGGCAATACCCCAAAAAAATATTAAATCAAACGGACTATTCAAGAAACCTAAAATCAAGCTCACACCTGTAAACGCACACAAAATAATCATTAATTTAAAAAAATCGTATATAACACATATAAACAGAACGAAAACAGAATAACAGCTTCAGTAATTGAATCGTTTACTTAAAATAATAATAAGAAAATTCAAGGTCAAATGTTATATGAACAAATATATGTGTCACAGACATGTCACTTTTAAAGTCAATTCAGATAATACAATGTGATTTTCTGCTCGGCAGACAGTTGAACGGTTTTGATTGATTTGAGTGATTAACAATCAGTCAAATTTTGCTCGTGGCATCAGCCATTTTTATTTAACTATTCAATTTAAAACCGGATGGGATGTAACTTATTTCCTTTATCTAATTTTCTTTAACGTTTCTAGATTTGTTACGTGTGCTCTTTTATTTAATCTTGTCAACATGTTTTTTAAAGGTTGTTGTTGTTTCGAATGTCCATAATATGTGCGTTTATTGTTGTGTGCGCCCTTAAAAAGGACGTTAAGTGGCGGGAGACAGTAGCTTTCCTCACATCTCGAGCGCGCTGATGAAGGTGGACTGTGGTTCTACAGGTGGTTGTGCTACTCTTAGCTTCATATTCGTTTCTCTCCCTACTACGGGGATCACAGTGATCCCTACACGTTAGACAGGCTATGAAAACAGCTTGTTTGCAGGGAGGACTGTGAGGAAGCCGAGGTGAGGGTCTTGGCCAGTATATTTTGCCTGACCCAGACTAACATGTGTGATCAGTATGTTGTGCCTGACCAGACGTTAGTTTTCCTCTCCATTTTTTAAACGGTAACTTAACTGGTTCACTTCGTAGAGCCGACACAACGGCTTGCAAAATCTCTTAAAATGATGTTAAGCTGATATATTGACCTCAGCTATTACAATGCCTATACTTATACTTTTCTCATTTACAACTTTCCCATCATTTTTTAACTACCTTTACTTCCTGCCAGGAGTTTTACATTTCCAAAAATGTGTGTCAATAATTCCAGCTTTTTCGGAGTGAATGAGATCAAATATTTAAAAATAATAACTATTTTAATGTTTTTAAATGGTATGAATGTAACTGTATTTAAATCATAAGTATATGCTTGTTTGATAATTATAACTAATTACATGTTTTAAAATTATAAATATTTACATGTTTGAACATTATAACTGTTTAAATGTTTTAAAATTATAACTGTTTACGTGTTTGAAAATGTAAATATTTAAATATTTAAAACAGCCATAACAAATAACTTTTAAAACTGCCGTCATAAGATGGTCGAAGTCATAGAATTGGCTAAGCATGCATTTACACCAATTTTAGCCAGCTGAAGTCAGATGTGTTGGACCGAAAGGTGCAAATATTGCAGTCAAGCTGTAAACTATGACACAACGCATTCCGCTCCCTGGACTATATTCTGCTACTTAAGCTCTTTTCAAGGCGTGGTAGTGGGAGATTGAGAACGAACGAACCTAAGCCAAACCAAGCCAATTTTCTTACAAATTTAAGATCAAATAAAGAGCAGTAATCAGCAAATCTGACACTGTTCTCCGGCCGCCCGGAAGACTGAACAGTTTAGGGAGCGCTGCTCTGCGCGAATTATCTTTGTTAAAGTGTACGTAGTGATTCATCTTTCATCACAGCATAGTGAAGAAAGTGTACCGACTCCTCCTCACTGTGGTGCAATGCAAGGCTTCCCAGCAAGCTCATTGCTACGGTGACCACAGTGTCGATCCCCACCTAACAAACTTAATCCTTAATACAATGCAATCTTAACAACTTATCCCTGATAGGAGTTTCTGATATCAGACTGCCTTGAATCATTGGCCGATGACTGACAAAGCTGTTTTAATCCATTTCTCGTGAGTGTGAATTTTAAGGACAGCAGCAAAGTCCTTGAATTTCAAATTGTCTGTGGGGGACGGCGTGGGCTAGTGGTTAAGTGACACGGCTCACAACCAGAAGGTGCTGGGTTCGATCCCCACCGCAGCACCGGCCGTTACCCCGGGGAAGCAAACCCTTAGAAAATGCAGGAGGTAGCAGGCCCTAACATAAAATGCATGCTGAAGTCGGATACACTGGGCCGACAGGCGCAAAATAAAAACCACAGTGCAACGCACACCGCCTTGGGGAATTGAGAAATAAGGCAAACGCTAAAAAAAAATTTTTTTTAAATTGTCTGTGGACTTCTTCCTTCATACCACACGCTAGCTTTAGGTCATGATTTGTATTTCGGCTTCTTTATGTTCCCTCTGCTTATTTTTCCTCTTCTTGTTATTGTCTTTCTTCTTTATCTTTCTTCTTTCTCCTGTTTTTGTTGTTCTTTTTTTTCTTGTTCTTTTTCTTCTTGTTCTTTTTCTTCTTGTTCTTTTTCTTCTTGTTCTTCCACTTCGTCATCTTGTTTTTCTTCCTCCTCTTCTTTTTCTGCTTTGTCTTCTTCATCTTCTCCGTCTTTTTCCATCTGCCGGTTCTTCATCTTCTTCTTCGTCTGCTTCTTGTTATTGCTTTTATTATTCTTCGTTTTCTTCTTCTTCTTCTCCTTCTTCTTCTTCTACTTTTCTTTTCTGCTTCTACTTGTTATTCGTTCGTCCTAAAACGGACATTACCTTGTAATTTGCAGCGAGGCTGGGATATCTGCTTGTTTTCAGGCGGATACATCTGGTCTCATTTGCCTCTAGAGGGATGTGGTTGGGAGTGGGGGGGGGGGGGGGAGGTTTAACCTTTTGCCTTCCCACTGCGATCCCGATTCTCTCAGCCTGATACACTAGTGCAGCCTGTTCACAGGGCCGCCGCTTGGAGGCGTAATAGTGTCTTATCTGTGGTTTGTTGACTCTGATACAAATAGCAGGTATGAGACGATGGCTGCTGTCAGCTCATAGAGTGTGCTGTGGCGCCTCGTGGAATAGACAAATAAGGCCAACGCAAAAACAAAAAAACAAAAAACCTGTGTTGTATCTTTGACCCCATTTCCGATGGTTTATGGCTGGTTCTCGGTGGAGATCTGAATAACGTCTGGTCAGAAGAAAAAGCTATTCGGATCAGTATATTTAGTCATGGTCACGCAAAACATACTGATCAGAATATGTTAGTCAGTCAAGTGAAACATACTGATCAGAATATGTTAGTCAGTCAAGTGAAACATACTGATCAGAATATGATAGTCAGGCATGTGAAACATACTGATCAGAATATGATAGTTAGGGTCATGAAAAATATACTGATCAGAATATGATAGTCAGTCATGTGAAACATACTGATCAGAATATGATAGTCAGTCATGTGAAACATACTTATCCCATTATGATAGGGTCATGCAAAATATACTGATCAGACTATGATAGCCAGATCCAGGTGAAACATAGTAATCAGAATATGATAGCCAGGGTCAGGAAAAATATTCTGATCATAATATGGTATCCAGGGTCAGGTGAAACATAGTGATCAGAATATGATTGTCAGTTATGGGAAACGTAGTGATCAGGTTACGTCAGTCAGAGCCAAGTGAAACATACTGATTCGACAATGATCGTCAAGGTCAGAGGAAAAATACTGATTCAACTATTTTAGTAAAGGTCAGGTGAAGCATACTGATCAGACTATGATAGTCGGGGTCACGCAAATATACTGATCAGACTATGAAAGTCGGGGTCAGGCAAATATACTGATCAGAATATGTCAGAATAAAGAGTTTTTGAACGGGAGCTTGGCAATAGTTGGAATCCCAATCTAACAATGTTAATTAGCCACAAGCAAATATACGAGGCCTTTACAATTTAAATATAAAACGATGAGAGAATAATTCCATTGCCGTCAGGGATGAAGTGTAAGTGTTCTTAATTTTAAAAGAGTTCGGCTCTTTTGGGGTTTTCACTTTTCTTTCTTTCCTGTCGTTACTTTCTTAACTGTAAAGTTAGGTACCTGTTTTAGATGACGGAGCTGGTACGAGAGTTTTCAATTGCTGTAACCTGACTACCACTCAAATCCTCGGGATCGCAGACACACTTGAGTAAAACAAATACATTTATATTAAAATCATGAAGACCCACAAGAAATTGCTGGCTAGATAATTAAAGAAGATTTCGGTCTGTGCAACAAAGCCGGAGAGAACTTGCAGGGCCGAAACAAAATATTATAAACGAGCGCTGGGAAGGAATGTCACAGATCGAGCTAAGTGGAGAGAGTGTGTTGCCTACCAACAGGCCTGAAAGTCAAGGACTATTTCGATGTTTATTGAACAATTTAACAACAGAAAAAAAAAATCAAATGTGAAAGTCTACTTTATTCTGAAGTTGGTAGCGATGGAAGAGGTTTGCCCTAAAGTTGGAAGTGATGGAAGAGGTTTGCCCTAAACTTGATAGTTATGGAAGAGGTTTGCCCTAAAGTTGGAAGTGATGGAAGAGGTTTGCCCTAAACTTGATAGTTATGGAAGAGGTTTGCCCTAAAGTTGGAAGTGATGGAAGAGGTTTGCCCTAAACTTGATAGTTATGGAAGAGGTTTGCCCTAAAGTTGGAAGTGATGGAAGAGGTTTGCCCTAAACTTGATAGTTATGGAAGAGGTTTGCCCTAAAGTTGGAAGTGATGGAAGAGGTTTGCCCTAAACTTAATAGTTATAGAAGAGGTTTGCCCTAAAGTTGGAAGTGATGGAAGAGGTTTGCCCTAAACTTGATAGTTATGGAAGAAGTTTGCCCTAAAGTTGGAAGTGATGGAAGAGGTTTGCCCTAAAGTTGGAAGTGATGGAAGAGGTTTGCCCTAAAGTTGGAAGTGATGGAAGAGGTTTGCCCTAAAGTTGGAAGTGATGGAAGAGGTTTGCCCTAAAGTTGGAAGTGATGGAAGAGGTTTGCCCTAAAGTTGGAAGTGATGGAAGAGGTTTGCCCTAAAGTTGGAAGTGATGGAAGATCGTTTACAATAACTTGGAATCAATAGCAGAAGTATGGCGTAAACGTGGTAGTGATTGGAGAACATTGACCTAAACTTGGTACCGATGAAAAAAGTGTGACGTAAACTTGTTAGTAATGATAGATGTTTGACGTACTTGTTGTTGGACTTGTTTTGACTACCGAAACGTAAACGTAGGCTGTTGTTTTTGTTTGTTAGCTCCGTTAGATAAAACAAAACAGTCTACGTCTTACCGAGATTATGAACACATGTCCTAGTGATACAAAAACCGACCAACTAACATATCGACTAATCGCTTTCCTATGGGAGCAGCGGCCTTTATAACCCAATTCTAGAAACGGTCTTGGTCAACCTCAGCATCAAAAACGTATTATTTGAATAAATTATAGTTATTTTATTTTTAAAACAGGAAGTCTGCTGATCTTTTCTCCAATGGCTGTTCTGTTTTTTTTAATTCGAAAAGCAAATACATCGCCCATGTCGTTATCAGCATTTCTTTCTCTTTCTCCTGTTATCTTTCTCACTTGTTCCATACTTCTGTGCTTGATAACAGTTTTTTACGTTAACCTGCTTGGTGAAATTATTGCCATGCTTTTTACATTTTTTTTCTAATCATTGGATTCAAATTAATATATATATATATTCAAACACACACACACACACACACACACGCACGCACGCACGCATACACACGATGGAAGGTCATTAAGTAACAGCAATTTTATTATAATGTGCATTGCAGAGTATGCACAACGGGCACTCTTATTTTTGGATACTTCTTCTTTGCGTTCGGTTTCAAATGCTCGTTGTATGCCACTAGAAGGGCCACCTCCGTAAAGTGACACGTCACTCGCAGGTCCTCAATGGTTCCCCACAGTTTGTCTTGTATGTCTCTCTCCTCGGGTCAGGTCTTCTCACGGGAGTCTTGGTGCAGTGGACATGTTTGCAGGTTGTGATTTGGAGTCTGGGGTCCTCTCTGACATGTGCATTGTGCAGTCTGTGCTGCTTTCATTTTATGCAGGTGTACATTTAGTCTTCAATGACCTGTTCTGAGGTGAAAAATTGTGGTATACTATTTTCCTATCTACCTATTGGCAATGATGGCGCCATAACTGGCTGAGAGTCTACATTTCTCTACTGTTTTGGATCATTATGGATGCCACCAGACCACGGATTTGCCTGGAATTCACACTAGTCGACGACTTACACTTGTGTTCACGGAAACGTGGTGTTGTTTTCCGTCGGGACTTGTTATTTCGTTCTTTTTTTGTGATTTCTTCTATCCGTTTATCCTGGTCTGGACGCCGGTTGAATGGCACTACGCTTATACCTGTGTCGTATTTCACGGGTTAGTTCTGCCGGTTCACCTTCACGAATTTGCCGTGTGGGAATTTTAGATGCTACTATGATGAGATGAATACAGCTGGGGAGAGATGCCAGACTCACTCACACGCTGAGTGTTGTCCATACGACCTCTTGTGGTTATCGAAAAGGCACGACACACTGCGTTAGATGCCATCCCACCTTTCTACCCTGCGGGTTACATGTTTACGGAAAGGCTACGGTGGTAACCCTGAGACAAAATCTGCATCCTATGCTATCTCCAGTCGTCTCGATGAATGTCTTGCCACTGGCAAAAGGTAGCTTAGGCTCTGTGAGTGAGGTTGACAAAAGGCGCAGTTTCTTCCTCACTTTAATCCAAATCACCGCGCAAGTCACCCATTTCAGCAGACACAGCAAGAGATACGACTGTCCACACGGCTGAACAAAGAGAGTGGTCTTCATCACTTGTGATGGACAACTATTATCTATCTATTGATTGGGTCCTGTGGGTATTTGCTGTGTGTTCTCTCTATCAACTGTTGTTTATATTTTTTTTGCATGTGTTCCTTGACTTCTGTCAGTGACACTGGGTGGGTGAATTTAGGATACAAATTGACTGTTTAACATTACTCTTCGGTATCAATTGGGACGAACGAGCAGTATGCGTATGAGCAATATGACGTACAACATGTCTGTCCTTCTATCGACTTGCACCGTCGATGAACAACAATACGTTATTCCCTTTTTGTGGTCAAAGAGTTTTGAAACCTTTTGAGATCCGCAGAAGAATGAAGGTTCTGTATGGAGACAGTTGTTTGAGTCAGAGGAGAGTATGAACTGGTAGAAAGATTTAAAAACGGGAGACAAAATGTCATTAATGAACCGCGGCGTGGGAGACCAGCACGCGGGGCAACTAACACAGTGAAACAGCAGATCAACCAGCCATACCGTGGAGTCAAGAGTCAGAATTGATTGAATATCCGTAGATTTCAATATGAGAAACGGTGTTGGGCGCACAATTGTCCATGATGACCTTGGTTATAGAAAAGTATGTAGCAGATGGGTGCCAAGACAGCTGACAACAAAGTAATGGATGACGTATAAAATTGATTAAAGGTCACACCAACAAACTATTTTTTATAGAGAGCCTCCAAAAAATAGTGGACAGGAAAACAAAATTAGTTGCCAGATAAGGGACTATGTATAAAAATGTCTGGTTTGCACTCTTGTAAAAATACTGATGAAAATGTCTACTTCACACTCTTGTAAGAATACTAATAAAAATGTCTGCTTCACACTCTTGTAAAAATACTGATAAAAATGTCTGCTTCACACTCTTGTAAAAATACTGATAAAAATGTATGCTTCACACTCTTGTAAAAATACTGATAAAAATGTCTGCCTCACACTTATATAAAAACGCTGATACAAAAATGCTGTTACTTAGTGACTGTCTCTCGTATATATTTATATATAAAGTTATTTATATATATATATATATATATATAAATATATATATATATATATATAATATTTAATATACCCATGTAGCATGTCCTTTATAGAAGGTTACTCCAGTCACAGCCTGTCTGAAGCAAACGCTTTCCCTTGCCAAAACTCCAGCCTCTGCCACAGCCATACCCAGGCATTCCTGAATATCTTGTTGCCATCGTCATCTTAGTCTACCGCTGTCTCTTTCGCCTGGCACCATACCTTCCATCACCGTTCTCTCAAGACCGTCGTGTCTCTTGATGCTACGAAAGTATTTGCATTTTCTAGCCATAATGGCAATGATAAACCAGTTCTCCTCTATGCTTAACTCTTGCAGAATGTCTACATTTCTCTTTTTCTTTGTCCAGGGTATTCTGAGGATCTTTCTGTAACATTTTGACTCGAAGCGTTCGATTCTTTGTCTAAACCTAGAACAAAGTGAGACATACTGAAGCAGTTAATGAACAAAGTGAGATATACTGATGCAGTCAATGAACAAAGTGAGACATATTGAAAGCAATCAATGCACAAATTGAGACATACTGAAATCAGTCAATGCACAAAAATGGAACATACTGAAACAGTCAATTTCACAAACGTCAGAGATACTGAAACATTCAATGAACAAATTAAGACATACTGAACACAGTCAATGAACAAAGTGAGACATACTGAAAGCATTAAATGAACAAATTAAGACATACTGAAACAGTCAATAAACAAAGTGAGATATACTGAAAGAGGCCAGTGAACAAAGTGAGATATACTGAAACAGTCAATGAATAAAGTGAGACATACTAAAACAGTCAATGAACAAGTTAAGACATAGTGAAGCATGAAATGACCAAAATTAGATATACTGAACACAGTCAATGCACCTAGTGAGGCATACTGAAAGCAGTCAACGTACACAGTGAGGCATACTGAAAGCAGTCAACGTACACAGTGAGGCATACTGAAAGCAGTCAATGCACAAAGTGAGAAATACTAAAACAGTCAATGAACAATCGGACATACGAAAACAGTCAATGAACAATCGGACATACTAAAACAGTCAATGAACAGTCGGACATACTAAAACAGTCAATGAACAATCGGACATACGAAAACAGTCAATGAACAATCGGACATACTAAAACAGTCAATGAACAATCGGACATACTAAAACAGTCAATGAACAGTCGGACATACTAAAACAGTCAATGAACAATCGGACATACTAAAACAGTCAATGAACAATCGGACATACTAAAACAGTCAATGAACAGTCGGACATACTAAAACAGTCAATGAACAGTCGGACATACTAAAACAGTCAATGAATAGTCGGACATACTAAAACAGTCAATGAACAGTCGGACATACTAAAACAGTCAATGAACAGTCGGACATACTAAAACAGTCAATGAACAGTCGGACATACTAAAACAGTCAATGAACAGTCGGACATACTAAAACAGTCAATGAACAATCGGACATACTAAAACAGTCAATGAACAGTCGGACATACTAAAACAGTCAATGAACAGTCGGACATACTAAAACAGTCAATGAACAGTCGGACATACTAAAACAGTCAATGAACAATTGAGACATACTGGAAGCAGTGCTTACTTACTTCTGTGTCCGGCAACCTCAAACGTTTTGGGACCAGAAATCAGACGCCATGGAAGCTCTTTCAATAGCTGCTGAGATCGACCAAAGTTCTTGGTTTTTGCATTCTTGAGAAGTTATATAGATTTTCGAGGTCTTGGATTATTCTGCATTCGCAGACATCGTGGCCTGAATAATATGACATACCGAAAACAGTCAGTGAATAATTGTGATATACTGAGAGGAGTAAGTGAATAATTGTGATATATTGACAGGAGTAAGTGAATACTTGTGATATACTGAGAGGATTCAGTGAATAATTGTATATACTGAGAGATGTAAGTGAATAATTGTATATACTGAGAGGAGTAAGTGAATAATTGTGATATACTGAGAGGAGTAAGTGAATAATTGTGATATACTGAGAGGAGTAAGTGAATAATTGTGATATACTGAGAGGAGTCGGTGAATACTTGTGATACACTGAGAGGAGTCGGTGAATACTTGTGAGTCACTGAGATGAGTAGGGGAATACTTGTGATACACTGAGAGGAGTCAGTTAATAATTGTGACATAATGAAAGCAGAACACGAACGGGCAACAGAGGTACACATAGACACACAGCATTAAGACGTGAGAAGGACACAGTTTGATTTGCGTGTACCAGCATGGCGCGAGACAGAGACAGCTGGAGATCCATTATCGTCAACATCAGTGGCTAAAACGGCACTTGATGATGATAATGATAATGAAATAATGCCGAAGTAATCTGTGAATAATTGTGAGATTATGACAATAGATCGATGAGCAACTGTAAGATAATGACAAAGTAATCGGTGAACAATTGTAAGATTATGCTGTAATATGGGAGCAATTGTAAGATTACGACAAATGATCGATGAAAATATACTAAAATATAATCGATGAACAATTGTGAGATAATCCAAATCTAATCTATGAACAAATGTGAGATAATCCAAATATAATATATGACCAATTGTAAGATAATCCAAATCTAATCTATGAACAAATGTGAGATAATCCAAATATAATATATGAACAATTGTAAAATAATCCAAATCTAATCTATGAACAAATGTGAGATAATCCAAATATAATATATGAACAATTGTAAGATAATCCAAATCTAATCTATGAACAAATGTGAGATAATCCAAATATAATATATGAACAATTGTAAGATAATCCAAATCTAATCTATGAACAAATGTGAGATAATCCAAATATAATCGATGAACAATTATAAGATAATCCCAACTCCGTTTATTAATCAGCAACACATAGACGCAAGGAGTTTAAAATTGTAAGTGGTCATTGTAAAGAATAGTCTCTGATATAAGGGATAAGAAGTACGAGCAGACAGCAAGTTATATGAATTACTGCTACTCATTCATTGCTCATTTGGATCCTATCTAAAACAAGGGTTTTAACTGCAGTTGGTGCCCTTACATGAAGCCTGTAATTGACTGATTGTGACTAATACAGACGAAAAATATACGCATGGAAGCAGAATTAGATGCAACAGGTCAAGATATACATTTTCTGAATGGTGACATACATAATGAACAAATCAATTGCAAAACAGATCAGAGCTTATAACGTGTTACAGAAGGATGTTGATTATAGTATGGACATAATAATTGAAATTAAGAAAATATTTGCAAATGCTGCATATAACAGAACATTGTCTCATAAACAACATCAGAAGAAACAAGATTAGATATTTAGTTTATATGAAAAAATAAACGGGTCTGGAGAGATTGATAATGGAGGGTATAGTTCCTGGGAGGAGGAACAAGGACCGAATCTGACATAGATGCACCAGGACATTACGGACAGTTTCACCATGGTTTGGAATGACCCGAGCCCTAAACCGATATGCATACAGAGCTGCCGTAACCTAGACAATGTTCTGACAAGAATATGCCACCCACTCATCACGATTGTAGCATCATTAATTTGTTATATTATCAGGAGCAAGCCCGAAACACAACACTTTTTTGTCACCTTTTACGAAATACTTGAAAGATTAGAATCCAACCCGTCACTTCTACTTGATTGAAACTGCACGCCTATGCGTCTGTCCGGAATGCAGTGATGTCGATTATATATAACATAACATATCTTCCAAAAGTGTACTCCCTCTGTCAATCCATTCCTTCTCAAAGAGACACAAAGGAAGACGAGTTTCCCACTTCTAAGCATACCCACAACGGTTCTTCCTGTGTTTTCAATGTAGTTTCTTGCTTTCAACTCTCTGTTTGCTCTCGTTAGTTCAACATTGCCACGCCTCTGTTTGTAAACGGGTATCAGGTTCTCCTATTTTTCAAATGAATTTTTTTTCCTCTTAGAGTTTTTAATCGGTCTCCTAACTTGCTTTCAGATCCTACATGCCAAATTAGGATCTGGTGATTCTGCGAATTTTGGATGGGATAAAGGAATGGACTTCCACTGTTGATCTCAGAAGGTATTTATAACGTTCTGTCTTTTCATTAAGTGTCTACATACATACATGCATACATATATAAATACATCGATACATACATGTATATATATTATATATATATATATATATATATATATATATATACCTACATAAGTACGTACGTACATTCATACACACATACATACATACGTACGTACGTACGTACATACATACATACGTACATACATACATACATTCATCATATATGCAAGCATGCATGGTGGAAGACAGGCAGGCAGAGATGAAGGGAGGAACTGGCGGGAAGGTGTACGGACAGACAGCCAGACGGACGGACCCACGGACGGACGGACCCACGGACGGCCGGACGGAGACAGACAGACAGACAGACGGACGGACGGACGGACGGACGGACGGACAGACGGACAGACAGACAGACAGACAGACAGACAGACAGACAGACAGACAGACAGACAGACAGACAGACAGACAGACAGACAGACAGACAGACAGACAGACAGACAGACAGACAGACAGACAGACAGACAGACAGACAGACAGACAGACAGACAGACAGACAGACAGACAGACAGACAGACAGACAGACAGACAGACAGACAGACAGACAGACAGACAGACAGACAGACAGACAGACAGACAGACAGACAGACAGACAGACAGACAGACAGACAGACAGACAGACAGACAGACAGACAGACAGACAGACAGACAGACAGACAGACAGACAGACAGACAGACAGACAGACAGACAGACAGACAGACAGACAGACAGACAGACAGACAGACAGACAGACAGACAGACAGACAGACAGACAGACAGACAGACAGACAGACAGACAGACAGACAGACAGACAGACAGACAGACAGACAGACAGACAGACAGACAGACAGACAGACAGACAGACAGACAGACAGACAGACAGACAGACAGACAGACAGACAGACAGACAGACAGACAGACAGACAGACAGACAGACAGACAGACAGACAGACAGACAGACAGACAGACAGACAGACAGACAGACAGACAGACAGACAGACAGACAGACAGACAGACAGACAGACAGACAGACAGACAGACAGACAGACAGACAGACAGACAGACAGACAGACAGACAGACAGACAGACAGACAGACAGACAGACAGACAGACAGACAGACAGACAGACAGACAGACAGAGAGAGAGATAGATAGATAGATAGATAGATAGATAGATAGATAGATAGATAGATAGATAGATAGATAGATAGATAGATAGATAGATAGATAGATAGATAGATAGATAGATAGATAGATAGATAGATAGATAGATAGATAGATAGATAGATAGATAGATAGATAGATAGATAGATAGATAGATAGATAGATAGATAGATAGATAGATAGATAGATAGATAGATAGATAGATAGATAGATAGATAGATAGATAGATAGATAGATAGATAGATAGATAGATAGATAGATAGATAGATAGATAGATAGATAGATAGATAGATAGATAGATAGATAGATAGATAGATAGATAGATAGATAGATAGATAGATAGATAGATAGATAGATAGATAGATAGATAGATAGATAGATAGATAGATAGATAGATAGATAGATAGATAGATAGATAGATAGATAGATAGATAGATAGATAGATAGATAGATAGATAGATAGATAGATAGATAGATAGATAGATAGATAGATAGATAGATAGATAGATAGATAGATAGATAGATAGATAGATAGATAGATAGCAAGAAAAAGGTTGTAAACAAATTACATATACCCACGGAAACGTAAAATAAAAACGCACTAAATATCTCTTGAAACTGCTACAAAAACTGAATGAAGATGAAAAAATATAAATGATTCAAAATATTCTTAATTCAACAAAACTTGTCCTTACATATTATTATTCGTGCCAAAGTGCATGACGGATGTGTACATTAATTGTGATTTAAGGGCTTTGAATAAAGTCGGAGGCCTAAAATTCAGAATTATCGCTAAATGAAAATTGAAAGGGAATGCCTAGTTTTATTGTTAATTTGCAGAAGGGGAATTTGATGGTGATCGTTGAGGGGACAGATGATGGCGGATCTGTATCTGAAGTGTTAGGGATGACTGACGATGGATTTGGAGATTGAGTTTTGAAAAGATAATGCTATATAGCCTGTCCTATTAAGCTGTGCTTATTTATCGAAGCATTTCAGCGACACACGCTAATAGAGATTTCGAGACCCGGATCTGTAGTTTCTTCCGCAGTTGTGTCCGCAATTGATGTTTCTCTTGCAATAATATTGTATATCGATTATACTGATCAGCGCATGAGTTGGCGGTCAGCGACCTATAGCTGACTGCTAGCGTGAGGGCCAGCGAACAAAAGCTGCTAAGACCCTTCTACACCTCTACGTGGTGATCCTGGATAACAGGCTGCAACAGAGCAAACTGGCTAAGGAGAAGGGATCGAAGAGGAATTTCTAACCCGGTACTAATAAAATGCTTGCTGAAGTCGGATGTGTTGGACCGAAAGGTGCAAATATCGAAGTCAAGCTGCAAACTACGACACAACGCATTCCGTTCTCTGGACTACATTCTGCTACTTAAGTCCGTGTCAGGGTTTAGTAGCGGGAGATTGAGAACGAACGAAGACAAGCCAAGTACTTGCCTTAAAGTTGTCAAAATAGGTTGTATAAGGCTCAAATTGTTCTTTTCCTGATCTCTCTTTTCCTGATCTCTCTTTTCCTGATCTCTCTTTTCCTGATCTCTCTTTTCCTTCTTCTTTTCGTTTTTTGTCATTCTTGTGCCTTTCAGCGTCAGGTTATGAAGAGCTTTCTTGACTAGTATGTGATTCGTACACAAGCTGCTGCTCTGATTGTGTTGTTTCTGCTATCCATTGTTTTTGGGGTCGGAACTTTGGCTTTGTATCCATTGTATCTGTATCACATAGCTTTCTGAGGGATAGAATCTGGTGTTTGACGTGTCACGTCCAATTGGTTTGCTGTCTTTTCAGGAGGTCTAGCACTGGTGTTGTACCTACTTGTTTCCTAATATCCCCGTTTTTGATTCTATCCATTCTTGTTACTCCAAGCATTCTGCGCAGGCATTTCATCTCTGTTGTTACGATGTTTCTCTTAACTTTGATTGTTCATGTCCAATTCTGGCGCTGATAGCGCAATGTGGGTGTGAATAAAGTGTTGTGTTGAATTCGTTGTGTATCCATTGTCCCATACAGGCATTGTAATATCGAAGACGTTTCAGCCTTCAATGTACTAACAAGAGTTAACGTTTCAAAATACATGAATAATTAATCTTGCTTTTAAATATTTTTATTCTTGCAAAAGTGGATGCTTAATGTATACAATTGTGGTGATATGTGTGCCTGGAATAATGTTGTCAGCCTCACCTGAAAATTAAATGAGTGCCCGGCGTGATGGAGATACGCTTCCCCAAATGCACCTAACACCAGAATTCCAATATGTCACACGCGGGTAAAGGCGCTCTTTACTTTCTTTCTTAACCTAAATATTAAATTTGGTTAACAAACGAAATGCTGATGGGGTTGGGCCAAACAGCAGAGAGGAAGTTACTATCAGTCCTCAACCAAAGCTGGAAAAGGGGAATTGTACCGCAGGCATGGAAAGCTGATGTACTTATACCAGTACCAAAGAAAGAAAAAGATAGAACAGATCCAAATGGATACAGGCCCATCAGTCTACTGAGCTGTGTAGGTAAACTGATGGAGCGTATGATAAACACCAGACTGATGTGGCACCTGGAAGAAAAACACATATTAATTCCACAGCAAACAGGATTTAGACAACACAGATCCACTGAGGACCAGGTCACTCTCATAGGACAGGAAATAGAGGATGCTTACCAAGAGAAAAAGCATACAGTTGCGGTTTGGGTGGATCTAGAGAAGGCATTTGACAATGTGTAGAAGAAAGAGGGACTTTAAGTCAAGCTACGAAGAAGTAAAGTATCTGGAAAAATGTACAGCCACTACCTCGAAAACAAAATAGCCAGAGTTCAAGTACAAGGGCAGATGAGCAAAAGGTGACACTGGAGTAAGGAGTACCCTAAGGGGGAGTACTGTCACCCACACTTTTCCTGGTGTATATAGACAACATCACAGAGAATATACCAAGAAGAGTCCACAGCTCCATTTTTGCAGACGATCTGGCTAGGTGGACCTCTGAAAAAAATCTCACCGTAGCAAACAATCGGATTCAGCAGGCCTTAACATCGTTGGAAGAGTGGGCGAACTCATGGCTGGTCAAAATAAATGAGGAAAAGACAATATGTACGATATTCTCGCTTTCAAATAAACCACAGAAAACAAAAATAAGTCTTAACGCCAAACGACAACCCAAACTACTTGGGAGTCACATTTGATCTGCGCATGACATGAAAAAGTCGGATCGATAGAAACCAAATGAGAGCCAGACAAAGAATGGCAATCATGAGGAAACTTGCTGGCACAAGCTGGGGAGCAGATGAAAGAATACTAAAGAAACTATACACTGGAAGAGTGAAACCAGTTCTCGGGTAAGGCATTGCGGCATGGACAACAGCAGCAAAGGCGAACTTTGATAAAATTAGCAAACTTCAAAACCAAGCAATGAGAGTTATAATAGGAGGCATGAAGTCAACGCGTATTGTAGAACTTAAAAAGATTACAAATCTGCAATCCATGACCGACAGAAGAGACTGCAGAGCCCAGCAGCAAGTAGAGAAACTCAGAAGACTGACAGACCATCCAATGCATCAGAGATTAAATAGATTTGGAAATGGGAAACTAAAACGAAGAAACTTTGCAGAAATAGCCAAAGCAAAGATGAGCGAAGACCCTATGAACACCGTAACAACACCAAAGCCCATCCTTACTGTACGCAAACTCATATGGAAGCAGCATATCATTCCGGAGGTGGTAGAAAATATACCAGGTATTGGAAATAAGAACAGCCAGACTGAGAAAGAAAGAAGAGACATAACCCGGAGGTACATAGCGGAAAACTACCCAAGCATGGACTGGAACCATGCATTAACCGACAGTTCTGTAACAAACACAACACAGAATGGAGGGGCAGGGGTATACCTGAGCCTAACAAATGGTAGAAAAATAACACTGTCAATGGCAACTGGAAAATTCTAAAGCAATTTCAGAACGGAGGCAGAGGCACTGAAGGCTGCAGTAAAAGCAATGCTGACAGGCCAAAGCAATGAAAGCCATATAGTTCTGTTTACAGATGCTCTGGCTGTGGTTACAGCACTAAAAAGCCAGAAAAATACTGAACTTAATGATCTAAGAGCAGTACTCTGCCAACTATGCCAGCAGTCCGCACCAAAAAGAGTAGTGGTACAGTGGGTTCCATCGCACTGTAACATCCAAGGCAACGAGGAGGGAGACAGACTGGCAAAAGAAGGTGCAAGACTACCACAACGAGATTCTAGTGTGACCTGCGAAGAGTCCAAAAGGTTTATTAAGGACAGATACATGGCCAAATGGGAAACAGAACATACTAGCTACACAAAAAGTGATGCATTTTACCAGTTGAACAGAAGAGAGCAGGTCGTGGTCTTCAGACTCCGCACAGGCCACAACAGACTGAGGTACCACCTATTCAATAAACTGAAGATAGGTGGCACTGACGAATGCACCTATGGCACACGGAAAATGACTGCTGAACATCTGCTGCAAAATTGCCCGACATATGAGGACCAGATAAAGCACATGTGGCCATCACCAGTGGCAACAATAGACAAGCTCTATGGCAGTGTCGACAGCCTCAGGATGACAGCTGCTTTCTTCGAACAAATGCAAGTTGACGTCTGACAGCGTACGAAGAAGAAGAAGAAGAAGAAATTTGGTTAGGGAGAGGCGTAGCACAGTGGTTATCGTGCTAGTATACATAAATGTGTATGTGTACCAACCAATACCAGGCATGCCGTACACAAAACCAGAGATTACAGTCAGAGGTCAGAGGCTTAATGTCGTAGACAAATTCACGTATCCGGGCAGCACGCTGTCGAGATATGACAGCCTCGACTATTAGGTGGCAAGCAGAATAGCAAGGGCCAGAACAGCCTTTTGTAGAATACGCTCGATGGTCTGGGCACGTCGTGGCATCAGCGTCAAGACCAAACTCAAAGTCTACTGTGCAACCATCATTCCAACCCTACTATACGCCTGCGAAAGCTGGACTGTATACTCTGGACATGCAAGGAGGTTAAACCACTTCCACACAGGCTGCTTGAGGCGAATATTCCACATCCGATGGCAACATTGTTTCACTGACATCGAGGTTCTCTCGAGGGCTAACATGCCCAGTATCCATGCACTGTTAGAAAAAGCACGACTAGGATGGGCCGGACACCTCGTCCGTATGTCAGACGAGCGGCTCCCAAGAAGCTTCTCTACGGCGAGCTGAGAGAGGGATGGGGCGAAAGAGGGCGCCCAAAGAAACATTTTAAAGTCGGCCTGAGGGACTTACTGAAAAGTTGCCAGATAGACATCGACACCTGGGAATGTCTTGCGCAAAACAGATCTGACTGGAGAAGCGCAGCCAAAGCGGGTGTAGCTACCGGCGAAGACGACCGTGTTGTGAAAGCCCAGAGCAGACGCGAGACCCAGAAATCCCGAACAGAGGGAACACCATCACCTTTTTCTTCTTCTTCTTCTTCTGCGTACGCAGTCAGACAGTAACCATTATTTTTTCGAAAAAAGCGGCGGTCATCCTGAGGCTGTCGCCACTGCCATAGAGCTTGTCTTGCAGTTCCACTGGTGATGGCCACATCTGCTCTCTCTGATCCTCGTATGTCGGGCAGTTCTGCAGCAGATGTTCAGCGGTCATTTTACCAGTACCGTACGGGCATTCGTCGGTACCACCTATCTTCAATTTGTTGAATAGGTGGTACCTCAGTCTATTGTGGCCAGTGCGAAGTCTGAAGACGACGACCTGCTCTCTTTGATTCAACTGGTAATAGGCATCGTTTTTGGTGTAACCAGTATGTTCGGTTTCCCATTTGGTCATGTATCTGGCTTTGATAAGCCGTTTTGACTCTTCGTACGTCATACTAGTATCTGTTTGTGCATCACCTTTTTCAAATCTCGTGTGCCCGATATGTAGCAGATGTTTTCGTGCCCGCATTGGCCTGTTCAGCCACATGCGTACCCACATCCAACATGGAACTATGTGACAAGATAATGCTGGCGGTCCACATCGACAACCATTGACAACTGAGTGTATATTTATATATATATATATATATATATATATATATATATATATATATATATATATATATATATATATATATATATATATAAAGGACTATACATTACTTAGTTTTTCCAGAATATCAATATGTTATATAAATTCATTAATTTCGCAGTCTGGAAGTAAAGGCGGCCGGCGTGATGCTGACCACACTGTGCCATATTTCTTATGCGCCGCGTGAAGTGAATAGAATTTTGTTTTCCAGATGAACATTGCGGCTGATTTGGTCATCAATTGTTTTATTTATTTTGTTATATCAACTTTCTAGTTAAATTGGTGCGTCGTTTTTAATTTCATCTACCAATTTACTTTCAACTTTAAGAATTGTACTAACTATTTGAAACCGAAAAGTGCAAAGCACGCATTCCAGAACCATGGAGTCTGAGCCAGAAACCTTTTCATAAACTGACGCTGAAAATTACAACCAGAACAAAAGCGAAGCGAAGAAGAAGAAGAAGGATTATTTATTGAGCTACACTTATGAGTGCTTGATTTTTTGAAAGTAAAACAAGGATTAATGTATGAAAGAAATTATTTTCCAAGCAAAACTATTAGATGGTTAATTTATACTTATAATTACTCACATTACCAAAAGTTAATATTGATCAATTTAATAAAGTAATTACTGTTCTAGCTTTAATTATGAATGAATAATTAATTTAAGAATTCATTCATCTAACAAGATTAATTCATTCATTAATTCAATATAGAAGTTATACATCTGACAAAACTAAAAAATGGATTAATATATTTCAGTAATTACTCATCTACCAAAACTATTACATTGATTAATTTATATGAGAGTATACACAGTGATCGAAACCAATTTTGAAAAGCTATTGACTGATTTATTTAAATCAGTAAATCAGAAAGTACACGTTTAGAAATACCAATGAGTGATTCATTTATTTAGGAATTACTCATCTAGCGAAATTAACGAATTTATACAACATATTGATATTCTGGAAAAACTAATTAATGTATAGTCATATATATATATATATATATATATATATATATATATATATATATATATATATATATATGCATAAATATATATATATATGCATATAAATAAATGCAAGTGTGTGTATATATATATATATATATATATATATATATATATATATAAAAATATATACTATCAATTTAATCATAAATTACACATCTAGAAAAACGCATGTGCAATTTATTTATGAAAAGATCTAATTAACTAACGTAATTAATTAATGCTTTAATTTATGTCGAAAATTAGTAATTTAGCTAAACTAATTAATCAATTATTTTATAAAAGAAATTTAGTATCAAGGTACACCGATGAATCAATTAACGCGTAAATGAAATGAATCTTCGTAAATAGATAAATAATTACCAAGGCAGGGTTATCAAAATGTTTGTTCATTTCAAAGTAAAAATGTATTAACTAAGGAGTTCTAGTATCCACAGACTAATTATGTTACCCATAGCTTATCTTATATAACAAGTGTGTTAAGTAAGCATTAAGTAATAAATATATTTAAACAGTAGCAACGTAGTAACCATCATAGTCTTCTTGTTCTACGTTCATCCTTTTTGGTCATGCTAGATCTGTAGTACTGTCGCTAGGACGAAGTTCACAGTCCTCTTTTGTACGGTCTGAAAAAGGCGTTTCATGGCGGGTTGTCGTAACTTTCCTCACATCCCGAGCTTGCGGATAAAGGTGAACCGGGGTCCATCAGGTCATTTTTGTGCTATGTTTGGTTTAATCTCCGTGTCGATCACTACTACGGGGATCACATCGATCCCTCACCTCGTTTGCCAGGCTGCGAGGAAAATAACCCGTTTCCAGGGAGGACTACGGGGAAGTCGAGGTTAGGATCTTGGCCAGTATATTTTGCCTGACATTGACGAACGTGTATGATCAGTATATTTTGCTTGACATTGACGAACGTGTATGATCAGTATATTTTGCCTGACATTGACGAACGTGTATGATCAGTATATTTTGCCTGACATTGACGAACGTGTATGATCAGTATATTTTGCCTGACATTGACGAACGTGTATGATCAGTATATTTTGTCTGACATTGACGAACGTGTATGATCAGTATATTTTGCCTGGCTAGACATTATTGTGAGTGCGTGTGTTTATGTGTGTATGTGTGTGTGATTGTGTTTGTGTGTGCGTGTTTGTGTTTGTGTGTGCTATTCTGTTGTAAAATTGTAATCTCTAAAAAATAGAGACAATAAATGCCGAACAGCAAAAACATTTAACTTTCTTCAATGTGTTCCCCATTACTACCGGTCCCCATGTGTAAACATGTTGGGAAACCCTTGTTTAGACTACCCTGTTGGTGGAGAATTTAACCGGCTACCCGAAAATGAAAAAAAAAATGGTTTCGTAGAACTGGCTTAATTGCACCTGAACATTTACACCCCCCCCCCCCCCCCGCCTTCCTCCCCTCCAACTCCCTCATTATTTTCGCACAACGTTACCCTGCTGAAAGTGCTGCCGACAGAAAACGTACTCTGTAGCTCCCGTGCTTGGACCAAAATTATCCCTCCCACTTCATCACGTGTACATTTACATTTGATTTACAGCTGAGTCGACTGGGAGAGGCGGTAATACCATGAAAAAACACACGGCATGCTCGGTTCGAGCAAGATGAGGAATCTGAGCCTGGAATGTTGGGCATTGGATAGTACACCAAGCTCCCAACCCTTAGACCGCACGTTCCTCCGAATACCCGATCCTGTTGACACTTCAAATCAAAAAAAAGAAACAACGGACAATTTTTAAAAAACGTTTTTCAGCACAAGCTTTTCAATTCCTGTCCAGCGTCAGTCAAAAGTTGATAGATTAACGTGTCGTACTAGTAGAGGTGTGTATATCATTTCAGCCCTCTAGGTTATGGGGAAGTTAGTTGAAATAGGAGAAATAGAAGTCCACGCAAACGGTCAACGGTCATTTACTAAAACGGACACGAGTGGCGTTAGGTTAACTAAAAATGCGGAAACTCCTGCATCTCGTAATCGCCCCCTAGTCGTCTTGTCCTTGACTTGCCACTGTGTTCAAGCGGCTCGAGACGAGAGAGTGAGGAAAAAAAGTAGCGCAGTTAATCCATACAAAACATAGCACTAGAAAATAAATTATGCCATCATCGTCTGCGATGTACGGCGGCCTTTGCCTTTGCCTTTTATATATATATATAATTATCGCCATTATCATGTGACGTGCCGGTTGCAACCATGGATCACATCGACTCCTATCACTTGTTTGGTTCATAAACTGTTGTTGATCCTCCCCTGTCCCATTCCTTCAGGCTGTCCAATATTTTGTTTCTCTTTGCCTCCCTATATCTTTCTTTCCTCTTTTTACACTCGTCACAGAATGTTCCAACCCACCTCCTCTCATGACATGCCAGAAAAAGGATGACTGCCTTGACCGGACTTTTGCAACGAACTGTCTTTGTGTCTGTGCTTCTTCAAGTACCGAATCGTTAGTCTTGTTTTCAGTCCATGGAATTCTAAACATGCTTCTGTAAAACAACATTTCCGTCGCCTCTAGCGATTCTTGTGCTTGTTTGTTAATCTTCCATGATTCACTTCCGTATATCAGTACAGGTTACTCACATCATCCAAGAACTCTCTTTCCCAATTCCAACGACAGGGTTTTGTTGTACAAGATTCTCTTCATGCTCTGGAAGACTGATTTTGCTTTAATTATTCTGTTTCTCTTTTCGTAGTTGCATCTCGCATCAGATGTTATATGTGTGTCCAGGTATTTAATTGTCTGTCTTTGCTCATTTTGACACTGCATTTTGGGTGAGTTGTATGTCTTAGTTACCACCATCACGCCATTTTAAATGCGAGTAGATCAGGACAGATAGGGCAAGAATCCTAACAAGGCAGCTCATCTTGGAGAAGCAAAACTTTGATTTCAAACCATCTGCTGCCTTGCTGACAAGATACTGGCAACAGTAAAGAGCCCGGAACGAAGAAACTCGTTAGCCTGGAAGGCAGCTCATCTATTAAAAAAAGCCCGAACTCAAACCGCCTTCTGCCTTGCATGAGAGCTATTGGATTAAGAAAGACTTCCGGCGGAAGGCAACGAGAAACAGCCGCGATGGCTATGCCAATTTTCATCATGGATCGACAGAAGAAAAAAATCCCAGACTGTTTCTCTCTGAACTGTGAGTTTATCTTGTGAGACATTGAGGTAATGCCAGGAATACCAGTTGACGGACATAATATAAACAGTCTACGATGTGCTGTTATTTAATTGATAGCGCAGAATGAGTCAGTCTTGCAAGAATTGGCCTGCCTGGTGATTAATCAAAGCAAAAATGAAGGCCTCGGTTTTTTCTAATTCTTTTTCGTTCTCAAACACCCGTTACCAATCATTGGAAAGGGCTTTGCAAGTAGCAGAATGTAGTCCGGATAGCAAAATGGGTTGTGTCGTAGTTTACAGCTTGACTGCGATATTTGCACCTTTCGGTCCGACACATTCGATTATTCCAAGGCATTTTTAGGTACCGGAATAGCCTTCCCTCTTCGATCTCATCTCCTTAGCCAGTCTGCCACTCTTTGGTTTAAATCAAAAGAAAGAAGTGATATACATATATATATATATAATAATAATAATAATAATAATAATAGCTGTCCATCGTTGTCGATAAGGACCGCCGACATCATCCTTGTCACAGATTTCCCTGTTGGGTGTGGGTGCGCATGTGGCTGAACAGGCCAATGCGAGCACGAAAACATCTGCTACATATCGGGCACACGAGGTTTGTTGAAGGGGATGGTGTTCCCGCTGCTCGGGATTTCCGCGTCTCGCGTCTGTTCTGGGCTTTCACAACACGGCCATCTTCACCAGCAGCTACACCCGATTTGACTGCGCTTCTGCAGTCAGATCTGTTTTTCGCAAGACATTCCCAGGTGTCGATGTCTATCTGGCAACTTTTTAGTGAGTCCTTCAGACCGTCTTTAAAACGTTTCTTTGGGCACCCCCTCTCGCGCCATCCCTCTCTCAGCTCGCCGTAGAGAAGCTTCTTTGGGAGCCGCTCGTCTGACATACGGACGAGGTGTCCGGCCTATCCTAGTCGTGCTTTTTCTAGCAGTGCATGGATGCTGGGCATGTTAGCCCTCGAGAGAACCTCGATGTCAGTGAAACGATCTTGCCATCGGATGTGGAATATTCGCCTCAGGCAACCTGTGTGGAAGTGGTTTAACCTGTTTGCATGTCCAGAGTATACAGTCCAGCTTTCGCAAGCGTATAGTAGGGTTGGAATGATGGTTGCACGGTGGACGTTGAGTTTTGGTCTTGACGCTGATGCCACGACGTGCCCAGACCATCGAGCGCATTCTACCAAAGGCTGTGCTGGCCGTTGCTATTCTGCTTGCCACCTCAAATTCTAGGCTGACAGATCTCGACAGCGTGCTGCCCAGATATGTGAATTTGTCTACGGCATTCAACGTCTGCCCGCTGACTGTAGTCTCTGGTTTTGTGTACGGCATGCCTGGTGCTGGTTGGTGCATGACCTCTGTTTTTTTGGCATTTATGGTCAGACCAAAATTTTTGCATGCGGCAGAGAACTGGTCCATTCCAACCTGCATGTTCAGTTCTGAGCTGCTCATTAGAGGGCAGTCGTCAGCAAATACAAGTTCCCTGATTATGTCGCCAGCCACTTTGGTTTTGGCCTTCATTCTTCTGGAATTGAGTAACTTGCCATCTGTGCGGTACTTTTTGGGTATTCCAAGCTCCAATGATCTGAAGGCGTCAGTCATCGTTGCCGCGAACATCATGCTGAACAAAGTTGGAGCGAGTACACATCCTTGTTTTACTCCGTTTGATACTAGAAATGTTTTAGAGATTACACCGCTGTCCAGTACACGAGCACACATGCCTTCGTGTAGTTGTTTCACCATTGTTATGAACTTGTTGGGGCAGCCAAACTTAGACATTATCATCCACAGCCCTCCTCTGTTAACTGTATCAAATGCCTTTGTCAAATCAATAAATGTGGTGTACAGGGCCTGATTTTGCTCTCGACACTTCTCTTGTACTTGGCGAGCGGCAAAAATCATGTCCACTGTTCCTCTTCCGGCTATAAATCCACATTGGCTTTCTGGGAGGTGGTGGCTTTGTTCAAGGTGTATGTTGAGCCTGTTTAGCAGTAAGCGCGCTAGGATCTTGCCTGCTACGGAGAGTAGCGATATTCTACGATGATTGTCGCATTCCTGACGATTGCCTTTTCTTTTGTATAGGTGAACGATTGAGGCGTCCTTTAGCTCCTGCGGAATTTTACCTTCAGCCCACATGTGACAGAAGAGTTCAGTGATCCTTCTGGTGAGGGATGGGCCAGCTGTCTTAAATACCTCTGCTGGTATTGCATCAGCTCCTGGAGCTTTTCCTATAGATAGTGAACTGATTGCCTTGTCGACTTCCTCCTCAGTAATTACTTCATCCAACGCCAGGTTCAGTTCCATCTGCGGCATTCGCCGGATGGCCTCTTCATTTATGGACGATGGGTGGTTTAGTATTTTGCAGAAGTGGTCTGCCCATCTGTCTAGAATCTGAACCTTTTCTGTTAGCAGTACCCCATCCGCACTGCGAACTGGAGTATTACTAGAGGGCTGCGGGCCGTAGAGAGCTTTTAGTGCCTCGTAAAACCGTTTGGTGTCATGACGCTCGGCAAACATCTCAATTTCGTCAGCTCTTTTGATGAGCCAGGAGTCTTGCATCTCTCTGAGCCTGGGTTGGACAGCTTTGCGAGCAGTATTGAAGGCAGCTTTTGCTGCCGGAGATGGTGTGTCCCTCTGGTATTCCCTGTGCGCTTCATGTTTTGCATCGAGAAGGCCCTGTATTTCTAAATCGTTCTCATCAAACCAGTCCTTATGCTTGCGAATGAGTGAGCCAATGTGTTTAACAGCTGTATCGTAGAGTGTGTTTCTCAATGATGCCCAGTTCTTTTCGATGTCGTTCTTTTCAAAACGAAGCTCAGACAGTCTACCCTCAAGCTCTTCCTGGAAGCCTCCTCTCGTGGGTTCGTATTTCAGCTGAGAGACATTTAGCCTCCTCAGTGGTTTCTTTCCCTGGGGGCGCATTTTGGGCTGGATCTTGAAGTTTAGCTTGGCAATGACAAGTCGATGGTCGGTCCAACATTCTGCACCACACATGCTCTTCGTTACCATAGCATCCGCTCGATCCCTACGTCTGATGATAATATAGTCAATGAGGTGCCAGTACCGGGACCTTGGGTGCATCCATGTGGTTCTATTTCGGACAGGTAATCGGAAAGCTGTGTTTGTAATGAGTAGTTCATTTGCGGCACATGTCCTCAGAAGGAGCAGTCCGTTACTATTGCATTTTCCGATACCATGTCTGCCAATCGCCCCCTCCCAGGCTGTATGGTCTGTGCCAACTCTAGCGTTAAAATCACCGAGGATGACCAGTTTGTCAGATTTGGGGACTGCAGCGATGAGCGCCTCAAGGTCCTCATAAAACGTATCTTTTGTTTCCTGAGGATTTGTCATTGTGGGTGCGTATGCACCGATGAGTGTTGCATGGCGCCCTCCTATTAGGGGGAGACGCAGTGTAATCAGGCGGTCATTAATTCCTCTGGGCATGCTTGTGAGCTTGTCGACCATGTTGGTCTTGATGGCAAAGCCAACTCCAGCTTCACGGCATTCTTCTTTGCTGCGGCCGCTCCAGAAGAAAGTATAACCAGCGCCTTCTTCTGTGATCTGCCCTTTCTCTGCCAGTCGTGTCTCGCTCAGGGCAGCTATGCAGATGTTGTATCTAGCCAGTTCCCTGGCGATCAGTGCTGTCCGTCGTTCGGGTCTGTTTGCTTTGGTGTTGTCCAGTAGCGTGCGGACATTCTATGTTGCAAGCGTGATGGGTAGTTTTCGTGATCGTTTTCTGCCTGTTCCGCCGCTGCAGTTTGGGGGCCCTGCCAGTTGCGAGCTGCTAGTCACAGTGTGATCTGTAGGGTGATGTCGTGAGTTGCGCAATGTGTTTATAGTGAGGGAGATGTGCGCAGGATCTTCCTCACTCTCTCGTCCGGACTCAACATCTTCTAGAGGCAAGACATTGTCAAGACTTCTAGTGAAGGGTTCGGATGCAGACAGTATGGTGTCAGCGTGTGCCTCATTATCTCGGTAGCCCTTCCCTTCTCTTTTATCGCTGGGGTGGAGCTTTGAGGTATCAGTTTCCGAGTGCATTTGTTTGTGTATTCTTCTTCCACCTCTCGTTCCTCTGGTCTTCCGCCTTGATTGTATACTTGTGAGTTCCGATGCCTCCTCGGTTAAGTGTATTTTCAGCACACGCAACAGATGTAGATCTGAGTTTGAAGGGACGTAGTGTGCTGATCGAAGCGCGATGAGCTCCTTTCTGAAGTACCGTGTGTTTGACGGGGTCAGGATGACCTTCTTCGTTTCAGTGTTCATACTTCGTTATCTGGGTCACGATACAGCACGGAGCGACACTAGCCTTTGACCGGGTCAAGTTTCGACCACGCTTTGTCCTATCGAAACTGTACACATTAGTCTACCTTTCACGACTAAAAATACACTGTTGTATACTTTGTTGCATCACTTCTTTCACATTAGTATGCTGAATTCACAAGTCGGCACATTTATATCCAGGAATCACGTCAATAGTCCGAGAGTTATCATAGAAAACACAAACAAAACACCGTTTTATCAAGAGGGAAATCGACTGCGATCATGTCCGGCGCCATCTTGACCCACTCATATATATATATATATATATATAAACTTGTTTAAGCCATCTGTTTCATGCAAAACCCAGTTGTATTAATGCAGTATATTATAAATACTTTCGATTCAAACGAGTGCATGCCTTAAGGTGTTGATGGAGTAAATTATGAATTAATATATGCTATCTTTAATGGGTGCCCTTTATTGAGAACTCAACTATTTTTTTTTAACTCACTCGAAATCCGTTTTCGATGATTCTTTTGCTGAGTGCTTTAAAACATGTTGTGGTTCGTCCTTTGTAATCGATGAGGACCACTTTGTCAGCATTCACTGTTCGCATGAGTTCGAGGATGGTTAAACAAGCCAATCAGAGACCTGAATTGTCTGCTGAACTTATTGCATGATGAAGGACGCACCTTCCATGAGGATGGATGATGGTGTGCACATGATCCGTGAGGGTATGAATGTTCCATGCACCAAATATCAAATGCACTTTCATTGTGCACTTCATAATAGACATTGGTGTAACGAACAACGTGACTTGTAAGTGAATTTGATTATAGTGAAGGAATGATTCGTTCGTCAGCTTCACTCTCTTGTCCTCAACTACCCTGATTCAGTGGCAAGACATGTTCAAGATGACTGAGGGCAGAAAAGGATGTAGACGTGTCTTATGGATTTCTTTCGACGCCTTTCTTGTGGTTAGGTATCCCACAATGCAGTGTAGGCAGAAATGGAACCTCTGAGGTCATACGCTTCTACCCAACTGTATCATATATACATGATTCGACATACCTGAACCCCACATGAGGCAGCGAACCATATTGTG
Source organism: Ariolimax columbianus (assembly GCA_036924085.1). Lineage (NCBI taxonomy): Eukaryota > Metazoa > Mollusca > Gastropoda > Stylommatophora > Arionidae > Ariolimax > Ariolimax columbianus. The sequence goes on from JAVGWX010000008.1 coordinate 28,937,185, forward strand.
GTGATTTACTTGAACCAAACATTTAAAAAACAAACATCTAAAGCTAATGAAGGGGTCATACATATGTTTGGATCTAGCTACAAGGTAACAATTGTAGGAGCGATGTGGGGTGCAGGATCAAATCCTAGAAGGGTAACGCGATATGCTGAGGGGGATGGGGGGGGGGGGGGGAGTATAAAACATGAATTATAAATGTGCATATGAAGTTTACTTATTTATTAATGCTTACTGTTACTCCTTATTTGTGTTGTGATTTAGCTACCGTGTGACATGTCGCAGCCGACAATCTGGCCTTGAACATCAGCACAAGGAGTGGAAGTTGCGCGGTAAACCATTGGCAGCAAAACTGTGGGAGTGTGTGTGGGCTTGTGCATAATGGAAGAGATGGTGCTAGTGAATACTATAGTAGTACTGAAATACCGGCTGCCTCGTCCTCTCTTCCAGGCGTATAGCGATCTGGCGATCTGGATTTGTCGTGTCCATGAGTAATGGTTTAGTTACCACACAAAAACAAACAAAACGACAACTACGATAGCGCCACGTTGGATCGTTTGAATGGTGTCTTTGCTTTCTCAATAACTCTCTGGATAGCGAGTTTATGTGCAACCACTTCCGGCTTTTTCGAGCTCATCTGCCTTCTCGTTTCCAAAGATCCCACAGTGGGCGGAAATCCCATCTTGCTTTTGTTTCGAATGCCCACAGTGGGTAGATTTACTCTTTTGTGTGCCCTGAAAAGAACGTTAAGTTGCAGTAGGTTAGCTCCCATCTCAAGCGTGCTGATGAAGGTATACCGGGATCCTCCAGACGGTTGTGCTATGCTTGGCTTCATCTGCTTGTCGCTTACTAATAAAGAGATCTCGTCGATACATTACCTTGTTAGGCATTCTCCCCTGAAAACAGCCCGTTTCCGGGAAGGGCTACAAGGAAGCCGACGTGAGGGTCTTGACCAGTATATGTTGCCTGACCATACGTTAGTCTTCATCACCGAAATCCACTGTAGAACTAGATCTGTTTTTTTTTTTTTTTGGTACATCAATCTGATGTTATATCTATTTCGTGTGAGAGTTTTCGTGTATGGCTTCAGATGGCTCGGAGTACGCTCTTGGAGTATGTTAGAATGACCGTTTTACTTGCAGTTGTGTTTTAGCTTATACGAATCTGAGTTGATGCATGCTGTTGGTTCAGCTAAATAAATTGGTACAGGTCTCCCCTGTTGTTATAAAGTGTTTTCTATGTCGCCGTTGGACTGTGTGATGAAACACCCTTGTCCTCGCTATCCGTGGCTGATCCATATGTGCAGTGCACGCACGTGTCCATGAGTTGCTAGGGCACTGTCTCTTGAGCTCATGTGGAGCGTGGATTTTGTTTGTTCTGTTGCTGACTGCTCACTTTTCCTCGTTATTCCTGGAACTTCTAAGATTATTTTGAACCGGTCCTGACTTTGTATCCATGGTTCTGGAATGCTCGTTTCACACTCTTTGATCTCAGCTTCAAGGAGGACTGCATGTTTTCTGTGGTTTTTTTCTTCCTAGATGATTGAGCTTGTCCTTAGTAGTCTGTTTTTAGTTCTCTCTTGAAACTTCTGGTGTAGCAGGTGATCAGACAGGTTCTTCAATTTTACAAATCGAGAAAGAGATTAGTATTTTTTCCCCAACTCGAGGAGCTAAAAATGTGCTGTTTTCTCAAGCTGTGTGATAGACATCGATGCAGTGTAATACACGGCTGTAATATATCATTTATGAGGTTATACAGAGAGGATCGCTCCGTCAGTCTGCTCATATCAACCGCTCTTCAAACCTGATAATATGGATTATTTTATTGCCTTTTTACCAAGTGCAACAGACAATTAAGGGCTCCGATTTGCTTTTTTAGCCATCTTCGAACTCCTGCTAACAGTGGATGTTGACAAAGTGGTCTTCATCGATTGTGATGCACGAACAACAACAATTCACGGCATCTCAGCAGACTCACCGCTACATAGATCAAAGTGTCGATCCTTACTTCGTTGACCCGGCTCTTTCGATGTCCAGATCTTGAAGATAAGGTGAGGTCTTGGTCATTATGTTGCACCCGACCCTTACGCTGCCAAATGCTCTCTAAACGACCTCTACTTCATAAATAGATTAAGACGTATATATGTTCTGGGAACCCCCACTGACCCTCTCTGTTATTGATCTCAACCAATAATATAGACCAAGCCATGCCAGGACATTCCACAGGGAGATAGCTGACACGGAGGACCATGATCGGTATGAGTTAGCGTGTTGTTAAGATATGTCTTCCACTGGGAGCTCAAAAATTGATATGATGGGGATGATGTGACGTCTGGCTTCCAAACAGAAGTAACTATTAGTAAATTACATTGTATTATTGATTCATGTGTAGAAGTCTTGAATAGTCTTACTATACATTTAATTAAAATGATACGCGTTCCGTTGCATGGCGTGAGAAGCATACCACAATGTTGTAAGCTCTTATTGTAGAATGAATTTCTTCTTCTTCGTCGTTCGTTCTCAAATTTCGACTACCAAGACCCGTAAAGGGTTTGACAAGTAGTAGGATGTTGTCCGGAGAACGGAATGCGATATGTCGTAGTTTACAGCTCGATTGCGATATGTGTACCTTTCAGTCCGACACATCTGACTTCAGCAGGGATTTTTGGCTACCGGATTATCCTTCTCTCTTCGATCCCTTCTCCTTGGCCAGTCTGCTCTGTTGCAGCCTGTTATCCATAATCACCGCGCGAAGATATAAAATGGTCGTGCCAGCTCTGGTTTGCTGATCCTGATGTTAGCAGTCAGCTGTTTGTCGCTCATGCACTGCTCAGCATCTTGATTCATGGAAATTATTTTATTTTGTTTTCCTTTGGTCACGTACCTTCTCTATTTCCAACACTAGCCATTTCTTCATCTCTACTGAATCTTAATCTTACTCGTTGTTTCTCTATATCTCCCTCTTTTTCTCACTTTATGTATATCACTCTCTGTATCTTCTTCTATCATTCTCTCTATTTCTCTTTTCCTCTATATCTATATCCCTCTTTCTTTCTTTCTTCTCTTTCTCTCTCTATCTCAAGCTCATATTTTCTTCTCCCGGTCTCTCTTTCTCGATATATATATATATATATATATATATATATATTTATATATATATATATATATATATATATATATATATATATATATATATATATATATATATATATATGTTTTCAACACTCTCTATTCCATCTATTATCAACAAACAAAACAAACAGTAAGTGAAACGTTCGATTAGTTTTACTGGCGCGGTAATCAAGCGAGGTTGAATGCAGCATAGCTAAATGATGAAAATGACCGCAATCCTTTGTCTAGTTCTGATATTTCTAGACAACCAAAATTATCGAAATATCGATCATAGAAACGAGTGTCAAACAGTGCATTCCAGTTTTATTCCGTTGACAGACGTGATTATCGACAGCCATGTACATAATATTTCGCTGAAACCATAAGAACCATTCAGAGCAAATGTATCATACAAAAATAAAAATGTCAAAGTAGAAATGTCATTTTAAAAATTAAAACTAAAACCAGAGGCGTGACTACAAAGTTAGGAGTCCCCACGGGTGGCAATTAAGAGTTTAAAACGTACGAGAATATCATCATCATCATCAAGTGCCGTCTCCGCAACGACAGGTGACGGTAATGGATCTCCAGCTGTCTCTGTCTCGCGCCAGGCTGTTAGAATGTGACCCGACCATATCTTGAGGCTGTCTCCATCTGCACCTCTGCCACCTTCTAGTTCTCTTGCCCTCAACTCTTCCCTCCAAAATAACTTTTAGCAGACTGCCATGTCGCTTGACATGACCGCAATATTGTAATTTTTGCTCTTTATTTCCTTAAGAAGTATCTGTTTCACCTGAAGTTGTTCCATGACCTCACTATTTGTTCTCCTATCTTTCTTAGAAACTCATTCAAATCTTCTGAATACCCATATTTCAAAGGCATGAATGCGCTTCTCCATTTACTTTGTCATGGTCCAGGTTTCTACTCCATACAATAAAACTTAATGCACATAGCATTTAATGATTCTCATTTTTAAGATCTGAGATATCTGCGTTTTGGCAGAAGTGTATCTATTTTTGGCCATTGCAATTCTTTGAATGATCTCCCTTTCGAATATGCCATCTGCTGAAATGAGTTGGTCAAGGTATACATAAATTGACACGTGTTCTAGAATTTCTTCATTCATGCGTATGAACGCTTTTGGACTCTCTTTCTTTTTGGTGAACATCATAACTTTAGTCTTTCTGATGTCGATTTACAACCCAAAAATTTGACTTTTGGGCGTTATATATATTTATTTAATCTCCGTGGGAGGAAGACTAACGTCTGGTCAGGCACAACATACTGATGAGACATGTTAGTCAGGGTCAGAGAAATTATACTGGCCAAGACCCTTACTTCGGCTTTTTCGTAATCGTCCCTAGAAACGGGCTGTTTTCATGGCAGCTTGGCTAACAAGGTGAGGGATCGACGACATCTCCGTTGGAGTGATCGACACGCAGATGAAGCCAAGCATAGCACAACCGTCTGGAGGACCCAGGTCCACCTTCATCAGCACACTCCGGATGTTAGGAAAGCTACTGCAACCTGCCACTTGACGTCCTTTTCAGTGCGCACAAAAGAGTAAACCTACTCATTATGATCATTCGAAACAACAACAACAACAACAACAACAACAATTAATTACGATTATATCGTTATTTCCTATTGCGGAAGTCCGCCTGTGGAACTTAAAGGAAGTTGTAGAATAAAAGGCCTCTTGTCCTTGCAGTCGTCACACAGTCAGCGATGTAGGTTGTATTGTCTCCGTTGATATAAAGATAAATACTATGATATTCAAGGATGAACTGATGCCTTTTGACCAAGTTACTGGTGTTCAAACCAGTTGGCATAACACTGCCGGTGAATGTAAGGTTTATTTATATTACATGTCCATGATAGTCTGATTTATAGTATATGGACATGAAAGTCTCATTTATAGTATACGGACATGATAGTCTGATTTATAGTATATTGACATGATAGTCTCATTTAAAGTGTATTGACATGATAGTCTCATTTATAGTATCTGGACATGAAAGTCTCATTTATAGCATATGGACATGATAGTCTGATTTATATTGAATGGCGTTCCGTGATAGTCTGATTTATATTATACTCGATGGAGTACCTGGCGTTTCGAGGGATAATTATTCAAGTTTATAGTTGTTTAAACGCCACCCTTCCACCATATCCCCATTGCATTCCCATCCTGCCCTCTGACTGACCAACTCGTCCGCTATCTCAACCATCCTCCGCCATTTTATTTCCTTCTCAAGCTATATATCTCCCACCCTCCACCCCACAACTAACTCGCCCATCGCTACCACACTCTAACCATCCATCCCTCTACCCAATCTTCCACATTCAAAGTCCCCAATACGCTAAGTCTGTAATACTTTAAATTCAAAACGAAAAAACTTAGTGTAATAACGGACAACGGAAGAAATCAAGCAAAAATGTCAATAAAACTCCGACTAGCAAAAGCAGACTCCTAAATAATTAGAAGCTTAGCAAGGATACCTGGCAATAAGAGGTTGGAGAGTGTGGGAGAGCGAGTGAGAGTGTGAGGCGAGTGAGAATGAGTGTGTATATATCTATTTATATGTGTTTTCAGGAAGGGAGTCTGATGTAGAATCAATATTGTTTAATGGATCTGAATCATGAGCAATGAATAAACACGCATAGAAATCATTGGCAGCAAACGGGAGTACGGTTCGTGAAAAGAAGACTATTTAATACATTGGATAGATAAATTAACTCCATCGAAGATGTATTACAAGAAAAAAACAGAAGATTAGAAAGAAAAAAACAATTCTCATTTGTCTGACTCTCATGAAAAATGAAGTGGGAAAAAATTGTGACGTCGGGAAAGACTGAGATCTGGAGAGGAAGTGGGTAGCAAGGAAAGTGGATTGGGATGGAATGACATCGCGCGTGTGTTGACAGGACCCGAAATAGAAGCAAGAAATAGTAATACTATAAACCTGTCAAGCGTGTTGTAAAAGGCGACTAAGAAGGGTTGGAATTTGGGCCGACTAGTTCATTTTGTTGAAACTTTAAAGTAAAAAAAACGGTAACAAATATTGTTGTTATGGATACAACAACAATCGGGATCTCGTCCTACGGCCCAGTGCTATGTATTAGTATCTGTACGTGTTTGTTACTTGTTATTTAGTGTTCCATTTATCTAGTTTCTGAGGAAGAAACATTTTTCTAACAGCGTTGAGCGTCGAACACTTAAGTAGATGATGATCGACGGTTTCGTATAGGTGTGTACAGAGCTGGCACTCTGGGGTGCGTTTTGCTTGTATTCTGTTCAGGTGAATTGTTGGGTTTTCTCTCAGAACATTTGTGCTCTGATTCTTTCTTGTGAGTTGATTGATACAACCATTTTAAATGGATATATACATCCATATATACCAAATATTTTTTAACTACATTGAGCATATTTAATATGGCAAGAAACAATCCGACATATATATACGAGACGCACATTATGTGCTTAGAGCCGCTTGTGGCTCGCTAGCCGTGGTTTGTCCAATCCTGGAATTGAACATCATAGCCGCACGGCATGACACTCTATGTTCATGATGTCGATAAAGGGCAAAGTTTATCCTCTCCAAACTCCCTTTGTGTATCTTCCACCTTCGCCCATATCAAATAGTGAATTATGTTATTGAATCAGACTGATAAGTATTCCTTTTTGTATTTGTGTTCTCCGTTGTCGTTATGAGAATGTATCTATCGGTGTTGGCTTTATTCCAATAGCGATATTGGAAAACGACCATCGGCGAACTCTGTTAGTTATTAGCTAATTATGTCTGCCCCGTTTTGGAGATTGACTAACATTTCCAGTCTTTTTGTTGGTGTTAAAACAGGTCTGAAATTAACGCTAAAAAGGACTGCATTTTTTTTTGGGGGGGGGGGGGGGGAGGGGGGGTATCATTCTGTGCCTTTCAGAACATTTGCATTTTGCAAAACAGCTAAAATGAATGGGTTTGTTATCAACTTAACTTAATGTTTTTATACTGGCTTTGAAGACTCTGCAGAGTCTGTATACAACCAGTTGTACATTCACTCGATCTAAAAATAACTATGCGCTTCCAATCTATTCTTCTTAGTTCTTAGTCGACTTGTACTTCTACATGGACAGATGCCCATGTGCAGGTTCCAGCTCTGGTATGAGCTGGATGTAGCTGAGAGAAGGATTTCCTGCTTGAGCAGCTTAATACTCCGCTACATTAGGTCTTTAACTGATGTTCGAGTTCATCTTAATAAACTCAAACACAAGAGCAAAGTAGACTCGCAGCCTCTTAGGCGCCATCTATGCGGCTCTAAACAAACCAGCTAACCAACCCCAGTTGTTATGCCATAGGACACAGTTAGTCGCCTCTTACGACTTGCTCACTGTGAGGCAATGGTACTATTCTTGTCCTTGTCATACACAAAGACCCCGGCAGACCACTTCGGTAATCTATTCTTGAATCCATTAATTGATCCTGCCTTCACTACTTCCTCTGACAATGCATTCTAAGCATTCATAACTGTCTGACTAAAAAAAAATTGCCTCGTGTCTAATCTGAACATTTCGTTAATTAATTTGTAGCTGTGCCCTCTTATTCTTATAGGCGGCTGTATTTTGAAAAAAATGTGTGTAGTCTAATTTGTCTATACTTCGTCTGCTACTTCTTTTTCTTCTTCTTCTTCTTCTTCTTCTTCTTCTTCGTCTTCTTCTTCTTCTTCCTCTTCTTCTTCTTCTTCTTCTTTTTCTTCTTCTTCTTCGGTGTTCGTCCTGAAAAGAACGTTGTAGTTTACAACGAGGATGCGATGTCTGCGCCTTTCGTTCCGACACATTCGATTTCAGCTGGTTTTCTTGAGTACCGAGTTGGCCTTCCCACTACGATCCCTTTCTCCTGGCCAGACTACATTAGTGACTAGTGTATCCTGTTTCGTGCCACCATGTGAAGGCGGAATAGAGTCTTGGTCAGGTATTGTTCGCTAACCCTGACGCAAGCAGTCAGCTAAGGATCGCTGACCCTGACGCAAGCAGTCAGCTAAGGATTGCTGACCCTGACGCAAGCAGTCAGCTAAGGATCGCTGACCCTGACACAAGCAGTCAGCTAAGGATTGCTGACCCTGACGCAAGCAGTCAGCTAAGGATCGCTGACCCTGACGCAAGCAGTCAGCTAAGGATCGCTGACCCTGACACAAGCAGTCAGCTAAGGATCGCTGACCCTGACGCAAGCAGTCAGCTAAGGATCGCTGACCCTGACGCAAGCAGTCAGCTAAGGATCGCTGACCCTGACGCAAGAGTCAGCTAATGATCGCTGACCCTGACGCAAGCAGTCAGGTAAGGATCGCTGACCCTGACGCAAGCAGTCAGCTAATGATCGCTGACCCTGGCGCAAGCAGTCAGCTAAGGATCGCTGACCCTGACGCAAGTAGTCAGCTAAGGATCGCTGACCCTGACGCAAGCAGTCAGCTAAGGATCGCTGACCCTGACGCAAGCAGTCAGCTAAGGATCGCTGACCCTGACGCAAGCTGTCAGCTAAGGATCGCTGGCCCTGACGCAAACAGTCAGCTAAGGATCGCTGACCCTGACGCAAGCAGTCAGCTAAGGATCGCTGACCCTGACGCAAGCAGTCAGCTAAGGATCGCTGACCCTGACGCAAGAGTCAGCTAATGATCGCTGACCCTGACGCAAGCAGTCAGGTAAGGATCGCTGACCCTGACGCAAGCAGTCAGCTAAGGATCGCTGACCCTGACGCAAACAGTCAGCTAAGGATCGCTGACCCTAACGCAAGCAGTCAGCTAAGGATCGCTGACCCTGACGCAAGCAGTCAGCTAAGGATCGCTGACCCTGAGGCAAGCAGTCAGCTAAGGATCGCTGACCCTGACGCAAGCAGAGTGCTAAGGATCACTTGCCCTGACGCAAGCAGTCATCTAAGGATCGTTGACCCTGACGCAAGCAGTCAGCTAAGGATCGCTGGCTGCTGTTGTCAGATCATTCGCTACTTCATCTTTGCCCCCTTCCACTTGTATGTGTAGTTTTCTTTATCTGTTCCAGATGCGTCACCAAAGTTATTGTCGTTAAGTATTACACTTACACCGTCTGTCCATCATTTTCTTGGTCCTCTTCCTGCTCTATAACCCTCTTGCATGACGCTGTACATCTGCACATCTTGTAGATTATGTTTCTTTCTTGTCAAGTGTCCTAAGCACTGTCTCTCCTGCGTGTCCATGAATTTCATGCACGATGTTGCGGCCAATTGTTTTCTGATGTGCTTGTTTCTAACTCTCTCCAGTCTTGTGAGCTCGTCCACTACTACCAAACATCTCAATTCGCATTCCATGATTTTTCTTTCTTGTGTCTTGGTGAGATTCTATGTCTATCACTGGTAGCAGATAGTTGGAATGTTTGTTTGTTTTTTTGTTTTTTTTTTTGGTGTTGTTATTGTTGTGAATTCCCACAAAGAGTAAGTGTATTCCTTTTGTGCGCTCTGAAAATGAAGTTTAGAAACGGTTTGCGGTAGCTTTAATCACATTCCGAGCGTCCTGATGAAGGTGGACCGGTGCGCTCCAGGTGGTTGTGATATGCTTGGCTTCATCTGCCTCATGCTCACTACTACGGGGATCACGTCGATCATCTACCTCCTTAGCCAGACTGCCAAGAAGAACAGCCCGTTTCCATGGAGAATTACGTGGAATTCAAGATGGAGTCATTGGTCTTAGCCAGTATATTTCGTCTGACCTTGACTATAATGTCTGATCAGGATGTTGTGCCGGACAAGGCGTTAGTCTTACTTCCCAAGAGCTGGTATACGCTCACTATTAATCAGCATTCTCTGTGTCCTCAGTGGGATGTTTTAGTGCCATCTTAATTTGTTTATTAATGTTTAAAAGTGAAAGTAACAAAAGCATGCACATAATAAGCATCGCTAAAGGCAGCAAATATTTCACGAACGGCTCCGTGGTTAACAGGGAAATTCTAGAGGTAGTTGGACAGCTTAATTAACAAAATATAAATACTTATTTTCCAAACCTAATAATCCACCAGAAGATATCCATCCACCCACACAATTACTACGCATCGTCAAAAGAGAGTCCGAAATGTGAACTTATGAATACACTATGCTGTGCAGAATATTTTGACCCGGGGGATTTGTAAAACAGAAATATGTTACTATGATTAGTTAGTTATTTATTATTGGGGTTTTCTTTTTTTCCCTGACGAAGGCCTTTTGGTCGTAACGTATTGTATGTACTTGTTTTATGTGATTGCCCACGTTATATGGGGATGCAGACGTAAGTATAGCACACCTTGCTTAAAATAGGTTGATCAGATACTTTCTTCGCTGACTTGTACTTCCCTAGACGTACGCCGGGTATTTATTTATAGTCAGGTTAACTGGATGGTACTAATATCGGGATTCCAACTAGGTACATGAGAATCGAGCAGTCTATTGCTACACTAATAGTACACACTGCTCTCTTGCCGCCCGTCACCTGTCCGTAGGGAATATCTTTAGGGAAGAGACCATCTCCAATACGACGAAGATGTCTTCCAAATCTTCGTGATGTTCGCTGCTGTGCAGAGAGTAAACATGTTGGGATGTACTGCTGTTACTAATAGTTTCTACTTTCTTTCATTATATCTATTCACCCATCCACCCATCCATTCATCGACCCGTCCGTCGGTCGGTCCCTCCCTGCTTCCCTCCCTCCCTCCGTCCGTCCGTCCGTCCATCCGTCCGTCCGTCACTCACTCGTCCGTTGCTTCGTCCTACCGTCCGCCTGACTGTCTGTTTGTCTGTCTGTGTGTGTCTCTATCTATCTATCTATCTATCTATCTATCTATCTATCTATCTATCTATCTATCTATCTATCTATCTATCTATCTATCCATCTATCTATCCATCTATCTATCTATCCATCTATCTTCCTATATATATATATATATATTTTTCTATATATCTATCTATCCATCTATCTTTCTATATATCTATCTTTCTATCTATATATCTATCTATCTATATATCTATCTATGTATCTATCTATGTATATATCTATCTATCCATCTTTATTTCTATAAAACTATATATCTATCTATCCATCTATCTATCTATCTATCTATCTATCTATCTATCCTTCTATCTATCCATCTATCTATCTATCCATCTATCTTTTTATATATATATATCTATCTATCTATATATCTTTATATATATATATATATATCCATCTATCTATCTATCTATCTATCTATCTATCTATCTATCTATCTATCTATTTATCTATCTATCTATCTATATATATATATATCTATCTATATATGTATAAATCTATCTATCCCTCTATATTTCTTTATAGCTACCTATTTTTCTATCTATCTGTCTATCTATCTATCTATCTATCTATCTATCTATCTATATATATAGATATATATATATATATATATATATATAGATATATATATATATATATATATATATATATATATATATCTACATATATATCTATCCATCTATTTTTCTATCTATGTCTATCTATCCATCTATCTTTCTATATATCTATCTATTTAAATGTCGATCTTTTTTCCTGTTTTCTTAGAATGTTAGAGACAAATGACTTATCAATTTTCATTATCAGAGAAATGTGTCATGATACCGACGAACTCCGTCATAGTTCCTCCAAAACAGAATCGACATATTAGCTGATCCATTTGGGCAAGTTCACTATAACCGGTTTCACTGCTCGTAGCAGCACAACCATTGTTATACCGATTCCTCATGTATTAACGACATAACACGATATGCTCCATTTTTTGGGTCTTCCTGATTAGCAAGGCATAGTTCAACGAGCTGTACACAACTGCCGTGGTCGGTGCGCATTAATGCAATGCGTCTGTCCATTCCGGCACATGCATGAAATGTTTTGCTTTTGGATAATTGTGTATCTCATTTTAAGTGAATGAACATGCGGCTAAGCCTCATTGGTTCGTCCACCAATTGCAGCAATGTATATTATGTGTTGCATCCAAAAAATATGCATGGCATTTATAGAAAAGATGTTCATAGGGGTAATTATTTTTTTATGGAAATAGAGAGAGAGAGAGAGAGAGAGAGAGAGAGAGAGAGAGAGAAAGAGAATAAGACGACAGAATAACAGATGTAAACAGGAGATCTAAATTAATAAATGTATTAATAAGGGAATGAATAATTTAATGAGTGATTGAATTAATGAGTGAGTGAATGATAGAACGAATCGTTATTTGTATTTTGAACAGGCGGGATAATTATTTTGAGATATTACTACTAGCGCTTGTGAGAGCTGTGAATGGGAGAGAGAGGGGTTAGGGAGAGAATAGGTTAGCGATCTGATTATATCAAAATATGGAAGGAAATGGACAGTTTCATATATATATATATAACCGTGTCTCGCGCACAATCGCTATCCTTCTATAGGACTCGTAAATTGTGTACATAATGGTTAGATGTCTGAGTGGTTTCTGTGAGAGATCTCTGTGGGACTGAGACTAGAATAAGGCAACTGACATACTGAGAGCGTGCTGTAAAATTGTCTGGTCTTACACAACTAGTAGTCAGTAGTCCACTGGCTGCCTAGCCGAGTGATATGCACTCAATTCCTTGTTGGCGCGGGAAATTGATATTTTCTTCGATCGCAAATGGGTATAACCTGAAAAAAGGATACCTCGGCAGGTCTGAGAAGGTAAAGGCGATTGCTTGATACAGGCATAATCACCTCTAATGTTCGGTTGTTCATGACAAAATATGTGGTCCTAATAGGCAATTCGAGGCAAAGATACGTTCCAGTTGACCCAGAAGTTAATTTGTAAATGAGTACCTGATCTACGGTTAGCGTAAGATAGGTACGGAACTGGCGACCTCACCTCACACAAACTGTGACTTAGTACAATGAAGGCCCTAACACTCATCCCTGACTACAGTGCCTACTATGGGACGTATTATTAGCACCATATTTTCCAATATGCCACATTGGCATGTCAACGGGAACCTTTAGCTTTTACTCAACTAGTGTAGAATGTTCTCCAACACATGGGTTATTCAGTCTGTTATATATATAATAATAATAGCTGTCCATCGTTGTCGATGAGGACCGCCGACATCATCCTTGTCACAGATTTCCCTGTTGGGAGTGGGTGCGCATGTGGCTGAATAGGCCAATGCGGGCACGAAAATATCTGCTACATATCGGGCCTACGAGGTTTGTAGAAGGTGATGTTGTTCCCGCTGTTCGGGATTTCCGGGTCTCGCGTCTGCTCTGGGCTTCCACAACACGGTCGTCTTCACCGGCAGCTACACCCGATTTGACTGCGCTTCAGTCAGATCTGTTTTGCGCAAGACATTCCCAGGTGTCGATGTCCATCTGACAACTTTTCAGTGAGTCCTTCAGACCGTCTTTAAAACGTTTCTTTGGGCGCCCTCTCTCACGCCATCCCTCTCTCAGCTCGCCGTAGAGAAGCTTCTTTGGGAGCCGCTCGTCTGACATCTTAGTCGTGCTTTTTCTAGCAGTGCATGGATGCTGTGCATGTTAGCCCTCGAGAGAACCTCGATGTCAGTGACACGATCTTGCCATCGGATGTGGAATATTCGCCTCAGGCAACCTATGTGGAAGTGGTTTAACCTCATTGCATGTCTAGAGTATACAGTCCAGCTTTCGCAAGCGTATAGTAGGGTTGGAATGATGGTTGCACGGTAGACTTTGAGTCTGTTATAATGCTACACAAAAACATGCTGAGTGTAATGTACTCATTTGGATTTGAAAGAAAACTCTAGAAACAGTTAGCCAGTTGTCTTTCCACCGATGCCGTTGAGTAGCGTAGGGAGATTAAGTTATCTTTCCTGTGCCAAGTGAGTTGCGTAGGTCATTGAAAGCTTGTGTCGATGCACAATCACTCTAATTTCATCTACCCACCTGCTTCGCGACCGGCCCCTTGCCCTATAACCAGATCTATAATTATTTTCCGATATTCCGATTTTATTATCAAAGAGACCAGATTCAGTCCCCACCCACTGCCCTCTCTAGTTCCCCCCCCCCCCAGTTATAAAAGTATAGAGTAGTGAAGGGAAGATGACGAGAGATCGAACCTCCCCCCTCACCTGTTCCTCTTCAGCGATCTCAGAAAAACGCTCATATTCAATGTAATGAAGAAGTCTCTACCACTTTATTCTTAACTACAGTCACCGCTGTTGGGTAACGTTTATCTGCTTTGTATAAATCGTGTGTGAGAATTTGATACAGTGCCACTGCAATTGGCTACGAAAATTGCGACATTACTGATAAACTCTGGTACACGCGTTTCTATAACCTCTGACATTAAATCATTGCGCTATGCAAACTTGGTCAAAGAATGCAGCTTCTTCTTCTTCTTCTTCTTCGTCTTCTTCTTATTCTTGTATTATAATACGATCGTTGCTAATTTAGACTGAAACGCCGGATTCTTACATAAATACTGCCGTCTTTTCCAGATAGTCATAATCACAATACAGTTTCTCCTCGAGGGGAGTCGACAAAAGAATTGAAAAAATACCAGTATAGCAGCGGTTCTCAAAAAGGGAAAATGTATCTCCTCCCCAATGGGGCATTAGGATTTGGAAGAGGGGTGGAGTAGGAATTGGGACTACTCTTCAGCAACGTGTGATGTCCTGTAGATTGTGTTATCATTATCAAGTGCTCTGCCGTTTGGCGTTGACAATCATGGACTTATTTTTAACGGTTATGAGTTCCGCCGACCATGTCATGCCTTCAAACTGTCCAATATTTTCTATCTTTGCCTGCCATAATCCCTTTTGCCAGCGATTCTGTCCGTTGTCACCGTGTCTTCCAAACTGCCTCTTCTCATAACATGCTCAAAAATGGTGACTGCATTATTCGGATGTATTGCTATAAGCTGTCTTTGTGTCTCTTCAACAGCCCCGTTATAAGATTTCTTTGTAGTCCACTGAACTTTCACCATTCGTCTGTAAAACCACATTTGTGTATGTAGAGTGTGGACAATGTTATTGGTGTTGTTGTTGAATGCCCACAGTGACTTGGTTTACTTGTTTGGGAGCCCTTAAAAGGACGTTTAGTGGCGTATTGTTGTAGCTTTCTTCACTTCCCGAGCGTGCTGATGAAGATGGGCCGGGGTCCTCCAGTCGGTTATGCTCTGCTTGGCTTCATCTGCTTGTCGATCACTACTACCGGGATCACGTTTATCCCTCACTTCATTAGCCAAGCTGCCGTAAAAACAGCCCGTTTTCAGGGAGAACAACGGGGAAGGTTGAGGGTCTTGACCAATATATTGTGCCTGAACCTGACTAACATGTCTGATCAGTATGTTTTCCCTGACCCTGACTAACATGTCTGATCAGTATGTTTTGCCTAAACCTGACTAACATGTCTGATCAGTATGTTATGTCTGACCAGACGTTAATCTTCCTTCCTGGCTACAATCTGTAAAATGATTTTTAATTTAATCTTGGACATTCAATACAGTTTATTGACTTTCACCGATTGAAATCGGATGTCCTGAAAAATGAATGTAGTATAGGCAACAATGGGAGTTCCTGAGAACTGGCATAAATCAATAGTTATACCCATTTGGAAAAAAATGAAACAAAAGAGACTGTGAAACATACATGGGAATATCTCTCTTGAGCCATAAAAGTAAAATGTACGCGAAGATCCATGAAAACAGAACAAGACCAATAGTCGAAAAAGAATTAAGTGATACACAGTTTTTGCTTCAGAAACGGACGAGGTTACACAGACGCCCTATATACTCTAAGACAGATTTATGAACAAACTATTGAATTTAATCAGGACAAGAACAGGTAGATCCGGATAAAGGTTTTGACCGAGTGAATAGAAAGAAGCTAAATGAGATCCTGGAAAACTTTGGAGTGCAAGAACAATTATTACAAAATATAATAATAACGTATTAAACAGCCAAAATACTGTGAACACATGAAGCGGACACACTAAATGGTTTGCAGTTAAGAAAGGGTTAAGACATAGATGTGTACTATCACCACTTGTGTTTATTGTGTACGTGGATCGAATAACAACTGAAGCAAAACCAAAAATCAGCCACAATGAACGAGCTACTTTTTGCAGATCATCAGAGTCTCTTTCATTCTGATGAACAAAACCTCCAAGAACATCTAGATGCCCTTGACAATGCCTGCGATATATATAATATGAGGATTAGTACAGCAAAGACTGAGGCAATGAAAATCTGCAGAATATAGAAAACACTAAAATTAAAAACACTGTAGATAAAAAGTACCGAGCTTAAACGAGTCAGTAAATTCCAATACGTGGACAGCGTGTTTACACAAGATGGAAGGCTAGAGAGAAAGATTGCTGTTTGCGAATGTCCACAATGAGTAGGCTACTCTTTTGTGCGCCCTGAAAATGGCGTTAAGTGACGGGTTGCAGTAGTTTTCCCCACATCCCCGGCGGGCTGATGAAGGTGGACCGAAGTCCTCAAGGCAGCTGTGCTTTGCATGGCTTCATCTGTATGTCCTGGGATCACGTCGATCTCTGACCTTGTTAGCCAGGCTGCCATGAAAACAGCCCGTTTCCAGGGAGAGCTACGAGGAAACCAAGGTGAGGGTCTTGGCCAGTATATTTTGCCTGACCCTGACCAACATGTCTGATCAGTCTATGTTGCGTGACCAGACGTTAGTCTTCTTCCCCAGATGGTGGAATCAAGAACACAGAAAGCTAATGCGTTTTGTTATCAGCGCTCACCATAATTAAGACACAAACACATTCTCCAATAAAGACAAAGAGACAGCTGATAAATAGTATTTGTATACCAACTCTATGCTACCAGTGTCAGACATGGACTCTCACTAAGGCATGAAAAAGAAACATAATGGTATTGGGTATTGGAAATGAGGTATTTGAGAATGGCTGTCGGGGTCACAAGGCTGGACAGATTACGAAATGAAATAATCAGACAGAAGGTGGGTGCAACACCGTGCATGGAATACATGGAAAGGCAGAGAATAAAATGGTTCGGACACCTGCCAAGAATGCAACCAAAGTTATCAGCTGCTCGTATCTAGAATACCAGACATCAGGATTGTAGAGCAAGAGGCATTCCACGTTAAAGATGGATAGATGGTGTCAATAAGACACTGAAAAAACACATGACAACAACATCGGCAACAAAGATGGCACACGACAGAATACAACACCTTAACGACGTCTAACGACACAAATAGATAGAAGATGATGATAATAATGATGATGATGATTAAAATCGATTCATGAACATCAAGCATTATTATCATTTGCAAATTTAAAATTTTATTTAAAGAACAGAGTTTGCTCCAAGAAATTATGTTATAATATAAACTAAGAAATGTTTCTCTCACGAGAAACATAAAAAGTGTATCACTGGAGTTGCAAATCAAAACGAAACAACGATAAAGATTGTAGGCTAAAAATGACATGTGTCTTACCTTTTCAAGCACTCCTCCGCATATCCAAGAACTGGCAAATAAAAAACAAGCATTGATTTCTCATTGACTGTAATTGTCCTTAAATAAACTAAAGTGCATTATCCTGGAACTCTATTCAACTTTTTGTTCATTGATGTATGCTTCAGTAACTTTTGTCTTCAAGTAATTACTTCTGAATGTACAGAAAAATACATCATTTTATTCTCGTTTTAAAATAGTTCAGCATTTTCTATTGCTATAAATTTGTAAAAAATCTGCTCTACAAATAATTCAAATAAATGTTTACGTACTAATAAAGAAAGAAAGAAATAAAGAAAAAAAGAAAGAAAGAGAACACACGCTAGTCCGTTCAGGCACAATATACTGACCAAGACCAATATCTCTCTTCCAAGCAACGTCCCCTGGAAACCGGCTGTTTTCAAGGCAGTCTGGCCTGACGTGATCCCCGTAGTAGTGAGCAACACTACGTATTTGAGACTAAGCAAAGCACAGCCGCCTGTATACGTGTGTACGCCTCTGTGTATATGTGTGTGTGTAAAAGTGTGTGCGTGTGTATGTATGCGTGTATGTTTGTGTATATGTGTACATGAGTGTATGTGTGTGTGCATGTGTGTGTCTATGTGTGTGCGTGTGTATGTACGTATATGCATGTAGGTGCGTGTGTGTATGTGTGTGCGTATGTGTGAATAAGTGTGTGTATATGCATGTGCGGATGCATGTACGTATATGTATGCTTGCGTTTGTGTATGCGTGTGCGTATTTGTGTATAGGTGTGTGTATATGTGTGTATATGTGTACTTGTATGTATGCATATTTGTGTGCGTGTGAATGTGTATGTCTATGTGCATGTGTGTATAAGTATGCAAATGTGTGTTCGTATGTGTGTGTGTATGTGTGTGCATGTGTTAGTACGTGTGTATATGTGTGTGTGCGTGTATGTGTGTGTATGTATGAGTGTGCGTATGTGTGTGTTTGTATGTGTCTGTCCATATATATATATATATATATATATATATATATATATATATATATATATATATATATATATATATATATATGTATGTATATGAAGTTACCCATTTTCATTGTTAAATGCATGTTTTTTGTAACGCACTTTTTGAGTGAGACAATCCTTTACAATTGTGGACATGATATTCTGACGTATGGTGAGAAGGGTAGATAGAAATGGTCTAAGCTCCTGCTCTAGCACGTTATCCCCAACAGCAATGTGTGACATGAGACGGCTTTCACCTGTACCGCAGTCACAATGAATCTGGGTTTGGGACTGCGCTTTGCTAAGAAGATTGTGACATTACCTGTCAACGGGGATACACGTGTTTCTTTCACCTATGACATTTCATCCCTGTACAATCTTGTGAGAGAATGTAAAACACTAAATCCAAATGATTCGTCCTGGGTGCTGTCACTCCTTGGTGCTGTCACTCCTTGGTGCTGTCACTCCTTGGTGCTGTCACTCCTTAGTGCTGTCCCTCCTTGGTACTGTCACTCCTTGGTACTGTCACTCCTTAGTGCTGTCACTCCTTAGTGCTGTCACTCCTTGGTACTGTCACTCCTTAGTGCTGTCACTCCTTGGTACTGTCACTCCTTAGTGCTGTCACTCCTTGGTACTGTCACTCCTTAGTGCTGTCATTCCTTAGTGCTGTCACTCTTTGGTGCTGTCACTCCTTAGTGCTGTCACTCCTTAGTGCTGCCACTCCTTAGTGTTCTCACTCCTTGGTGCTGTCACTCCTTGGTGTGTATGTGATTAAGGATTTACCTTTGTCATTCCAAGTAAAGAATGTATTACCTTGGTCGTTCGCTGTATCTCCGCTCCATACAGCAGCACCGACTTGACGCTTGCGTTGAATATTGTAATTTTGGTGTGAATCTTGATATCTCTGGATCTTCATATATTGTTTAGTTTTAGCAATGCCCTTCGTGCCTTTACAATTCTGATCCTTACATCTGCTGATGTATCTGCTGATGTATCTGCTGATGTATCTATTGTGCTGCCTGAGTAAAAAAGTAAAGTAATGTAAAGAATCCCATAGCATTACTGCCGTAGGGGTGTGAGGTGTTAGCGATCTCACATTTCAAAGGCTCGGCTATATGAGGGCGGTAGCCATCTCCTCTCCCTCGCCTCTTTTACTTCCCGGACTGAACCGGTACCCATTTAAGGCTGGGTCGACCCGGGAGCCATTGCGGTCTGAAAAAAACATTACCACCTCAACTGGGGAATGAACCCAGGACCACTCAGTTGCGAAGCCAGGGCGCTAACCACCGCGCTACGCGGCTCTCTGGGTAGGTAAAGGTATTCACTTCCTCAAACTGATCTCCGTCCAGCTTGATTGGTTTTTTGCTGTTAGTGTTGAGTTTAAGGACCTTGGATTTTCTTTATGTTGATATTCAGTCCCAGGTTGGTCGATTGTTCTTTCACCCTATCAAGTTTCTTTTCATTTGACTATGACTGTGTGACAAAAGTATCAGATCATCTGCGTAGTCCAAGTCCTCCGTGACAATAGTGCCCACTGAATACCCGCTTTTTTCCCTTCGATTGACGTCTTCATTATCCAATCTATAGCTAACAAGAACAGTAAGGGTGAGAGCAGGCATCCCTGTCTCACTCCTGTTTTCACCCCGAGCTGTCAGTCAGTAATCCTTCATGTACCACTCTACTAATTGTGTCTTTGTACATATTCTGGATGAGGGTTGAGTACTATTCTTGTATCCCATAGTGTCTCAACAGTTTCCATAGAGTACTTCGATCTACATTGTCAAATGACTTTTTATAGTCTATACAATTGGCGTTTACGATGACTTCCATTCAATACTTTTTTCTACTATGATTCCTAGCGTAGCTATATGATATGTGCATGATCTTTCCTGGCGAAATCCTGCCTGTTCCTTTCTGAGCTTTTTGTCTACTTCAGTTTTTAATCTGTCCAAGATTATTCTGTTGAATATCCTGCCAGGTCCCCTTTCTTAGGCAATTTAATCATATGTCCTTCTTTCCTTTCTGTTGGAACTTTCTCCTCTTCCCACATCCTCTTGAATAATCCTTGAAATGTATCAGTGGCCTCAACTATATCTGCCATTATGGATGCTGCTGCTATTCGATCTGGTCCTGCCGTTTTCCCTTTCTTGAGTTTGGATATGGCCCTTTTGTATTTCTGTCTTACTTGGTGGGTTGCCGTCCAAGTTCAGGATCTCCTCTGCAGGTTGGATGTTTGATGTTTCTTGTGGTGGAGGTTTGTTTAGACTTTCTTTGAAATACTCAATCCATCGTTTCTGTTGTTCCTCCGATGATGTCAATATCCTGCCTTCTCTATCTTTGATTGGTTTGTCTGTCTGTATATATCTTTTTGCCGTTGTCTTTGTTAATGAGTGGAGATGTCTCATATTTTCTTTTTCTGCAGCTTCTTCTGCCTTCTATGCCAGCTTGTCAATATATTCCCTTTTATTTTTCCTTATACGTGTCTTTACCTCTTTCTCTATAACAGTTAAATTACTCGACAATTGTTAAGTATAGCTTTCTTCTTTTTCCTGTCTTCTATTTTATGTAATGTCTCTGTTGTGATTCATTCGTTGTGTTGGTTTCTCATGAATCCCACAGTTTGTTCACATGCCTTATTCCACATCTATTCAGCCTGGTCCCACATACTTTTAATGCCCATTTCTTCATCTTCATATAACTTTTGTAGCACTTGATATTTGTTATTAAGTGTTAAGTTAAATTATGTCATCTTCTCCTGGTGTTGTAATAAGTGTACGTTATATCTTGTTCTCCTGGTGTTGTAATAAGTGTACGTTATATCTTGTTCTCCTGGTGTTGTAATAAGTGTACGTTATATCTTGTTCTCCTGTTGTTGTAATAAGTGTACGTTATATCTTGTTCTCCTGGTGTTGTAATAAGTGTACGTTATATCTTGTTCTCCTGTTGTTGTAATAAGTGTACGTTATATCATGTTCTCCTGGTGTTGTAATAAGTGTACGTTATATCTTGTTCTCTTGGTGTTGTAATAAGTGTACGTTATATCTTGTTCTCCTGGTGTTGTAATAAGTGTACGTTATATCTTGTTCTCCTGGTGTTGTAATAAGTGTACGTTATATCTTGTTCTCCTGTTGTTGTAATAAGTGTACGTTATATCTTGTTCTCCTGGTGTTGTAATAAGTGTACGTTATATCTTGTTCTCCTGTTGTTGTAATAAGTGTACGTTATATCATGTTCTCCTGGTGTTGTAATAAGTGTACGTTATATCTTGTTCTCTTGGTGTTGTAATAAGTGTACGTTATATCTTGTTCTCTTGGTGTTGTAATAAGTGTACGTTATATCTTGTTCTCCTGGTGTTGTAATAAGTGTACGTTATATCTTGTTCTCTTGGTGTTGTAATAAGTGTACGTTATATCTTGTTCTCTTGGTGTTGTAATAAGTGTACGAAATATCCTGTTCTCTTGGTGTTGTAATAAGTGTACGTTATATCTTGTTCTCTTGGTGTTGTAATAAGTGTACGTTATATCCTGTTCTCTTGGTGTTGTAATAAGTGTACGTTATATCTTGTTCTCTTCGTGTTGTAATACGTGTACGTTATATCTTGTTCTCTTGGTGTTGTAATAAGTGTACGTTATATCCTGTTCTCTTGGTGTTGTAATAAGTGTACGTTATATCTTGTTCTCTTGCTGGTGTAATAAGTGTACGTTATATCCTGTTCTCTTGGTGTTGTAATAAGTGTACGCTATATCCTGTTCTCTTGGTGTTGTAATAAGTGTACGTTATATCTTTTTCTCTTTGTGTTGTAATAAGTGTACGCTATATCCTGTTCTCTTGGTGTTGTAATAAGTGTACGTTATATCTTTTTCTCCTGGTGTTGTAATAAGTGTACGTTATATCCTGTTCTCTTGGTGTTGTAATAAGTGTACGTTATATCTTGTTCTCCTGGTGTTGTAATAAGTGTACGTTATATCCTGTTCTCTTGGTGTTGTAATAAGTGTACGTTATATCCTGTTCTCTTGGTGTTGTAATAAGTGTACGTTATATCTTTTGTTCTTTGTGTTGTAATAAGTGTACGTTATATCCTGTTCTCTTGGTGTTGTAATAAGTGTACGTTATATCTTGTTCTCCTGGTGTTGTAATAAGTGTACGTTATATCCTGTTCTCTTGGTGTTGTAATAAGTGTACGTTATATCTTGTTCTCTTGGTGTTGTAATAAGTGTACCTTATATCCAGTTCTCCTTGCGCCCTGTACTTGGTACTTTTTTTAAATCCCCAGCAACATGTGGTGGTCTGACGCTACATCTGCACCTCGCTTTACTCTTACATCTTGTAGATTACGCCTGAACGTTTGACTGACACAAATGTGATCAATCTGAATTTCCGTTTCCTGGTCTGGAGATCTCCATGTGGCCTTATGTATCTTTTTATGTGGAAACATGCTTCCTCCATTTATCATTTTGTGTAGCGCACATAGCTCTGAACACATTTCTTCATGTTCGTTCATTCCTTGCCTTCCCATAATCTGTCCGTAACCTAGGTTGCCTGCTCCCACTTTAGCATTAAAGTCTCTCATTAAAATAAAGAGATCTTTCTTTTTCTGTGTGTAAAGGACCTCTTCCAGCTTGTTGTAGAACTATTGCTTTTTATCATCGTCGGCCTAGTTAGTTGCTGCATAGCACTGAATGATGTTTATATTGATATGTTTGTTCCTCGTTCTAAAGCTGGCGCTCATGATTCGGTTGGAAATAGCCTCCTACTTTATGAGCGTCCGCTGTGCTTCTCTGGAAAGCATCAGTGCTACTCCCTCTGTATGTTGGGCATCAGTTCCCTCGTTTCCAGAATACATCATCATTTCCCAGTAGTCAGTTTAATCTTTTCTGATTGTGTCCATTTTGTTTCGCATAGTCTTAGCACTGCCAATTTGTAATTCATCATCTCTTTAGCTATCTGGGCTGTTTTACCTACCAGGTACATTGTTCTAACAGTCCATGTCGCTATATTTGTTTTCTTCTTGGTATTCAGCTTCCTTGCGGCTTTCACTCCACTGTGTCATTCTTCTCATTTCCGAAGGTCCTTCCTTTCACAAGACCGTTTGCTTTTGCATTGTAATCAATGTTTTCGTTACGGATTTTTAACAAATACATTTGGTTGGTCGGCCCTAACCTAACCTATTCTACTCTAGATGAGTTGTCTGTGTTTAGTCTATTCCCTCTCCCGTGATCTATCCAACTTGAATTACCCTTCTGGAATCTTTCACTTCCATTGGCTTAGCTCTTGTGATCATTGAGACATCCCAGCTTCCTCACCACCATTTCAAGGTCACGGACACGGGGGAGCTATAGCAACTTGGTAAAGAACAGTAGTAGCCAAAATGGAAGTCATAAACCACTTCTGGGCACGATACGAAAGATGACTTCAGGGCGGGTGATATAGGGAGCATGTTGCTGCCGTTACAGAAGTCACAACGAGTGACTGACCGCTGATGCGTAGGTTTCTGACCAAGAATCGGAAAATAAAATGTCCCAGTCTCTCCAGCTGTTATGGGGAATTCAACAGGCATCTCATGTATCTCTTGCGCTTTGTTTTTCTGGATTGACTTAAATGCTTCGTTAAATTCTAGTTTGGTTACGTGTAATATATTTTATCTCAAGGGCATGTCATTTAAGGTGTTGTCAATCTGATACGGGCCCCCTTCTTCATGCAGTTCCATAAAATATTCTCTCCATCTCTCTATTTTGCTCTATGTGTCTGTTCATGGTATCTCATTCTTATCATTATCATGGCGGCCTTGTTGTGCGCATGCGCATTATGCTCGATCACCATAATCCGTAGATGGAGAATTGTGTCCTGAAATGTGATTTGCCGATGTACACTCTTATATGCACTTTATAATAAAACTGCTGTCCCTTAATGAAGGACTCTCGAATATAAATATATATATATATATATAATACATACAGCGGTACGAGAATGAGTTAAAAGAAAGAGAAATGGAAAACAAAAGGTAGTTTAAGCGAGGAATGAGATCGTCTTGTGCAGTAAAGTAGATGTTGTTTTTCCTTGTCTTTTGGGAGGGCGGAGAGGGGGTGGGTCCTACTGCGGCCACTGTGCCATTACCTACACATGTTTTTATCGACTATAAACGGTTAACAATATACACAGAGTCAGATATGAAGTCGGTCGTAACATATGTTGCGTGTTGAATAGCAAACAATTTAGCTTAAATGCTAATAGCCTAGAGCAAATGCCTAGGAATTGGCAGCACAACACTCTCTGTGTTTTGAAAATGTCTACATTGTTGGCTGACCTTTCACCTTTGACATTTAGTCGCCCGTTCAGAACAGTATGTTTATTGCACATACAGAGTCACGTGTTTTTCTGCTTCTTCCGCGTTCGCCCTGGAAAGGTTGTTGTGACTTTGCGTCGTAGTTCACGTCAAAGCTGCGATATCTGCCCATTTTTACATAACACATCCGATTTCTGCTGACTTATTGTTAGTGATGAATTTGCCTTCTCACTGCTATCGCTATTCTGTTAATCAGACTACACTAGGTCGGCCTGTTTTCAGGGCCGCTGAAAGGAGGTGAATTATGATCTTGGTCAGCTCTGGTTCGCTGACCCTGATGTAAGTAGCCATCTATGAGTCGCTGGGTGGTGTCAGTTAATTAACAGTGTTGCATCTTCAGTCCCTCGTTCGTTTTTCTTTGCTTCGAATACGATGCTGGCTCTTTACATTCATCATGTGGCGTATCGACCTCCAAGTATATAGATATATACAGTCGTACCTCGACTTACGACACTGAGCCCAGTCTTCTGAGTTCTTAGTTCTTAGTCGACCTGTACTTCTACAGAGGCAGATGTCCATGTGCAGGTCCTAGTTCTGGTATGAGCTGGATGTAGCATAGAGGAGGATTTCCTGCTTGTCGGGTTAGGCTCGAGCTGTTTATTACTCCGCTACGTTGGTACAAGTGCCGCGGAGGGTGGTTAACCAATGTTTCGAGTCAACCTTAATAGAGTCAAACACTAGAGCAAAGTAGACCCGCAGCCTGTTAGGCGCCATCTATGCTGCTCTTTTAAAACCACTTAACCATGGCCGGTGTTATGCCATGTCACACAGTTAGTCGCCTCTTACGACATGCTCTGTGGGACAGTGGTGCTATTCTTGTCATTGCCCTACACAAAGACTCCGGTGGACCACTCGTCAGTTATAAATTGTAAGCACTTTTCCTAATTTCGTTCCTTTGCTATGACCAAGCACTAATAGCAACCTCAGATAATCCAACTGCAGGAACATATCAACAATCTTAATTAGGTATGGTTAGATTATAATATGCAAATCACCATTGAGGAAACCAAAGTTATGACGAATGCAAAAAAACAT
The DNA here is from genome assembly GCA_036924085.1 of Ariolimax columbianus. Classification (NCBI taxonomy): domain Eukaryota; kingdom Metazoa; phylum Mollusca; class Gastropoda; order Stylommatophora; family Arionidae; genus Ariolimax; species Ariolimax columbianus. Next base: position 28,963,141 of record JAVGWX010000008.1, read on the forward strand.
AAATAGAAACAAAAATATTTATAAAAATGTAAGTAAATCAGGTGAAAAATTGCACGTAGCTGGGTAACATAATCTCGGCAAATAGAAAAGACGACACTGAAATCAAACACAGATGTAATAAAGCAAATCAAATCATTGGGCAAATGTCCAAGATATTACAACGTAAACACGTGACAATTCTTACTTTAATAACACAATATTCCTTCCTATTGGACATTAACAATGAAAGATGAAAGACACATCGTAATAATGAAGATGAAATGTCTGCGCAGAATGCTTGGAGTAACAAGCATGGATAGAATCAGAAACGAAGATATTAGGAAACAAATAGGTACAACACCAGTGCTACATCTCATCAGACAGCAAACGAAATGATTCGGCCAGTGACATGTCAAACACTTTACAGTATCCTTCAGAAAGCAATGCTACACCGATACAATGGAAACGAAGCCAAGGGCCGACAGCGCAAAAGATAGATAGCAGAAATAACAGAAGCAGTAAAGCTCCCCTTTACGAAGTACATACTAGGGCATGGTCAAGAAACCTCTTCATAACCTGACGCTGAAAGGCTCTAACAGGACAAAAAAAGCGAACAGTAGAAGTTCCGTTTCCCATTATTTTATCATCATATCTCGTTTTTGTTTCTTACGTCAACCAGTCTTTGAATAGAAGACGTTCAGTCCTTAACGTTGTTTCTAATTGCGATCGTCTTGTCTTTTATTGCTATTGTCTTATCTTTTATTGTGATAGTCTTGTCATTTATTGCTATTGTCTTATCTTTTATTGTGATAGTCTTGTCATTTATTGCTATTGTCTTATCTTTTATTGTGATAGTCTTGTCATTTATTGTGATAGTCTTGTCATTTATTGCTATTGTCTTATCTTTTATTGTGATAGTCTTGTCATTTATTGTGATAGTCTTGTCATTTATTGCTATTGTCTTATCTTTTATTGTGATAGTCTTGTCATTTATTGTGATAGTCTTGTCATTTATTGCTATTGTCTTATCTTTTATTGTGATAGTCTTGTCATTTATTGCTATTGTCTTATCTTTTATTGTGATAGTCTTGTCATTTATTGCTATTGTCTTATCTTTTATTGTGATAGTCTTGTCATTTATTGTGATAGTCTTGTCATTTATTGCTATTGTCTTATCTTTTATTGTGATAGTCTTGTCATTTATTGCGATCGTCTTGTCATTTATTGCGATTGTCTTGTCTTTTATTGCGATTGTCTTGTCTTTTATTGCGATTGTTTTGTCTTTTATTGAGATTGTCTTGTCTTTTATTGCGATTGTTTTGTCTTTTATTATCCACTTGTCCCGTGAGATGCCGTGGGAAGCCATAGTTTTCTGACGAGGGCCAGACGCGTCGCTGAAGATGTCGGAATCCCATGACGATTTAGAATATCAACAACATCTCCTATCCATCTAGGTCTCGGCCTGCCCGGTTGCGAAATTCCGACCGTCGTGCGTTACAGTGTACATGGATATTTGACCAGTTTGCATTCTAATTAAGTGACCAAACCACTTTATTTTCTCATGATCGACATAGTGCACACATGGCAGTCACCCGGTGGGATACACCATAATCAGATATACTGCATAATGGTACAAACCAGATTTATCTCCAGCATTAATAAGGCCTAACCAAGAAGTTATCAAGGGGCGGACATCGGAGGCGACCATGATCTGGTTATGCTTACACTTCGTATCAGTCTAAAGAACATAGCCAGACCACAACAACCAAGGATTAGGTATAACCTTGATAGACTGGAAGATCCACTAACTGTGCAAGCGTTTCATGATAGCCTGAGGAGCAATCTTAACCTAGCAGCAAGCACTGACTCAGATAAAGAACGCCAGGATGTACAGTCTATGTTAGAAGTATTCAACACTGTACTGAACGATACGGCCGAGAAAATACTGGGAGGGTACAAACGGAGGTCTGAACACTGGGTCTGTGAACATATTATTACTGACCCTAGGAGAGCTCTCATAAATGAGAAAACCACAACAGCTGGAGCGGAAAAATACAGAGCTATAAACAAGACTATAAGAAAGGACATGGAGAGAGCAAAGGAGAAGTGGATTATAGATCAGTGCACATAAATTCAAGACTAGTTAAAAACCTGACAAAGAAGTTCACGCCCACAATAAGAACAATGGTAGATCAGCTAGTTAGAAACCTGACAAAGAAGTTCACGCCCACAATAAGAACAATGGTAGAACAGCTAGTTAGAAACCTGACACAGAAGTTCACGCCCACAATAAGAACAATGGTAGAACAGCTTACCAACTAGTTAGAAAACTGACAAAGAAGTTCACGCCCACAATAAGAACAATGGTAGAACAGCTTACCAACTAGTTAGAAACCTGACAAAGAAGTTCACGCCCACAATAAGAACAATGGTAGAACAGCTTACCAACTAGTTAGAAACCTGACAAAGAAGTTCACGCCCACAATAAGAACAATGGTAGAACAGCTAGTTAGAAACCTGACAAAGAAGTTCACGCCCACAATAAGAACAATGGTAGAACAGCTTACCAACTAGTTAGAAACCTGACAAAGAAGTTCACGCCCACAATAAGAACAATGGTAGAACAGCTAGTTAGAAACCTGACAAAGAAGTTCACGCCCACAATAAGAACAATGGTAGAACAGCTAGTTAGAAACCTGACAAAGAAGTTCACGCCCACAATAAGAACAATGGTAGAACAGCTAGTTAGAAACCTGACAAAGAAGTTCACGCCCACAATAAGAACAATGGTAGAACAGCTAGTTAGAAACCTGACAAAGAAGTTCACGCCCACAATAAGAACAATGGTAGAACAGCTTACCAACTAGTTAGAAAACTGACAAAGAAGTTCACGCCCACAATAAGAACAATGGTAGAACAGCTTACCAACTAGTTAGAAAACTGACAAAGAAGTTCACGCCCACAATAAGAACATTGGTAGAACAGCTTACCAACTAGTTAGAAACCTGACAAAGAAGTTCACGCCCACAATAAGAACAATGGTAGAACAGCTTACCAACTAGTTAGAAACCTGACAAAGAAGTTCACGCCCACAATAAGAACAATGGTAGAACAGCTTACCAACTAGTTAGAAACCTGACAAAGAAGTTCACGCCCACAATAAGAACAATGGTAGAACAGCTTACCAACTAGTTAGAAACCGGACAAAGAAGTTCACCTCCACAATAAGAACAATGGTAGAATAGCTAGTTAGAAACCTGACAAAGAAGTTCACGCCCACAATAAGAACAATGGTAGAACAGCTAGTTAGAAACCTGACAAAGAAGTTCACGCCCACAATAAGAACAATGGTAGAACAGCTTACCAACTAGTTAGAAACCTGAAAAAGAAGTTCACGCCCACAATAAGAACAATGGTAGAACAGCTAGTTAGAAACCTGACAAAGAAGTTCACGCCCACAATAAGAACAATGGTAGAACAGCTTACCAACTAGTTAGAAACCTGACAAAGAAGTTCACGCCCACAATAAGAACAATGGTAGAACAGCTAGTTAGAAACCTGACAAAGAAGTTCACGCCCACAATAAGAACAATGGTAGAACAGCTAGTTAGAAACCTGACAAAGAAGTTCACGCCCACAATAAGAACAATGGTAGAACAGCTAGTTAGAAACCTGACAAAGAAGTTCACGCCCACAATAAGAACAATGGTAGAACAGCTTACCAACCAGTTAGAAACCTGACAATGAAGTTCACGCCCACAATAAGAACAATGGTAGAACAGCTAGTTAGAAACCTGACAAAGAAGTTCACGCCCACAATAAGAACAATGGTAGAACAGCTTACCAACTAGTTAGAAACCTGACAAAGAAGTTCACGCCCACAATAAGAACAATGGTAGAACAGCTTACCAACTAGTTAGAAGCCTGACAAAGAAGTTCACGCCCACAATAAGAACAATGGTAGAACAGCTTACCAACTAGTTAGAAACCTGACACAGAAGTTCACGCCCACAATAAGAACAATGGTAGAACAGCTTACCAACTAGTTAGAAACCTGACAAAGAAGTTCACGCCCACAATAAGAACAATGGTAGAACAGCTAGTTAGAAACCTGACAAAGAAGTTCACGCCCACAATAAGAACAATGGTAGAACAGCTAGTTAGAAACCTGACAAAGAAGTTCACGCCCACAATAAGAACAATGGTAGAACAGCTAGTTAGAAACCTGACAAAGAAGTTCACGCCCACAATAAGAACAATGGTAGAACAGCTAGTTAGAAACCTGACAAAGAAGTTCACGCCCACAATAAGAACAATGGTAGAACAGCTAGTTAGAAACCTGACACAGAAGTTCACGCCCACAATAAGAACAATGGTAGAACAGCTAGTTAGAAACCTGACAAAGAAGTTCACGCCCACAATAAGAACAATTCAAAATGAGGGAGAGAATACCATGACTGCGGAAAAGGATGTCGGGCAGAGATGGACGGAATATTGCTCCCAGCTGTACAATATGAAGTCCCCTAGGGATCCTAGCGATGTAACCCCAGCAGACCAACAAGAAGGGGAAGATAACGTTAGCATCATTAGTGAAGAAATTTGAAGTGGCGGTTATATCTCTTAAAAAGCGCAAAACGGCCGGAGTGGATAACATACTAGGTCAGGTCAGGTCAGGTCATCCCGTAACCGGTGAGGTCGTTGGAGCACACATGAAGACATCCTCACAACTCCACGCCACCCCTCTCTGTTAGATGCCGCTGCCTGTGACACTTCTGACAAATTGTTAATCTGCGCTTGATCAGTAAAAAATACACTCAGCACAAACCGAAATAGTACCAGGTTTTCATTGACTTTAAAAAGGCTTTTGATTGGGTGGGACATGAGGCACTATGGGAAACTCTGCGCAAGTATAAGATAGGATGGCGGCTCATCCACGTCAACGAGAAACTATACTCCGATGCCAGCAGTGCAGTTTACCTCAATTGGAACCACGGGTGAGTGGTTCTGCACAACAATCGGCGTGCGTCAGGGGTGTCTCCTCTCTCCCAAACTTGTCAATGTTTTTTCTGGAATGCATTATGTCATAGGCATTGGATGAACACGTAGGGGCGGTCAGTATAGGTCGACGCATACCCACCAATCTCTGGTTTGCCGACGACATTACCGGTCTGGCTGGAACATAACCTGAACTTGCAAGGATAGATAGCAAAGCTGGATAATGCTCCCAAAACTTGGGATGGAAATCAGTGCAGAGACGAGTTAGATTATGGTCAAGGCACCAGAGGGTATTTTAAACCCGATTATGATCAAAGGTGAACCTCTGGAAAGTGTTATGCGGTTCTAATATCTGGGAGCAGAAATGAACGCGGAGGGGTCTAGAGCGGAGATCTAGTAAAAAATAGCGATAACCATGGTCGTCCTGACCAGACTGCAAATAATCTGGAAAGACAAGAACAATAGCCTTAAATCGAAGTTGACTTTACTGTATACAATGGTCGCCTCGGTATACGTCTACGCGTATGAGCCTTGGACTCTGACGGCTGCACTAGAACGTCAAATTTGCGCAATGGAAATGAGATGCTATGCTTGCGAAGAATTCTTGGAATTTCATATCTGGATCGTGTTACAAACGGGTGTTCTTGAAATTGATAGGAAGGAGTTAGACCTTTATAAAATCCTACTGACTATAGTAAAACCACGAAAATTGACATGGTATAGTGCGGCTGACCAAGACCGTCCTGCAAGGCACTGTGCCTTGGAAGCGATGGAGAGGGAGACCAAAAAAGAGATTGGAGGACAATATAAAATAGTGGACGTGAAGATCTATAGCTGTAACTAGTACCCTGGCGAAAAATCGAGACGAATAGCAGGAACGTATTCGGCCAACTGCAATAAGGGGGCCTCAACGACCTTCTCGGTTAGGGGACATGATGATGATGACGGTGACGACATAGTGGAGCGTGGAGCCTAGTCGACGGTGAGTTGGCTTACTAAACTGGGAATACAACGTACCATACGATCGAGTTCACTGACGGACCTTATACAATCTGAGCCGTGCGGTGTGCTTGTACGACCACACCGCCAGTAGACCCAGTTGTAAAAGAGTCCTGACGATTGAGCTGGGAAAGGTAAACAAGCAAGAGAGGGAACTGACCACCCCACCTCACACAGACTGCGGCTTAGAGCGTGAAGAGTTGTCATGAACCCCGACGGCAGTGCCGTCATGGGACTCACCTTTACCTTGACATCAATACATTCACTGCAGGATCTCGCTTCAGCGATGATTCGCCCTTCTTCGCTGTGCATTATGTCTCTCCTAGTTACGTTGACGCTTTCTCGATTGCATCTCATCTCACACGCGTGACCTTTTCTCTCTAGAGATTTTGTTAAAGTCCATGTTTGACACTGGTAACAGAGTGTAGGCACAAAAATAAATGCTGATCAGCATTTTGTAGATGTAGATTTTGTAGATTTTTTTGTTTATGTTAGGGTGTTCGGTAGATTTTGATCATTCATATTAATACAACTTACTTACAACGTATTTTTTTAGTCCTAAAAAATCGCCATTAAAGAAAATAACAAATAAAGCCATCCTGCAAGATATGAGTGTCGAAGTGAACTGGCTTATCAACCACGTTATGTCTCGTGTAGCAGATCCCACTGTTTGCTCTAGGGTTATTCTAACTTAAACGTTACCACACTCAACCACAACATTCATGACCACACACTGCAAATAATATAGCACACAGCAGGTGGCATATTTATTATATAATACTCATACCAGAAAAATGAGTAGTGAAATTACAAACACAAAACAATACATATCATCTTAACTAAATATTCCTATATTATATAAATATATATATATATATATATATATATATATATATATATATATATATATATATATATATATATATGTATATATATATATATATAGCTATTAAACTAACTCGGAAATGTTGAGCATTATTTATTGATGGAATTCCCAACTACCAAAAACCCAGTTCTATTGCCGTACACACATCACACACACATCTAGATCTCACCTAGTCGATCTACACACTCGCTTAACTCGTCAGGACACACCTCGTTCCCAATGTGTCCTGCGCACAACACGCGTTCAGATTATCTATTACTACAAAACGCCCACACACACCTATTTGAGCGGCTGGACCCCGACTCAATGGCGTATGCTGTTTCAGTCGTCCTGTTCTATCTCTAACATTCATACAACAGTCTATCAATCGCTCCTCTATCTAAGTTGGTGAGCTAAACGAACTCCTATCTACAGTCTCTCATTCTCTCTCCATGCCAGCCTTTTTGAGCTAAACTTTGTCTCTTGTTATATACACTCAAGCAGTATCACAGCTGACCAATGGATCTCATAGGGATGGCTCTATTCAGTCGTTATTGGAACGAATTACTCTGAACACCTGTCACTCATCTATCGCAGCAAGCTCCGCTCTTGCACCGGACTGTCACTCACCCCCAACTATTTAAATTGGAACGCCAGTAGTCAGTTCCTACCTCAACATTCTTTCCCCAACGCCGATTCCCTGTGTTGAGACGGTGAGTGGCCTTGGCACGCATTCAGGTACCTTTGTTCTGAGTCGTCAACCACATCACCCCTGCCCTAAACTCTCTTGCTCCAGCTGGAACTGTTGCACTCGGAAACTGAGGTTTTTCAGCAACATCAGGCGTTATGATAGAATGGACAAAGCAGTTATTGTTCCAGGAAGACGAGACAGAGGTCGACCAGTGCGTAGATGGACACAAGACATAAAGGACACCCTAGACATCAACTGACTGCTGATCGAGATTCCTGTCTAATGGCTGTGACGAAAGCGACCTTCTATCAAGGACATGCTAAACGATGATGATGACTTCTGTGAATAAGATATCTGAACTATTTGTATTATACCATTTGGGGGGTTATACTATAAACAGTTACAGTAACTGTGTCAGTAATGATTCCTTAGCGCGGTGACAAAGTTGCAAGATATAATATTAGATTCTAAATTTACCAGAAAATCTTGGGCTTATCAAGTTTAATGAGAAAGACATATCAAATACCAGGAGTGTACTCTAAGCCATCTATATATTCGAACAAGATCGATTCTCACTCAAATTTAAAAATTAGGTAGTTATCCCACAAAAACAGATCTAGTTTAACAGTGGATTCATGCCCACTGTGGGATCCATGGAAACGAGAAGGCAGATGAGCATAGAGCAGCCGGAATAGTAGGAACACAGACTCGGCATCCATTTTAAAGAAGCAAAGACACTCATCAAACGATCTATGAGGACGGAATGGAGAGACGAGCATAAAGAATACAAAACAGAAAATGACAGCATAGACAAACTTCGCAGAGATAAGCAGACAAAGATCTTCAGACTCAGAACGGGACATTGCAGACTCAAAGTCCACCTCCACAGAGTCGGTCTTAGAGACAACGCGACGTGCGATTGTGGAGCACCCACGGAAACACCAGAACATATCCTGCGTGTATGCAGACCAAAGAGGGGCTAAATGCATTAGGAGATCGATGAAGACCTAAAACGCACAGTCTTCTTTGTGAACCTCACCAGGCTAAAAAATAAAACGAAGAAGAAAAAGAAGGAAAAGGAGAACAAAAAGAAGGAAGAAGAAGAGTAAGAAGGATAAAGACGAAGAAAAAGAAAAAAATTATAATGACGAAGAAGGAAGAAAAGGAAAACTAAGGAGGAAAAAGAAGAAAGAAAACAAAAGCAGAAGAAGAAGAAAGAAGAAGTGGAAGAGCTAGAAGAGGAAGAAAGAAAAAGAGGAACAAAAGGCAGAAAGAAGAAGACGAGGAGGTAAAGTAAAAGTAACCCATAGCATTACGGTACCCATCTCTTCTCTCTCGCCACTTTTACTTCCCTAACTGAACCGATACCCATTTAAGGCTGTGTCAACCCGGGAGCCGTTGCGGTCTGAAAAAACATTTCTGCCTCAACTGGGAAATTAACCCAAAGCCGCTCAGTAGATGCGAAGCCAGCTCGCTAACAACTACACTACGCGGCTCCCTTATTTAAGAAGAAGTACAGTCACACAAAACATGTTAAGAAGAAGAAGTAGTTAGATAGTCATACCGATTATAACAATCCTGACGCTGACCGTACAAACCAGTAAGATGGAGAAACACAAACGACACATAAGCTGCAATGCGATTCTTCATTCTCTCATAGACAACACCAAGATCAGAAATGAGAACTCTGGTGAACTCAAAACGTCTAACAACTTGATCGATAACTCACTAATTGCCCCTAAGTATGCTAACTGAACGCCATATTGTTTTTATGGAGAACGTCATAAATAATCGCTTCTATTATCAATCGAAGCCTTTGAAGTTCTTCACACTTATCTACTGACTACCATCAGTGTCAAAACATTGATTCTTGTTCTTCGACATTCGTTCTGAAAATGACGCTTTGACGTTGTATTGTAGTTTACAGCAGGGCTGCGATATCTACGGTTTTCGGCTTGATACATTCGGTTTCAGCTGGCCTTTTGGGGGTACTGGTTTGCCTTCCCAATGCGATGCTTAATCTCTTAATCAGACTATACTAATGCAGCCTGTTGTAGGCGGAATAGGGTTTTGGTCAGCTCTGGTTCGCTAGCCCTGATGTAAGCAGCCAGCTATTCACTGTACTGCCTCTTCAGTCTCCCCTTCCACACCTCAAATACCACCCCACCCCGAGTAACCAAAAGAAAACAGAGATTAAAGCAGGTACTACAGCGGCCAGATTGTAACTTGTGTCTGAATTGATAATGGGGATGATGATGATAGTGATGATGATGATGGTGATGATAGTGATGATTATGATGATGCTAGTGGTGATGATTAGGATGGTGATGATGATGATTATGATGATGATGGTGATGATGATGGTGATGATGATGGTGATGATGATGGTGATGATGATGATGGTAATGATAATGATGGTGATGATGAGGGTGATGATGATGATGGTGATGATCATGATGCTGGTTATGATGATGATGATGATTATGGTGATGCTGAACATGATTATGGTGGTGATGATTATGATGATGATGATGATGATGGCGATGATGATGATGGTGATGATCATGATGCTGGTTATGATGGTGATGATGATGATGATGAGGATGACGATGATGGTGATGATGGTGATGATGATGATAATGATGAGGGTGATGATGATGGTGATGATGCTGAACATGATTATGATGGTGATGATTATGATGATGACGGTGAGTATGATGATGGTGACGGCGGTGATGATGGTGATGATGATGGTGGCGGGGATGATGGTGATGATGATGGTGATGATGATGATGATGATGGTGAGGATGATGGTGATGGTGATGATGATGGTCATGATGATGATGGTTACAATGATGATGATGGTGATGATTATGATGATGATGGTAATGATGATGGTGATGATGATGATGGTGATGATGATGATGTTGATAATGGTGATGAGGATGATGATGGTGATGAGGTTGATGATGGGGATGATGGTGATGATGCTGATGATGGTGATGATGTTGATGATGGTGATGATGTTGATGATGGTGATGATGGTGATAATGGTGATAATGATGATGATGATGATGATGATGGTGATGATGATAGTGATGATGATGATGGTGATGATGATGATGGTGATGATGATGATTGTGATGATTACGATGATTATGATGGTGATGATGATGGTGATGATGATGATGATGGTGATGATGATGGTGATGATGATGGTGATGATGATGATGATGATAGTGATGATGATTACGATGATGATGATGGTGATGATGAAGATGACGATGTAGTGTCGTTTTCACATTGTAGCCGACCTCCAATATTTTATGTCTCTTGCCTTGACGGCGTACTTTGACAGACTGTTTCTAATCCATCTCTTGATGACGTCTTCAAACTCACATCTCTGTCTACCTCTTACACGCCTTCTTGCCACCCTTCCCTCCAGTACTGTTTTCAGTAGAGTGTCCTGTCTCTCTAAAGGTCCAAAATATTGGACCTGCCTCTTTTACGTGCATTTCAGTATTTCTAATCGCATTCCTAATCTCGCTATGACTTCTTTGTTGTGTCTCTGCTTTTTTTTTCATGAAATGTGTTCCGTTCTTCTGTATATTCTGTATATTACATTTGTGTTCACGAAACATGTCGTTGTTTTCCATTTGGACTAGTTAATTCGTTCATTTTTGTGTTTTCTTCCCTCCGATTATCCTGTCCTGGACATTGGCTATATGAAATAGTACCACGGTTAAACATGTGTCGTATTTTCCAGGTCTAATGCACACGGCAGAACTTCACGAAATTCGCACAATTCGCCCTAGCTGCAGACATTATCGGTTTTGCTGTGAATTGTAGACACACACTATAATGGACTAGAACACGTCGCCCGGGAGTGATGCCCAACACATCACTCACACGTTGAGTGATGTCCCTACGACCTCTCCCGGTTATAGGAAAGGCAAACACACAACAATAGATGCCATCTCCCTTCCGCTGCCTTGTTTACCTGTTTACGGTAAAGGCTTCGGGAGTAAACTCTGCATCATGTACTATTTCCAGTCTTCTGGATAATGTCTTGCCACTGGCCAAAGGTAGCTCATGACGAGAGAGTGTTGTTGACAAATGGCGTTGTTTATTACTCGCTTTAATCAAAATCAGCTCGCAAGTCACCCATTTCAGCCGACATGAAAAAAAGAAATGATTGTCCACACGGCTTAGCAAAGAGAGTGGTTTTCATTTCTAGGGCCTTTATTTTGTCATCTAATTGTTTGCTCATTGTCCACTAAACGCCGTTGTATATCAATGATGAATACATATAACACCTGATAACTCTCATTTTTAGTTTGTTATTCGTTTGCATCTCAATTTATTTTTATTTTTTTTAACGTGGTTTTGGCCATTTAATTCTCATCTTCACTTCCTTTTCGCATCTACCATTACTTGTTAATATATGTCAAAGGTACAAAGTGTTGTTGTTATTTTTGTTGTTACGGATCTAGCAGCACCCAAACTCTCACCCTTCGGCCCAGTTTCATCTAATGGTGTCTGCACGTGTTTGTCAGCTGTTGTCTAAGTCCATACAAAGTGTTCCAGTTAACTGGCTTTGCTGAAAGAAGCATTTTCCTAACATTGGTGAGCGCTGAGCACCCAAAGAAATGATGATCAACAGTTTCCCACGGGTGTGTACATAGCTGGCACTCTAGAGTGGGCTGTGGTTGGATTCTGCCCAGGTGCTTGTTTAGTTGAATGGGTTCTCAGTTGGAAAACGGTGATCTGGTTGTTTCTTGTGATGTTATACTATCATTTGGATTGGGGGATGCCATTTGCCTGTAGACTTCCTTCCCCATGTTTCCCATGGCACATCTGTTCAGCCCATTTTCTTTGTTTGTTGTTCTTATGAGCTGTTTGTAAAGTCTTTGCTGTGTGTGGTTGTTCTTGTTTTGATTACTTCTTTGCTAGTCTGTCTGCCTTGTCAGTGCCAAGTGTACTTGAATGTCCAGGAATCCACTGCACAACTATGTTTACGACATTATATGTGATACTTCGTCAATATCTAGAGATATTTGGATAAGATTAGGTCTACAGAGGCTAGAATCTTCTAATGAGTGCAGAAAATGTGAAAATAACCATGCTTTGAAGGAATAGCATACAAAACTATCAGATGGTACAAGGCCGCTTTAAGTGCAGTGATTTCAGCTTCATAGCTGAATACAATCTCCCGGAAAGCATCATGCAGCTCATCAATGGATTTTTCTGTGTATTTTTTATAAATGTCATAACTTGCTTTGATGGTAACTTTAAATGAAGATCTATCAGTTTATTCGAGGTAGCTTCAAAAAGTTCCCGGAATTAGTGGATTGTATAGAAATAAGTTACATTAGAACTATATACGCTACATTTCCTTCAAAGTAGTTCCCTTCCACAACTAAACACTTTTGCCAACGTGCAACAGCTGCTGGAAACATTCTTGGAACCCATTCTTGGACACCTCTCTCAGCTGCTGGAAACATTCTTGAAACCCATTCTTGGACACCTCTCTCAGCTGCTGGAAACATTCTTGAAACCCATTCTTGGACACCTCTCTCAGCTGCTGGAAACATTCTTGAAACCCATTCTTGGACACCTCTCTCAGCTGCTGGAAACATTCTTGAAACCCATTCTTGGACACCTCTCTCAGCTGCTGGAAACATTCTTGAAACCCATTCTTGGACACCTCTCTCAGCTGCTGGAAACATTCTTGAAACCCATTCTTGGACACCTCTCTCAGCTGCTGGAAACATTCGTGGAACCCATTCTTGGACACCTCTCTCAGCTGCTGGAAACATTCTTGAAACCCATTCTTGGACACCTCTCTCAGCTGCTGGAAACATTCGTGGAACCCATTCTTGGACACCTCTCTCAGCTGTCTTGCCGCATTGGGGATAACGTCCTGTGCATCCTTGAATCGCTGTCCTTTCGATGCCGATTTCAGTCGATTGAACAAGAAAAAATCAGCCGCTGTCAGGTCGGGAGAATATAGAGGATGTTCCAAGATAAGTACATTGTACATTGCGAGGTACTGCTTCACCAGCAGGGATCGATGTGCTGGCGCATTGCCATGCAGCATAATCTAACTGTTTGGTCTCCATTTTTCTGGTCGATTTCTTTTGATTGCATCTCTTAGACGACGAAGGATATCAACGTACACTTCCTTGTTACCCATTCAGTCTTCCAGAATGAAATCATCGTAGACAATACCCTGGGAATTTTTTTTTAAAACTTCCAACATAATTTGTCCTTTGCTCTTGTCCAAACGGAATGTATGTGTCCGGGTAGATGTGGGAGATTTCCGTATACAAAGGACTGTTGCTATTTTCTCGACACTAAATCTTCTGTCAGCACACACGATTCGAACGAGCCTAAGGTTTTCATTTTTGATCGAGGTTAACGGTCGTCCACTACGTGCATCATCATCGACACTAACGGAAATTTAATGCAAACGTTTGTGCCACTTAAATACTTGCATTTCATCATTTGCGCAGTCATCATATGCTTTATTAAGCGATGTTTGTGTCTCTGAGGTGACTTCTCAAGCAAACCACAGAATTTGACATTTGCACGTTGTTCAATCAAGGACATTTTCAACTCTAACGATACAACGAGCACATCACACATACAAAATGCTGTAACTTCTGTTCGAGAGTATATGTGAAGGTTACTTCTGCCATGTCATTCCGTCAAGGTCACTACCAACTTATAAATATATATTCTTCATAATATCATTTTTCATTCAAACACGAGTCGACAATTCCGGGAACTTTTTGAAGCTACCTCGTATATATGTGTATCCATTATTTGGATAGGCATTAATAGTTTCTTGAGCTGCTCGCATGAGATCTTGAATTTTGATAGTATCAACTATTAATGTTGTCAGTATTTCTGGTGTTTTAAGGAAAGCTTGTGGAGTATATATTTTACTACTCTCTGTACATTTTTTCTTCTTTCTAGAAATTGGTCTGTCTTTGATTTCATTAAAATGGTGGAGTGCGACTTTTGTTTAATTTTGCTTTCTGACTGCCAGTTTTCTACAAGGAGTCTGTTGGGATGATCCCGTTTCATTCTGCTATTATGTAACATTCCCAATGGTGTAGGTGAATTTTGGTAGTTATGTAACATGCCAGATGTTATAGGTGAGTTCTCGTAGTTATGTAACGTGCTAGAGTTTGTGGATGAATTCTGGTAGTTATGTAACATGCCAGACGTTGTGGGTGAATTATGGTAGTTACGTAACATGCCAGAGGTTGTGGGTGGGTTCTTGTAGTTATATAACATGCCAGAGGTTGTGGGTGCATTCTGGTAGTTATGTAACATACCAGAAGTTGTGGGTGAATTCTGGTAGTTATGTAACATGTCAGAGGGTGTGGATGAATTCTGGTAGTTATGTAACATGTCAGAGGGTGTGGGTGAATTCTGGTAGTTATATAACATGCCAGAGGTTGTGGGTGGGTTCTTGTAGTTATGTAACATGCCAGAGAGTGTGGGTGAATTATGGTAGTTATGTCACATGCCAGAGGTTTTGGGTGAATGTTCGTAGTTATGTAACAGGCCAGAGATTGTGGGTGAATTCTCGTAGTTATGTAACAGGCTAGAGGATGTGGGTGAATTCTCGTAGTTATGTAACAGATCAGACGGTGTGGGTGAGTTCTCATAATTATGTAACATGTTACAGGTTGTTTGTGAATTATGGTAGTTATGTAACAGGCTAGAGGATGTGGGTGAATTCTTGTAGTTATGTAACATGCTAGAGGTTGTGGGTGAATTCTCGTAGTTATGTAACATGCTAGAGGATGCGGGTGAATTATCGTAGTTATTTAACATGCTAGAGGTTGTGGGTGAATTCTCGTAGTTATGTAACATGCTAGAAGTTGTTGGTTAGTTCTCGTACTTATGTAAATGCCATGGTAATGGGTGATTTCTCATAGAGATATGTAATATTCCAGAGTATGTTGGTGAATTCGCTTAGTTCTATAACATTTCAAAAGGTGTGAGTGAGTTATTTTAATTATATAACATGTCAGAGAATATGGCAGAATTATCATAGTCAAATAACATGCCACACAGTATGAATGCATTCTCGTAGTTATGTAACATGCCAGAGAGTATGGATGAATTTTCATAGTTCTGTAACATGCCGAAGAATATGGGTGAATTCTGATTGAGTTATGTAACATGCCAGATGGCATTGATGAATTATCGTAGTCATGTAACATGTCAGCGTATATGGTTGAATTCTTATATCCATATAACATACCAGAGAATATGACTGAATTCTCGTAGCTATGTAACATACCAGAGTATATAACTCGAATTATCTTTGTTATGTAACATGCCAGAGCATGGGTGAATTCTCGTAGCTATCTAACATGTCAAAATATATGGGGGAATTACCATAGTTATGTAACATGCCAGATAGTATCAGGGAATTCTCATAGTTCTGTAACATGCCAGAGAGTATGGGTGAATTTGTCTTTAAAACATCAATTCTCAACGTATAAGCTGATGTTTCTATTCTTGATAGCAATACTTACTGTTCCTGTTATTCCCTATGTGTGGTATGCTTTTGCTGTGAAACACGACGCTGGTAGTCTGACTTTAAAGTCGGCGAAAGAAGGGGAGTAATGCAAGGGGAAATAATATATTGTGTCCTAAATAACTGAATATGTATTTGAGGATATAGTGTGACTAAATAAAACACTGGTCGTAAAATATTAGGTGCTACAGCAATATTTCTAGGTTCTACAGAGACGTGTCAACCTGGCGTCATGGAAACCAGGCGACCTGGTGCCATGGATTTGCCTTGTCCTGCGTTAGGCGTTCCATGAGAGATCGTGAATACACAAGTTAACCAATGAACAAGGGTTCAAATCTCCGGCAAGGCATAGGCTTTTATTTCTCTCGGATGTGAAATAATAGATTATCGACGGGTCGAGTGGTTTGATAGCGAGGTACGAACCCGATACATTTGCTGTTTGGAGTATTTCTCTTTCATTCTTATTCTCAACTTCTTAATTTTTAAATTTATGTTTTCAAAATGGCGCCTGGGTACTAAAGTCAACATTTTGGATGTATGTAGTTAATTAGTTGGTTTGTTTGCTTGATCTGCTGATTGGTTGATTGATTGATTGGTTGGTTAGTTGGTTCGTTAGCTAGTTATTTTTCTTTCCACTTTTGCCCGTTAATTGTCGCGGGAAAACTTGAGCCGTCTGTGCTGGATCACGTGCATTTCGTCGTATATCGTTGTGGAGTCCATGTCGCTGAACAATCACTCTAATGGTTTCTATCCACCTGCACCGCTGACACCCTTTGTCACTGAATCCAGATCTACCTACTTTGAAAACCATCAGCAGAAGTTGACGAGGGTGCATGCTCGTGAGATAACCGTACCAGCGTATCTTGTTCTTGGAATGTACTCTCCACAAGACATTAGTGTCGACCATACTTCAAAGGTTTTCGTGTCTCTATCTGTCCTTCCTGTTACCACTGATGACCTTCCTATGTCTCTTCTTTTCCTGTGTGGAAATTCTGCTCTTACGCGCCTGGTACAGAGACCACGCATGTAACGTAGTTATTTCAGTGTATGTTACATGTAACCCCAACGAAAATATTAATTCGCGATCCGTCTCTGCCGCACAGCATGAATAACTTGGGGGATGGCTGACTGTCAAATAAAAAATTTGACTATTTCTAGCTAATTATCGAAAGCTGTTTAGAATTATCATGAAGCTATTATTAGAGTATACGTTGCTCTTCATTGTATAGTGTTACCGGGACCAGAACGGGGAACAACGAATAGTATCAAAGTAACTGCTCAGCCATATCGTAAGAGGCGACCAAGAAAGGTTGGGCGTGGAACTGGCTACTACATTAGGTAGAAAAAAATACGTGCAGGTCAATATTCGTCATGTACTAGTTAACGACCTATGCTCCACAGGCAGCTGAACAAGTTTTGATTCATTCATTTATTGACAATACTTTGCTTGGAACTAAAATATTCTCAGGACTAATTTCTGATAGCTCAGTATTACTGAAAGTAGATGTTCTGGTCACTTTAACTTAACTTAACTTCTAGAAGACTCTACTGAGTCTGAATACCAGTTTCTTTTAGATTTCCTTGACCTAAAAATTATGCTCCTTCAATCTATTATTAAATGCATTAATTGACCCTGCCTCCACTATTTCTTGTGGCAATAATTTCCAAGCGTTCACAACTCTCTGACTAAAAAAATATTTCCTAGTACATAATCCGGACCTTCTTTTCAAATTAATTTGTAGCTGTTCCCTCTTGTTCTTGTAGGTGGTTGTATTTTGAAGAAAAAAATTGTTATAGTCTAATTTATTCTTTCCGTTACTATCGATCTGAATTAAGTGACCTCGAATTCTTCTTTTTTTTTTCTAGACAATGCATGCCAGTTTTTCACACGAGAGTGTAATCTGACGCTGAGCAATGAATAACGCATTATTATCCTGTTACAGAACACGATGTCGACTATGTGGCAGATCGATAGAACACGATGTCGGATATGTGGCAGATGGATAATGAATGTAACGGGAGTCCTACAGCAACAGAGTCTTACAATGACTAACATAATTGCCATTCGCCTTTTATCCGTAGAAGGGAGAGAAAAAAACAGTAAGTCACATTTTTGCCGCGGTTTAATTTGTCAGGATTGTTGGATAGATATACTCATACATATGTAAATTTATTCAAGTACTTTTGTTGTATGTTGCCCACATGCGAATATGCTAGGCTACAAGAAATGTTGAAACTTAGAAGTTGGTGTCCCTGAAAGTAAAGTAAAGTAAAGTAACCCATAGCATTACTGCCGTATGAGTGTGAGGTGTTAGCGAGATCATATTTCAAAGGCTCGGCTATATGAGGGCGGTAGCCATCTCCTCTCCCTCGCCGCGTTTACTTCCCGGACTGAACCGGTACCCATTTAAGGCTGGGTCGACACGGGAGCCGTTGCGGTCTGAAAAAACATTACCACCTCAACTGGGGAATGAACCCAGGACCACTCAGATGCGAAGCCAGCGCGCTAACCACTGCGCTACGTACACACAAAAACAGGAAAAGCAGACCAGCCCAGACATTTTTTTTTAATATCCGGGAAAAGCTGGTTTAACCTTCCGCCCCCAATGAGCCTTTAAAAGTAGTGCCAGAGTCCACTTTCCCACTCCGCTCCGTGACTTTGAGCATTCTGTCTAGAAATGACAGAATCCAAGAACCAATTGATTGTTGGAAATCTGATCCATCTGACGACAAGAGAGAAATTGATTGAAGGCTAGTAGCTTGTCTGACGTTCAGAGTCAGAAATGGACGTGGTGGTCAGTGCTTCTCGAAATTGGTGTCGCCTATAGGAAATGGGTGCATAACCTGTGTACGTTTACTGTGTGCAGTTTGAGAAGCAGCCAAAGTGAATCATAGGGCCTCTTACTCAGAAGAAAGAATAGGCCCAATACATATCCATGAGAGGAGATATAAACTTGATGGAAACAATTCAAAAAAGAGCAACAAAGCTGATAGTGGGATTCCAGAATTACAGTAATGAGGTAATACTCGGTAAAACCGGCCTATAGTGTCTAGAGGAGGAAGATGAGCGCGTGGCCGAATGGTCTCGTGACCTGCCTGTCGACAAGGAGGGCAGCAGTTCGAACCCCTGTTATGGCATATGTTGTTTTTCTGTTGGGGGTGAAATAAACAAACATAGCCAGCACACGACATGGCGACAGGAGTGGCGAAGCGGTCTGTAGTCCTCAGCCTTCAAAACCCCTCGACTACCCCAGCAATGGGAAAAAATGTCGTATGACAGTGACAGTAAGTGTAAAGAATAATTAGAGGGGAGTTAATTCTGGTTGATAAGATGATCAGAGGAACGGATAAATTAGACTATAACAAGTTGTTTTCAAAATACAACCACCCACATGAACAAGAGGGCATAGCTACAAATTTACTAAAGAGAGGTACAGATTAGATATTATGAAATATTTGTTTAGTCAGAGAGTGGTGAATGCTTGGAATGCATTGTCACAGTAGGTAGTGGAGGCAGGGACAATTAATGTATCTAAGAATAAATAGGATGCGCATAGCGTTTAGAGCAAGGTAATGTAAATAAAACTGTTTGTATACAGACTCAGCAGAGTCTTCTAAACCAGTATAAAGACGTTAAGTTATGTCGTAAAAGGTAACCAAAACATGGTTACATGGTGACAGCATCTTATCGAGCAAAACAAATTGCTATGGCAACCACAAATGGAAAATCGCGAAAGCTGTTTTGGCGCAAGCTTTCTAAAGTATTTAAACTGTAAGGATGGGTCCTATACTCCGACTGGATTGTATAAGGGATAAGTTCAAGTATCAGGATAGTATGGCTAAGTGGGTATAACAGCTAGCTCTTCACCTGGGTGAAATGAGTTCGAAGCATGGGTAAGACACAGTCTGTATTCTTTCAAAGAATGAAATGGAAACCTTGCTTGTACACTGCTCGGTAACTTCTATCTGGCGACCGTTTATCTTTAGCCCAATAATCATCATGACGGGCCGCAAGAATTGACAATAAAGGCTCCAGCTATGCTGTGTAGTTTTGTTTTCAAGGAAATTAGACTTACCTTATCTCTTTAAAAATATAATAGACTTAGGTAGATCGGTAGGCAGTTAAGTAGGTAGATATGTAGATACGTCGGTGGATGGTTGGATGCGTTATGTGGGTGAATGTATAGATGGATGGATGGGTAGATGGAAAGATCGATATATGGCTAGATAGGTAGGTTGGTAGACGGATAGGCAGACAGACAGGCAGTCAGTCAGACAAATAAACAGAAAGATTGTCGTTCTTTCTTTCAATATTTGTATCTTTCTGTCTATTTGAATGACTGACTCTATATATATATATATATATATATATATATATATATATATATAGAGAGAGAGAGAGAGAGAGAGAGAGAGAGAGAGAGAGAGAGAGAGAAAGAGAGAGAGGCAGACAGACAGACGGACGGAGGGATGGATGGGTGGATAGAAATGGATGGGGGTGGTTCGAGATCGATGGATAGAAAGATGGATGGATGGGTGGGTGGTTTGGTGGTGAGTGGTTGGTATTTAGTATCTATCAAGACGTGTATGTAGGTAGGTGGATTAGTATGTAAGTAGGTGGGTTAGTATGTAGGTAGGTAGGCAGGCAGGTAGGTAGTTAGGTAGGTAGGTAGGTAGGTAGGTAGGTAGGTGTGTACGCAGATAGACCGTTTATGAGACTAAGACACGTCGCGTCAAACAACACGATGCGTGGCCGAGTCCCAGGTTGCATGCAATGAAGATGATATCTTTCCGATTTTACCTAACCAGACGGTGCATGAACAACGCCGGGGCCTGGACCATGACAAACGGAGATGTTCTTTCCCAAATCTTGACAAGCATATCCTGATGTAACACCTTTTGGGCTCGGACATCCTCTGCAAATATGTCCTAATATGGCCAACCGACGACGTTTAAACATGGATAATGAGCTCCTGGGACATGTCCTGTCGGCTGACTTCGTCATTTGAGACCCGGTCATACGAGTGGATCGTAAGTGGAAAAACTCAATACAAGCAACTTGCTGAACAATCAATTTTCTTTATTCAAAAGAGATAATAAATTACAGAGAAGCCATCTCAGCTACGGAGTTCGTGATGTCGTTGTCACGTTCAGCAACGGAAGGGGCTGATCCCAACTGGGTTCATCCAGGTGCACCGAAGCCGGTTCTGTGAATAATTTTATAATTTTCCAATAACAAATTAACGTTTTGTTTTTTGTTTTTTGTTACTGGAGGAGAAACTATGCATATATTTTATTTTATATTTAGTCATGGGGCCAGATAGTGAGAAAAGAAATTATAAAACTACAAAACTAAAAGTGGGATTCCAGAATTACAGTTATGAGGAAAGACTCGGAAAAACCGGCCTACAGTGTCTAGAAATAAGAATAATTCGAGATGACTTGAGACAGATTTAAAAGATAATCAACGAAAAGGATACAATTATTTTGTAACACATTTATTTTTTCAAAATTCAGCAAGAACAGGAATGCACAGCCATAAATGAATCACATAAAGGTCCAGATTAGATATGTAAAGGTTCAATGCAATACAGATCGTCAACTCCAATGTAAAGTCTGTTCTGTTGTATGGATCTAAAATATGGAGAGTAACAAAAACAACAAAAAGAAAAATGCAGTATTTCAGAAATAGACATAAAACTCCTCAGTAATTCGTGTTCCAACGCTCGTTCCCGCTCTAAAAGTAATGGCGACCTACTTTACTGCACACCAGCCAATAAACGTATAACACCCCAATAGTTTGGCGGTTGTAAGGGAAGGGTCAGGGGGTAGAGAGGTCTGGGCTAGACGTCCCGCTCGTTAAAGGATAGTGAAGCGTCTGATATAGCCTTTCCTTTCCAGGTGTAGAGATCGCCGCTGGATTCACTGTTTGGCTTGCCGTTCAGGAGTTTCCATGCCAATGGCCTCTCCTACATTATTGTGTTCCCAGCAGCACCTTTATGAAGGGCCCCCTGTTTCTTACAGAGCCTGCTGTGGGGCCCGACCGAGTACCCGGCGGTATAACTGGGCGTGCAGATTGGGTCCATTAGCCTTGGTTGGCAGCCAATCTAAGACAAGGTTAACTCTGACCCGGGTAGACGAAGCTCGTTAGCCTGTTCATACAGTTCGCCTAGGAGAGGATGAACTCTGATTTTAAACTCACAAGTCCCAGATAGTGCTGGTTAGTCTTGCCAGTATAACGATGTTAAGATATTATTATATAAGGTAATAGGAAATATATGTTTAGTCAGAGAGTGGTGAATTCTTTGAATGCAATGTCACAGAAATTAGTTTTGGCAGGGTCAATTAATGCATTTAAGAACAGATTGGATGCTAATAGGTTTTTTTAAGATTAAGTAAATGTAAAAGAAACTGGTTGTATACAGATTCTGCGGAGTCTTCAAACCCAGTATAGAGACGCTAAGTTAAGTTAAGTTAGCTTACAACATTCAGATATATAGAACGATGATATAAATCAAGTGGAAATGTTTAAAATAAGCAGACAGAAAACAAAGAAACGGGAGAGCAGAATCAGACAGTAATTTTGAATAAGGCATACGTTCAGGAAACCAACTGAAACCATTATACGTTTATCTCTATTCTAGAATTCCCTGGGCAAGAAAAGTAAGAGCAAACTAAAACACACACGGAGAATATAGCTTGAAAGAAGATAAAGGAAACAGAAAATGTAGACAGAGCTGGAGCAGATGGAACAGTGCAGAAAAGGTTGTGTATTTATTGAAGGTATGTGGACTACACGCAGATGAAAAGACGGATTTATTAATTGACTAAGTGAATGGTTAATTTAAAGACTGATTGATTGGTGTGTGACGTGTTTTGATTGATGGATTGGTAGATTAAATTTATTTATTCAACTGATTGATTATTTGATTGATGGATTAATTGCTTGATGTGTGACTTGTTCTGACTGGTTGATTGATAGATACATTTATTTATTTGTTTATTTATCAACCAGATTGAATGATTGATTGATTAATTGACTGATTTATTAATTGGTTGATGACTTGTTTTGCTTGTTGAATTGGTATATTGGTTAATTCATTCAATGACTTATTTGATGATTGAATGATTTATTTATTTGTGTTAATGTACGTGTGAAACAATATTCACAAATGGTCTGTGGGTACATCACTGTTTGAGAAATACTGCATTAACGTATTTGACTAAACATAACAAATAGATCATTACATGAACCTCTACATTTGTTGCAGGTCTGCAATTACAGCAAAATATACTGATTTAACAAATCAAATGGAGAAATAAAATACGTGAATGCAACCCCATTCAAAGCACTATTTTTGATCAATCAATGAAGACAAGTGTAGTTGATGGAGAGAAGTTGGAAGAGGTTGCTGCCGTTACCTATTGAAGAAGTTGCTGCCGTTACCTATTGAAGACGTTGCTGCCGTTACCTATTGAAGACGTTGCTGCCGTTACCTATTGAAGAAGTTGCTGCCGTTACCTATTGAAGAAGTTGCTGCCGTTACCTATTGAAGAAGTTGCTGCCGTTACCTATTGAAGAAGTTGCTGCCGTTACCTATTGAAGAAGTGGCTGCCGTTACCTATTGAAGAAGTGGCTGCCGTTACCTATTGAAGAAGTTGCTGCCGTTACCTATTGAAGAAGTTGCTGCCGTTACCTATTGAAGAAGTTGCTGCCGTTACCTATTGAAGAAGTTGCAGCCGTTACCTATTGAAGAAGTTGCAGCCGTTACCTATTGAAGAAGTTGCTGCCGTTACCTATTGAAGAAGTTGCTGCCGTTACCTATTGAAGAAGTTGCTGCCGTTACCTATTGAAGAAGTTGATGCCGTTACCTATTGAAGAAGTGGCTGCCGTTACCTATTGAAGAAGTTGCTGCCGTTACCTATTGAAGAAGTTGCTGCCGTTACCTATTGAAGAAGTTGCTGCCGTTACCTATTGAAGAAGTTGCAGCCGTTACCTATTGAAGAAGTTGCTGCCGTTACCTATTGAAGAAGTTGCTGCCGTTACCTATTGAAGAAGTTGATGCCGTTACCTATTGAAGAAGTTGCTGCCGTTACCTATTGAAGAAGTGGCTGCCGTTACCTATTGAAGAAGTGGCTGCCGTTACCTATTGAAGAAGTTGCTGCCGTTACCTATTGAAGACGTTGCTGCCGTTACCTATTGAAGAAGTTGCTGCCGTTACCTATTGAAGAAGTTGCTGCCGTTACCTATTGAAGAAGTTGCTGCCGTTACCTATTGAAGAAGTTGCTGCCGTTACCTATTGAAGAAGTTGCTGCCGTTACCTATTGAAGAAGTTGCTGCCGTTACCTATTGAAGAAGTTGCTGCCGTTACCTATTGAAGAAGTTGCTGCCGTTACCTATTGAAGAAGTTGCTGCCGTTACCTATTTGGGCAGCACAATAGCCACATCGGGAGACACAGATGCGGATGTAAGGAAGAGAATTGGAAAGGAAAGAATGGCATTTCTGCCACTAAGCAATAAATGAAGATCCAGGGAAATTGAGATTCACAACAAAGTTGAAATATTCATCACCACTATCAAGTCAGTGCTGCTGTATGGACCTGAGACATGGAGAATGACCAAAGCCATACAACAAACACTCCAGTCCTTTGTTAATAGATGCCTACGAAGGATAAGGGACATAAAGAGGCAGGACATGGTAAGGAATGAAGATCAATGGAGAAAAAAGCCAACATCAGCCAGACGAAATTTTTAAAAATTAGGTGAAGAAAATGGGGCTGCGTTAAGACATATATTACGGAAAGCACGCTCCAACATACACAGTCAGGATCTTTTATCGAAAGACAGAAAGAGAGGTAGGCTCAAAAATACCTGGAGAAGAGAATGCGATAATGAGAAAAGATTAAATATTACGATTGCAGAGAGACAGAAATAGAAGCTCAGGGCCGTGTATGCTAGTGAGGTATTGTCAGTGGCCAATGCAATGACATGAGCTACGGGCTTAAATTGAATGATTGATTGAATGATTGATTAATTGATTAAAAAGTTTATATGTACTGGTAAATTGAAGGGAAACATTTCTTTGTATGTAGCATTTCATTCTGCGATTATGAACACTGGTCATTTAGTGCATATGTGATAAACACAATTTCTGACAATTGAGTGGCGCCAAACTGTAAGACACACAAGACAAAATGATGTGAGATAATTAGTAATGTTGTTAGTGTTGCTGCTAAATAGATACAGGATATTAGGGGGTCGCTGTGTCCGAGAGGTAAGGCACTCACTTCTCAAACCGATGAACGGAAACGGTGGGCGATCAAATCATGCAAGCTTCCAACGGCCCCTGACTTCATTTGGTAATGAACCACTGTGACTGCATCCTGAGTTACTTTCAGTCGTCTTGACTTATCGTGTTGCCACTGGTCCAGGATCGTTCGGGACCAGAGAGTGAGGTTGATGACCAGCGTAGTTCCTTCCTCACTATAATCTGAATACAGCAAGTTACATCATCAAGACAAAATCATATGATGATGTCCCCATCACCGCTGTAGATGTGCATTTAACTAACGGGAAAGGAAGACGAACGTCTGTTCAGGGACAACATACTGATCAGACACGTTAGTCAGGGTCAGGTCAAATATACTGGCCAAGACCCTCACCTTGGCTTCATCGCAGCCCTTCCTAGACACGAACTGTTTTCATGACAGCCTGGCTAACGAAGTGAAGGATCGACGTGATCCTCGTAGTAGTGAGCAACGCGCAGATCAAGTCAAGCATAGCACATCTACCTGGAGGACCCCGGTCCACTTTCATCAGCACGCTCGGAATGTGAGGAAAGCTACGACAACCCGCCACTTAACGTCTTTGTTAGGGCACACAACAGAGTAATTCTACTCATTGTGGACATTCAACAACAACTAACTAACTAACAACTGGTTGTGAAATGTTTAGCTTACATCTAAGTCTGCTGACATTATTGCTCTCGCAAAATGCTTGAAATTACACTAATATTTTATAGCAGGTTCAAAAACATTATGGCGTCCTGTGAAGTTAAAAGGAGGCATAGCCGATGGCATCGTAAAAGATTCACAAAAATTGAACTGACAAGTAAATTCAAGGGTAGGTCAGTAAGTATGTCACAAACTGATGTGTGATAGCTTAAAAATTAAGCCGAGAGTTTCTAAACTTGTCATTCGTTGACAGAAACATCCAGCTTTGTGGTCACCGTAGATAGCAGACGCTAGGTATCGCATGCACTTTCGCAGCTCAGATTCAAATTAGCGCCTGTGCTCGCAGAGTGCACAGTAAAAAACAGCGTGTTTGTTTTTGTTGTTCTTTTGTTTTTGTTGTGTTGTTTTTATTTTTTTAAGGGTCGGAGTGGGGGTGGAAGATGGTGGTAGGGCGGGTGGAGTGGATGGAATTTTTAACTTCATAAAGAAATACTTCATGTTACGGTTAGAAGTGTTTGTCTCGTAAAGTGGTACTTAACTTGGTCGAAAATGTCGACAAGGGCAAGGAAAAC
>JAVGWX010000008.1:28994758-29007258 GCA_036924085.1 Ariolimax columbianus
TGAGTGAGTGAGTGAGTGAGTGAATGTAGTGAACACCCGTCAGATTTTCCATTTACCCCGAAATGACGGAACAACTAAAATATTATTTATATAAAACTATTGGGAGAAAGACTAACATATGGTCAGACAAAATATACTGGTCAAGACCCCCACCTCGACTTCCACGTAGCTCCCTATCTAGAAACGGGCTGTTCTCATGGAAGCCTGGCTGACCAGGTGAGGGATCGACGTCATCCCACGACTAGTGATCAGCATTCAGATGAAGTCAAGCATAGCACAATCTCCTGGAGGACACCTTCTAGTCGTCGTGTCCGTGACTTGCCACTGGGGTCGGGCTTCTCGAGACGAGAGAGTGAGGATAAAACACACCGCAGTTAATCCTTACTAAAAATAGCGTTAGCACAATAAATTATGCCATCATCGTCTACGATGGTTGGCGGCCTTTGCCTGATTGATATAAATATATATATACGCACACACACACACATTCTCAACAGCCTACTGTATGGTGGGTATTTGGACGATTAACACTCAGTTAGAAGATAAAATAAAGTCCCCGTAAGTACGGTTTTACAGAAGAATGGATCGCATTAAAAAAAGCTAACGAATGTGGAGATCATGTGAAAACTAGGTACGGAGATAGAACTCTTGAAAGACATGAAAGGCCGACTAATACTGTATTTTGTTCACATTAAAATAAATGAGACTCTAGTACAAATCACACTGTAGGGTAAGCTTGAAATCAGGCGGGGCACGAAGTAGGACAACATGTAAGTGGCAGGACAACGTCACACGATGGGAGAGCAACAATCTTTGTGTGTGTACGACCAGGACGAAATATAGAGAATGTTGGTGATCAATTGTAGACAACATTCATCATGGAAATGGCATTTGAATTCAGTTGAATTGAATATGTCTCAAAACTTCTCTCTCTCTCTGTCTCTCTCTCTCTCGCTCTCTCTCTCTCTCTCTCTTTCTATCTATCTTTTTATCTATCTATCTATCTATCTATATATCTATCTATCTATCTATCTATCTATCTATCTATCTATCTATCTATCTATCTATCTATATCTCTCTTCCTCTCTCTCTCTCTCGCTCTCTCTCTCTCTCTCACTCTTATCTATTTCTATATATATAAATAAATATATATATATATATATTTATCTATCTATCTATCTATCTATCTATTTCTGTAACCCTCGATCTATCTATCCATCTCTCTCACACACACACTTTCATTTCCAGGGACCTGCTGGTTAGTATATTTCATTTTTCTAGAAAATGTGCAGTTCAATAAACTCCAATACTTGATGCAGTATTATCAGTGTAACTGTCTAAGGAGCTTCAAGTGCATCGTCCTGGATCAGAAGAAGGAGATGGGACGACCCCCTGCTGTCTGCCTAGACTGGAGCTCAGACTAGGCAAGATGTTGGCATAGCTGAGATTGAATACTGTCAGCTGTGTCATGTATTGCCACTTCTGGGCTCCTATCGTCCGTCAACTGTGTTCTGTATTGCTACCCGACTCATGATTGTGTGGTGTGTAACCTACGTTGATCTCGCTGCTTATTCTTGAGATTAAAGAATACGTCCTATGTGACATATCAATTGGCAAGCTGTTGTTGATGTTTTTGAACAACCTGCATCAATGATGTTGTTGTTGTTGTTGTGGAAATTACGCCACTTTTGTTGCTGTTGTTAAATGTTGCTGCTACTCTTGCTGTTGTTATCTTTTATGTTGTTCGTGTTGCTGCTGCTGTTGGTATTAGTTTCACGCTTTGTTATTAGTGGTTTTGGTGTTCTTGTTGATGTTGTTGGTGCTGCTGTTGTCGTTAGTGCTGCTGTTAGTGTTAAGTGTGTTGTTGTTAATGTTGTTGGTGGTGATATTATTGTTGATGTTGATGCTGGTGTTGTTTTTCAAGGTTGTTGGTCTTGGTGCTGATGTCCTGGTTGGTGTAACTTGTGTTGTTGTTCATGCTGTTGTTGGTGCTATTGTTGTTGGAGATGCTATTGTTCTGCTAGTGGTGTTGTTGGTGTTGTTCTTGCTGCTGTCATTGGTGTTATAGTTGCTATTGGTGTCGGGTTGGTTGGTGTTTTTGTTGATGTTATGTACAGTTGTGGTCGTGGTGTAACAGTTGATGTTACTTGTGTTGTTGTTTGTGTTGTTGCTGAGGCTGTTGTTGTTGGGGTTGATTTTGATGTTGTTGTTCGTGGTTGTGTTATTTTTGCTTGTTTGTGTCGTTGTTCTTTGTTCTGTTTCAAGAAACCATGTTTTGCAATAGACATACAGGGTACAGACATATTAATAAGTAGTCTTATTAAATATTCAACAGCCGACGCAAGCACCAACAACAGCAAGATCAAAAACAGCACAAACAGCAACAAAAATAACAATACAAACAACAGCATCTTCAACAACATCCCCAAAAACATTAACAGCAGCATCAGAAACAAAATTAACACCAGCAGCAACACAAACAACAACATAAACAACAATAGTACCAACAACAACTCCAAAAACATCAACAGCAGCAACACAAACAACAATAACTCCAACAACAACATAAACAACACCACAAGTTACACCAACAACAACGCCAGCGATAACAACAACACATTTCATCAACGACAACACCAACTCGACACCAACACCAACAACATCACCAACAACAGCACCAACAATTACACCAACAATAACACCAACAACATCACCAACAACAGCACCAACAATTACACCAACAATAACACCAACAACAGCACCAACAAAAACACCAACAACATCACCAACAACAGCACCAACAATAACACCAACAACAGTACCAACAAAAACACCAACAATAACACCAACAACAGCACCAACAAAAACACCAACAATAACACCAACAACAGTACCAACAATTACACCAACAATAACACCAACAACAGTACCAACAAAAACACCAACAACAGTACCAACAAAAACACCAACACCAACAACAGCACCAATAATGTGTGCCCGTAGTGCAACAAGATCTGCCATGTCAGGATTGGTCTTTAAAGCGAAACGTGAACATTTCTCGCAGTACACATCTAATGTTGTCGTCATCTTCGCTTGCGATAGGCAACTATTAATATTAGACAAACTGAAACCTCATTAGAGGCAGCAACTATATAACATAACTAATCATATTAATCGAAATATTTTTTACCAATATTTTATAGCAGAAGTGGCCAGTTATGGACATCTGCTATTACAGATGGCCATGGGCCAGCGTACATCCCACGGTCCAGAACAGGCTTGTCAACCAATTTTGACCGAACCCCGTGGTTGATTGAAAATTACAATATACTCAGATCCTTGAAATAAACAATAATTACAAATAACACACATGCCCACAAAAACAAAATATATTAAAAATAACCCACCACAAAATTTACAATTTTCCTCCGCCAACACACTAAGAATAACAGTGAGTTGCTAAAAAGTGCCTACAAAAGGGGAATGATTTCATCAAATATCTGATCATGCAAGAAGACAACAAAGATACTGTCAGTCGGGGACTTTGATTATGAAAAACTTAGTAGATAACAGATCTGTTCCACCGTCGGCAACTCTCTGTTAACAGAAGCATAATGCAGCTTTATCGCGATATCAGTACGGGTAACGAACGGAAAGGGATATTGTGAGTGGAGATTGATGGAGGTATATTTTTATAAGGAAGGAGTTGTTATAGACAAATGGGTCTTGGGAAGTGTATTATCCAGTGGCTCCTGTAGCTGTGCATGAGTTCATGTATCTGCATAGCAGTCTCAAAACATGTTTTCGAAGAATAAAAAAGTGGACGGTGTAAATTGAGCATTTAAACCAGAATGGGAATTCGAATATTTGTTCAAATGAAATAAATTAAAACAACACATTCATTATTTATTTAATATTACATCTCCTACAGTAATTGTTAACGGTGTTTTTGGTCTGACTATATGGTGTTGCCATTTACTATAATCTGGCCTTATGGTGTGAAGAGAATTCATGCTCATTGTAAGCATTCAGCAACAGTAACAACCCTTTACTAAATATCTGACCATCTAGTGTTACCCTTCACTAAAATCTAGCCCTCTGTTGTAAAGGGTAATCATACTCATTGTGGCCATTTAACAACAACCCTTTACTAAACTATGGTCATCTAGTGGTATCCTTTACTATAATTTGTGCCTCTGGTGTAAAGAGGATGCATACTCATTGTTGACATTCAGCAACAGCAACAACCCTTTACTATAATCTGGCCCTCTCGTGTTTCCCATCAAAATCCCAAACCATCATAATCTTTAGACTACTTCTCTGTGATTCAATCTATGGAAAAAGATGATTATTGTAAGCCTAAAATGTCCCAAATATCCCTAGATGTCAACCAACTGCTCACATTTTATTAAGTCAGAATATGAATGCAATGG
Organism: Ariolimax columbianus; assembly: GCA_036924085.1. Lineage (NCBI taxonomy): Eukaryota > Metazoa > Mollusca > Gastropoda > Stylommatophora > Arionidae > Ariolimax > Ariolimax columbianus. The sequence continues at coordinate 28,999,192 of JAVGWX010000008.1, forward strand.
ATCCCTGGTCATTCAAATACACTTGGCAAAGACGGCTACGAAGGGGTCAAGAACAACAATACACACCAACAACCCTACAGACAATCAAACAACTACTGACGACTGCGAACAAAGAGACCTGGCTGAATTGATAGGAAATGAGGAATACTGGAAGAGAAATCTTCAAGTATATGTCCATAACAAATTCCACAGGCAACATCACCCTCCTGAAATGGTGAGACAAAAGCACAATTTTCCGACTTCGCATTCAACACATACAACTTAACAGTCACTTGAACAGAATCCAACCAGAACACACCCCAGAGTGCCGGCTGTGCACACATCCCTATGAAACTGTTGAACAGAATCCAACCAGAACATACTCCAGAGTGCCGGCTGTGCACACATCCCTATGAAACTGTTGAACAGAATCCAACCAGAACACACCCCAGATTGCCGACTGTGCACACATCCCTATGAAACTCTTGAGTACCATCTGTTTTAATTGTCCAACAATTGCATGTATTAGAAAAGAGCTTTTCACTCTGAGGTCAGACAAATGGAACACTCTGTACGGAACTAAACAACAGTTCACAAACACTTGCATATACCACTTCATGTCACTGGGCAAAGGGCAGGAGCTCACAGGCCGCTGGTCAATAACTTATAAATGATAGGTAGAAATTGTGTCCAAAATGTTTGTCTTAATTCTTCGCTTCTCTGGTAAATGGTATAAATGGGTTTCCTCTGGCTTGGTGGCTTCGTTCATTCTCAATCTCCCACTACCAAACACTGAAAGGGCTTAAGTAGCAGAATGTAGTCCAGAGAACGGAATGCGTTGTGTCGTAGCTTACAGCTTGACTGCCATATTTGCACCTTTCGGTCCAACACATCCAACTTCAGCAATCATTTTTTCAGTACCGGGTTAGCATTCTCTCTTCGATCCCTTCTCCTTAGCCAGTCTGCTCTGTTGCAGCCTGTTATCCAAGATCACCGCGTGGAGATGTAGAAGGGTCTTGGCAGCTTTGGTTCGCTGGCCCTGACGCTAGCAGTCAGCTATGAGTCGCTGACCACTGCAGCTCATTCGCTGCTCAGCATCTTGATCCCAGGGTTTCCTCCATTTCCAGTGGAACCAGTTGCGACTCTTCTGTCGCCAAGAGTCTATTTGTACTCTCTTTTAGTTGGTCATTTTCTTGTCTTCAATATTTCTCGTCTGCTTCAGTCAGAGACCTTATATTTCTGCTTTCCAGCAGCTCTACATGAGCTTCTCACACCCCGTTGTGGGTGTGGCTGTTGATCTCATCCCCCGTCAAATTAACATGAGAGCTTGACTCATCAGCCGGCCAAATTATGAGATGTTGTACGCACAGTGGTATGAATGGGAAGGCTGTAGTTCATCACTGATCATACCTATCTAAGGTATAATTAGTGAAGTGTTTGTTATCAGCTCCCCAATGTCTGTTGGCAAATCTTTCGAATAGGTTGTATTGCTTCTTTCCGTTCTCCCTAAGTTTGCAGATGTGTCTGTCTAGTTTCATATTTCTCTATTCAGTACTCCCGAAAACACTTGCGTCTCCAGCAATTACCCATTCCTTTTCTTCTTCTTCTTCTTCTTTGTACGATTATAGACGTCAACATGAATAAAGAAAGTAGTTGTCCGCGTGAGGTCATCGGTATCTCCATAGAACTTGTCTTGGATTGAAACGGGAGATGACCAAATGTGAATAATCTTTAACTCGTATGTTGGACACTCCTGCAGCAGATGTTCAGCAGTCATTTTATCGGTGCCACAGACACGCTCATAGGTCATCTTGATCGTGTAGAAAGCTGTTGAAAGTCAGTAAAAGGCAACAAGTTCGACACAAATCTGGCCGGAACAACAACAATCAGAAGAGCAAAATTCAATTCAGTTTGACTCATCGCTTAAACAGACCTGAGATAGAAGATAACGTAGTCCAATAACAATGGTAAAGTTACTTTCTCGCTGGCTCACTTATGAATTGAGTGATAGACGGAAGGTTGGACTATTATAATGTAGCCAACACTCTCGACCACTCACGAGTGGTCCATCTGGCTCTTTGTGTATAACAAGGGCAAGAATAAATCCACTGCTTCAAAGAGAGCTGGTCGTTAGAGGTGACTAACTGTGTGACGTGACATAACAGCGGTAATGGTAAGGTGACTTGTTAAGAGCAGCAGAAATGACGCCTGAAAGGATGCGGGTCAACTTTGCTCTAGTGTTTGAGTCTATTAAGATGGACTCCCACATCATTTAACCACCTTCCGCGGCACTTGTCCCAACGCACCGGAGTAATAAGCTGCTCGAGCCTAGCCCGCTAAGCAGGAAACCCACCTACCGACTACATCCAGCTAACGCCAGAGCTGGGACCTGTACTGAGCATCTGTCCCTTGTGGAAGCACATGTCGACTAAGACTAACACTACCACTAAACACTCTTTATGAATCTCGTCTGTACAATTTCAGTCTTAATATTTCTAATAGAATTTTTGGACTTTGGTCGAGTAGTGTCAGGGTTGAAAATAATAGAGCCACTGTAACATTCCATGCGTGTTGTAAATATCCATTAAAGTGATTGTGCATGAAGCTAGCAATCCCATAATGTAAAATATTGCAACTGAAACCGCAATTGCAAATGCTCAGATACAGGCTGTCTGAAAGGGACTGGCTGCAGCTATGATCCTATGCTTCATTTGGATCGAGATTGTTAATCATCAACCCTTTTGGTTCCCTCTGGTATTTCAGACTTATGTGTATGTTCTCCACTGATATATAATTTGGGCTATCGTCTTTAACTTTGTTTATGAGACTTCAGCTGTGCATCCATATTTACATATCTTGACTTGTCTGTTGGCCTCATAACTCTTCGCTTCCCCAACAAGTTTCATCCAGCGCTTATCTGGTTTTACAGTTTAATTTTAAATGCATATCCTATCCATCAACAAGTTCTTTTCCAGATCTCAAGAAATAGTGGGTTTTTTTGCATCTGCCAGTTTATTACCTAAGTAGAGAGCATGCTGCGCTAAGGCCACATGCAGAAATTAATTCCAAGGAAGAATAAAGATGGTTTTCATGTAATTTGTAGCGATCGTTTTCATTACCCCACAGAGAGCTTATCGTAAGAGGCGACTAACTGTGTAACATGGAATAACAAATGCCATGATTACGTGGTTTGTTAAGAGCAGCACGGATGGTGCCTAACAGACTGCGGGACTACTTTGCTCTAGTGTTTAAGTCTATTAAGACTCGCACATCAGTTAACCACCCTCCATAGTGGAGTAATAAGCTGCTCAAGCCTAGCCCGCTAAGTAGGAAATTCTCCTCCAAGCTACATCCAGCTTACCATCCAGCTTACATCCAGCTTACCATCCAGCTTACCATCCAGCTTACCATCCAGCTTACCATCGAGCTTACATCCAGCTTACATCCAGCTTACATCCAGCTTACCATCCAGCTTACCATCCAGCTTACCATCCAGCTTACCATCCAACTTACCATCCAGCTTAAAAACCAGCTTACCATCCAGCTTACATCCAGCATACATCCAGCTTACATCCAGCTTACCATCCAGTTTACATCCAGCTTACATCCAGCTTACCATCCAGCTAACCATCCAGCTTACCATCCAGCTTACCATCCAGCTTACATCCAGCTTACCATCCAGCTTACCATCCAGCTTACCATCCAGCTTACATCCAGCTTACCATCCAGCTTACATCCAGCTTACATCCAGCTTACCATCCAGCTTACATCCAGCTTACCATCCAGCTTACCATCCAGCTGACATCCAGCTTATTACCCAGCTTACCATCCAGCTTACATCAGAGATGGGATCTGCGCAGAGGCGTTTTCCCCTGTAGAAGTACAGGTCGACTAAGACTAAGACTAGGGCCGTTAAAACTCAGTTGTTGTTTAAGCACAGAAGACGAACACAACTTTTTTCTAATTACAGGAAAGGAATGATTTATAATTGAATTTGTTCTCACCATTCTGAACGTGTAGTGCGTTGTTTGTGAACTGTTATTTATTTAATTTAACTTAACTTAGCTTAACTTCTTTAAACTGATTTAGGAGACTCTACTTCTACTGAGTCTGAATACAACCAGTTTCTTTTAGATTTCCTTAACCTAAAAATAATGCGCATTTAATCTATTATTGAATGCATTAATTGTCCCTGCCTCTACTACTTCCCCTGGCAATGCATTCCAAGCAGACACCACTCTCTGACTAAACAAATATTTCCTAATATCTAATCTGGACCTCTCTTTAGTCAGCTTGTAGCTATGCCCTCTTGTTCTTGTGGGCGGCTGAATTTTAAAAAACTTGTTATAGTCTAATTTATCCATTCCTCTGATAATCTTAGAAACCTGTATTAAGTCACCATTAATTCTTCTCTCTTCTAAACACTGTAGACCGGTTTTTCTGAGTCTTTCCTCATATCTGTAATTCTGGAATCCCACTATCATCTTTGTCGCTCTTTTTTGTACTCTTTCCAGTATGTTTATATCCCCTCTATGATAAGGACTCCACACCTGTACTGAGTACTCCAATCTAGGTCTAACTAATGCTTTATACAGTTTGACTATAACTTCCTTGCTCCTATGTTTAATTGACGGCCCGAGTGCGTTGTTTGTGAACTGTTATATATTTACGACCTGAGTGCGTTGTTTGTGAACTATTTTATATTTACGACCTAAGTGCGTGGTTTGTGAACTGTTAAATATTTACGGCCCGAGTGCGTTGTTTGTGAACTGTTATATTTTTACGGCCTGAGTGCGTTGTTTGTGAACTGTTATATATTTGCCCGAGTGCGTTGCTCAACCACAGTTTCACAATCTCCTAGTAGTTTCTTAATCTGAAATAATGTTTTGCTTCCCATGAAGCTTATTAAACCATTAATTGCCAAATCTTGAATAAATCCATATTTTCCAGAACGGATCCAATTAGTGTTTTAAATATGTTTTTGTTCGACTTTTATTACGAGTTTCGAGTTTTGATTTGAATCTTAAAGCGAACATATTTAGAATACCGAAGAGTTTAAAGCAGATTTAGTTAAATCATTTTCCACGATGGGACGATGAGGCTAACGTCTGATCAGATCATATTAGCCAGGGTCAGGAGAAATATACTGGCCAAGACTTCCTCGTTGGTCGTCCTGGAAGCGGGCTGTTGTCGGAGACAACAGTCTGGCTAACAAGGTGCGGTTCGGCGTGATCCCCGTAGTAATGAGCAACACGCATATCAAGCATAGCACAACTGCCTGGAGGACCCAGGTCTACCTTCATCAGCACACTAGGGATGTGAGGAAAGCTACGACAACCCGCCACTTAACTCCCTTTCAAGGACGCACAAAAAAGTAACCTACTCATTGTGGGCATTCGCAAACAACAAACAACAAAAACAACAACAACGATCTTCCAAGACCGAAGGACACAACTACAACATTAGTAAGCCATACGGGCTATTTTGACACCTGATATGCTCATGTTGCAGCAAACATGGCTCCGTAACCAACTGCGGGTCTACATTGCACTGCTGTTTTATTTCATTATGGATGCCACCAGATCATGGATTTGCCTAGAATTGACTCTAGTGGACGACTTACATTTGTCTTTACAGAAATGTCTTCCATTTCGACTGGTTAATTTGTTCGTTTCTTATGTTTTCTTCCGTTCGATTATCCTGGTCCGGACATCGGCTTTACAAATAGCACTACGCTTAAACCTGTGTCGTATTTCACGGTCTAGTTCACACGCTGCTGAATTTCACGAGATTGGCGCCATTTGCCCATGCTGCAAACAGCGTCGATTTTGTTGTGTGAAATTTAAACACTACTATAATGGACTAGAATACAGCTTGGCAGAGATGGCCAAATAACTCACACGCCCTTAGTGATGTAACTACGACCCTTTTGCGGTTATGAGAAAGGCACCACGTTAGATGCCACTCCCCTAACCCCCTCCGCTGCCTTGCGGGATGCCTGTTTACAGGAAAGGCTTCGTGAGTAAACTCTGAGGAAAAATCTACATCCTGTGCAATCTCCGGTCATCTCAACAAATATCTTGCCACTGGCCAAGGAAAGCTCAGGACTGGAGAGTGAGGTTGACAAAAGGCACAGTTTATTTTCTTTCTCACCTTAATCAAAATCACCTCGCAAGTCACCCATTTCAGAAAGAGATAGAACTGAGAATGGCTTTCATCACATGTGATGGACGAACATGCCGCTGAGGATTTAGTTATAATGCACATATGGAATGTACTTGACCTTCCCCTCCTAACTATTGCTATTTCTGCACGAGGTAGATTTAATGTACATTTTGACTTACATGTAATTGAAGCTTTTTGTACAGTTTACAGCTAGCTTAATTCGGTCATATTAGGTTTACAGCTAGCTTAATTTGGTCATATTATGTTTACAGCTAGCTTAATTCGATCATATTATGTTTACAGCTAGCTTAATTCGGTCATATTAGGTTTACAGCTAGCTTAATTCGGTCATACTAGGTTTACAGCTAGCTTAATTCGGTCATATTACTTGTACAGCTAACTTAATTCGGTCATATTAGGTTTACAGCTAGCTTAATTTGGTCATGTCAGGTTTACAGCTAGTTTAATTCGGTCATATTAGGTGTAGAGCTAGCTTAATTCGGTCATATTAGGTTTACAGCTAGCTTAATTCGGTCATATTATGTTTACAGCTAGCTTAATTCGGTCATATTAGGTTTACAGCTAGCTTAATTCGGTCATATTATGTTTACAGCTAGCTTAATTGGGTCATATTAGGTTTACAGCTAGCTTAATTGGGTCATATTAGGTTTACAGCTAGCTTAATTGGGTCATATTATGTTTACAGCTAGCTTAATTGGGTCATATTAGGTTTACAGCTAGCTTAATTCGGTCATATTAGGTTTACAGCTAGCTTAATTGGGTCATATTAGGTTCAACGAAAAGAAAAGTAAAGTAACCCATAGCATTGCTGCCGTAGGGGTATGAGGTGTTAGCGATCTCACATTACAAAGGCTCGGCTATATGAGGGCAGTAGCCATCTCATCTCCCTCGCCGCTTTTACTTACCGAACTGAACCGGTACCCATTTAAAGCTGGGTCGACCCGGGAGCCATTGCGGTCTGGAAAAAAAACACTACCACCTCAACTGGGGCCTTATTGTTGTTGTTATCCCATAGCTGCTGAGCAAGCCTGCTCTTGGCAGCCCAATGCCATTCTTATATAGATACGTGTCTTCTTCAATTGTGTCACTGCTCCGTACAGTGTGTTGGCAATTCTTAGCAGTGCTTGTAAGAATCTTTTCCTCATGTCCACAAGCGCCTTGCACTCCGTGAGTAGGTGTCGAACTGTTTCATCAGAGTGAGAGCAATGTCTGCACGAGGGCAGGTGCTGGGGATTGATGCGGTTCAAGTGGTTATTTACTCTGGTGTATCATGTTCGGAATTGAAAGATGAGACTTTCATTTCTTCTATATAGTTTGGTTATGTCATCGTACTTTTTGGCTGTGACATCTCGCTAAATACATTGCGACCTGTTGTTCCCGTCGCCCACCTGTTCGTACAGATTTCTCAGGTATTATTCTTAATAATTCGCTTCACTGCGTAGTTACTATGCGGCCTATTAGGTTTAGAGCTAATTTAATATGGATTTTCAATAGCAAAATGTGCCCTATCTGTTCTAATACAAAGTATGATTTATGGAAACGTGTTGATACAGTCTGATTGTGATACACTTACACCATGTGTCAGGACCACATACATGGACGTCCATAAGTTCTTTTCCAATAAAACAATATAATTCTTTTATTTTTGGCTTACATTTATATATACATATATAAGGCAGATAAAGGCCGCCGTCCATCGCAGACGATGATGACATAATTTATTTGCTAGTGCTATTTTTAGTAAGGATTAACTACGATACGTTTTAACCTCACTCTCTCGTCTCGTGCCACCCGACCCCAGTGACAAGTCAAGTACAAGACGACTAGGGGGCGACTACGAGATGCAGTGGAATCCGCATCAAGCACCCGTGAAAAAGACGGCGGAGTCCGGAGTCGAACCCA
>JAVGWX010000008.1:29012258-29162258 GCA_036924085.1 Ariolimax columbianus
GTACACGGAAAAACAGGGAGTTTGACACGGACAGCTTGACACAAACATTGGTCTAACACACTCCTCGCGGTCCTCATCCCAAGGTTGCGGAGTACATGGCTCCACCCGGGAAGTCTATATGAATTTCGGTCGACACGCTACGCATGAACACAGCCTCAGCAGTTGGGCATGATAGTGGTCAATTGACGCAACGGGTCTTTAACGCCTTCAGGAACATTATTATTATTGACTCTGAGCAATGGGAAATGTGTCTATGGTTTCCAGTGTATCCTGTTGCTTATGCAATAATACAAGTCCCCATTCAACTTTTTCTCGGTACACCGAGTTATTTGCTCTTTTTTTGTTCAGTTTAGGGAGGTATGTTCCAAAAGTTCAAGAACTTGAGAAATTACCCGCCAATGTGAGGTCAAAGCAACGTCTGGTCAGTGCCGTCGCCTAGTGGTGACCTGCCATTTTTTTTTTAGTTTTTCTTGTATGATTGTTTATCGTCCTGATAAAGTTGCAGCAAAGATGGCGCAGTAACCGACTGCGGATCTACATTAATCTGCTGTTGAAGTCCTTTATGGATGCATCCAAGCCATGGATTTGTCTGGAATTTACACTAGTCGACGACTTAGCAAGCGATGATGACGAAATCATCAGACGGTTTTCTTGTGTTTTGATGATGTAACTTGCGCTGTACTTGGATTATAGTGACGGAGTAACTGCGCTGGTCATCAACCTCACTCTCTGGTCCCGAGCTACCATGGGCCAGTGGCATAACTTAAGTCAGGACTACTTGAGGTAATTCAGGATGCAGGCACTCTGGTACCATGTATTTGAGACCAGGAGACGCTTGAAACCTGCAGGGCTCGAACCCCCGATGTTTATGTTTTTCACTTTAACAGGCGAATGCCTTGGCTCTCGACCACAGCAACCACAGTCGACGACTTACACCGGTGTTCACGGAAACGTATTGTTTTTTATTTCGACTGGTTAATTCGTTCGGTTTTTGTGTGTTTTTTCCGTCCGATTATCCTGGTCTGAAAATCGGCTATATGAATAGCACTACGCTAAAATATGTGTTGTATTTCACTGTCTAGTTCACTCGCTGCTGAACTTCACGAGATTCAGACCCTTCGCCCTAGATGCAGACAGTGTCGGTATTGATGTAACTGTAAAATTTAGTCATGACTATAATGGACTAGAACTCGTCGCCCAGGATAGACCGCTAACACATCACTCACACGCTGAGCTATGTCCCTACGACCTCTTGTGATTATGGGAAAGGCACCTTAGATGCCATACACCTCTCATACCACCCCTAACCCGCTCCGCTGCCTTGCGGGATACCTGTTTACAGGAAAGGTTTCGAGAGTAATTCCTGAAGAAAGATCTGCTTCCTGTGCCCTTTCCAGTCGTCTCGATAAATGTCTTGCGACTGGCCAAGAGTAGGTCAGGACCAGTGAGTGAGGTTGACAAAAGGCGTGTTTCTTCTTCACTTTAATCGAAATCACCACCAGGTCAACCATTTCAGCGGACACAGCAAGCGAAAAGACTGTCCACATGGCTGAACAAAGAGGGTGGTCTTCATAACATGTGATAGGGGACGGCGTGGGCTAGTGGTTAAGTGACACGGCTCATAACCAGAAGGTGCTGGGTTTGATCCCTATCACAGCACCGGCCGTTACCCCGGGGAAGCAAACCCTTAGAAAATGCAGGAGGAAGAAGGCCCATACATAAAATACACGCTGAAGTCGAATGCACTGAGCCGACAGGCGCAAAATAAAAACCACAGTTTAACGCACACCACCTTGGGAATTAGAGAAATAAGGCGAACAAACAAACAAACAGAAAATCAAATGTGATGGGCGAACGAACATCATCCTATAGTTCAACAAAATAGGGCAAAAGTCCAACAAAACAGGGCAGTAGTCCAACAAAACATGGCAGTAGTACAACAAAACAGAGCAGGTCAGATCGGACACGAAAGTAATATTTTGACGATGTTGTTGTTTTACATTTTATTAATTTTTGTAAATAATCGATTGTTCTGCAACATTACTTATTACCGGAGATACAAAACACTTAACCGCCGAAACCATCTGAAGTGTTAAAACACTTTTTAAGAACAATTTTTCATTTTTTTCTAACACGTCGGTAAAAGATTCAGATTTCACGCCAATGTGCCATATTGGTGATATGTTGTTAGGCCCATATTTTTCTTGATCAGTGGCAAGCTAGGGGTGATGTGGTCTACATGAGGCCGGCCATCTTTAATTTCTTTTGGTAATTTATTCTGGTAAACAAATATTGAGGCTGGTTAACCCGGGAAGCCGTTTTGCGTTCGGGAAAAATCTCACACAAACTGAGGAACGAACCTCGATCAGTTCGGAAGTCAGTGCACGAATTAATGCGCTACTTCGGCTCCAAAAGTACAATAAGCCAGCTGAAACCTCCCAACTCGTTCTAGTCTTCTTGGGAAAAACGAAAACTAGTGTGTTTCGGCATTCACCCTACGCACCAGACCTTTCTTACATTTCTCAAACTGAAAACCAGCTTAGATAGACAATTATTTGAGATCATAGTAGAAATTAATGACAAATCGCAGACGGACATACGCACGATCTCCAAAAAGGCCTACCAGGACTGTTTTCCAAATGCAAATGGATTTAGGAACGATGTTTTAACAGAAGAGGGTGGGGGAGGGGGACGTATTTCCAAGAAAACAAGGCTGATTTCGGTTTGTAAAAATGTTCTTTAAAATTCTAAACATACCTGGTACGAGACGTGTTCAAATGAAACCAGACCAAACTACAAGTGAACACACGCACGATGCGCATGGTGCCGTCACTTTTAGTGTAAACAGCATATACCAACAGTCAAGTTTGCAAAACGGCATTATCATCCGACACATAATTTCCTCAGCAAACCTTGGAGGGGGGGGGGGGGAGGGGGGGTGATACAGAATCCGTCCAGAGTTGGTCCAAGAGCGGTCATTCGGTTTCTAATAGTTGAAGTATGTCGAGCAGTTCACATTCATCGCATGTTGTAGGTAGTGCATGGTGACAAACGTGTGTCGAAGACAACAGTCAAGAGCTGTACAACGATGTTTAAAGATGGACGTGAGTTAACGCAACAATATGCGGCTGACCTGGTCTCGGATGTTATTTCGTTAACTCACGTCCTTCTTTGATCATCGTTGTCCAGTTCTTCACTATTGTCTTCGACACACGCTTGTCACAATACACTGCCTCCATTCTGCGATGAATGTCAACTGGTCGACATCCTGCAGCTGTTAGAAACCGATTCACTGCTATCTGATCAACTCTGGACGGATTCCGTTTCACACTCGCCATGTTTTCAACAGTCTGCTGAGGAAACTATGAGTCGGAGGATAATGAAAATTTGCAAGCTTAACGGTTGGTATGTGATGTTACACCAGAAGTGACGTCATCGTGCACATCATACGTATGTTCACTTGTTGCAGTTTGGCCCGGTTTCATTTGAACATGCCCCCTATATGTGGGTGTTGTTTCTATAGTCGTCTTGTAAACCCAAAAAGTTGCTCAAAATTAGGCATATTTTTTGTCAAAATGAGCAACGTGATGTGCAATCTCAAGAGTTAGTAGGTCTTCTACCTCAGATTAGTTAGAGCCCGCTGTTAGTCGCGTTTTATGATATTCAGTCAGTGCAGTGTGGAAGTGAACTTGTTCCCATCTCTATTAGACACATATCCCTCACTCAAACTAAACGAACAATGACATAGACTGTCCGCAAATTCTAAATGTACTTTTCCATTTAGCAATCATCCATTATAATCATTTTCGCGTGCCTTATCTTATTCTGTCACATCACGCAGTCCATTATTATGATGTTGTTGTTGTTGTTGTTGTTGTTGATGTTGTTGTTGTTGATTAATGCCCACAATGAAGTAAGTTTACTCTTTTGTGCGTCCTGAAAAGGACGTTACGTGGCGGATTGTAGTAGCTTTACTCACATCCCGAGCGTGCTGATGAAGGTGGACCCCCGGTTCTCCAGGCGGGTGTGCTATGCTTGGCTTTATCTGCGTGGCCTTCACCACTACAGAGATCACATCAGTCCACTTCTCGTCAGCTAGGCTGCCTTGAAAACAACCTGTTTCTAGGGAATACTACATTGACGATAGATTGTGGTCTTGGTCAGTGTATTGTTCCTGACTGACGCGATGTCCTGGTTAGTATGTTGTGCCTGACAGGACACGCTTCTCAGCTCCTCGTGACGAATATGTAGATATCCCTATCTAATCCCAGTGTCCCTCCCCAAACATGACTTAACCGTGACGAAGATATAGATATCCCTATCTGATCCCAGTGTATCTCCCCAAACATGACTTAATCACGATGAAGATGTAAATATCCCTATCTGATCCCAGTATCTTTCTCCAAACATGACTTAAACATGATGAAGATGTAGATATCCCTATCTGATCCCAGTATCTCTCCCCAAATATGACTTAACCACCATGAAGATGTAGATATCCCTATCTGATCCCTCCCCAAATATGACTTAACCACCATGAAGATGTAGATATCCCTATCTGATCCCAGTATCTCTCCCCAAACATGACTTAATCACGATGAAGATATAATATACCTAACGGTCGCCAGGACTAAGTTATGAAGAAGATGTACGACAGATATCCGTATCTGACCCCAGTATCTCGAATCAACCAGTCCATAACCATAATGAAAATTGTTTCAATAAGTAGATTCTCCCATCTGTCCCCATTGTATCTCATCACCCAAAACAAAACAATGATAGCGATTACTGAAGATAGTACACATCCTTCTCTGACCACAGCTCGTTGTTGCAAGACATATATCGCTCTAATGCTGAAATAGTAACCTGTCTCTAGTATAACCCATCTGAATCTTTCTTGTACTACCAGACCTCAGCCAACTTATACTTAAAGAAAACAAGGAGAAACGCCGCACAAGAGAACAACATGATGAGTGCCTTCGATTTTCCAGGGATCTCGTGCTCCCAGTACGTGCCTCTGCCTAGTTACTGGCGCTCAGGGATCGATGACCCCCTGATTACGTGATCCCCGAATCGTGATGAGCAAAACGTAATTTCTGATGGAAAGTGGACGAGTTTGTGTTCTGGAAGAGGTGTCTGCGCTGTACTGTAAGCGTCTCCATTTCCTGGAAACGTTCAGTATTGTGATCGCCAGAGATAACTCTATAGGTTTTGTTCGTCTCTTATGTGTTTATTCAAACTGACACGAGAAAGATTATTGGCCGTAAAATATAGATGGACACCGTAAGAACATCTCATCTTCTTCTTCTTCAATAGCTTAGGAAAAGAGGGAGTTGGCCATTCTTGTATTCCGTGTGCAACTTTAATCAATAGATGATTGCGTCGGATTGAGGGAATAAAATAGTATGATACAACCACTAATATAGAGCCGTGGTAGAGAACTGGTCAAATACTGGTTGAACTAGACGTAAAGGTAGGACACACATTCACACGTACATGCATGCATACATACAGACACAAGAACGCACGCTCGCACGCGCCAACACACACATATAAAGTAAAAGTAACCCATAGCATTACTGCTGTAACACACACACACACACACACACACATATATATATATATATATATATACACACATACAAGGCGTGTTCAAATGAAACCGGATCAAACTGCACCAAGTGCACATACGTGCGATGCGCAGGATGACGTCATTCTGGTGTCATCATACGACATTTTTCCCATTGCTGGGGTAGTTGTGGGGTTTTGAAGGCTGAGGACTACAGACCGCGTCGCAACTGCTGTCGCCACGTCGTGTGCTGGCTGTTTATTTATTTCACCCCCAACAGAAAAACAGCATATATTATACCGGGGATTTGAACCGCTGCCCTCATTATCGGTAGGCAGATCTCGAAACCATTCGGCCAGGCGCTCCTCCATTCTAGTGTAAACAGCAGATACCAACCATAAAGTTTGCTACATTCCAGTATCCTCGGACTGGACAACACTATTTAAAGAAGGGCGTGAGTTAACGAAAGATCTTACGAGACCAGACCAGGCGTACATTATTGCGTTAACTCACGTCCGAGACCAGACCAGGCGTACATTATTGCGTTAACTCACGTCCGAGACCAGACCAGGCGTACATTATTGCGTTAACTCACGTCCTTCTTTAAACAGCGTCCAGTTCTTCGTTGTTGTCTTCGACACACTTTTGTCACCATACACTGCCTGCATTCTGCGATGAATGTCAACTGGTCGACACCCTTCAGCTGTTAGAAAATGAATCAAGGCTCGCTGATCAAATCTGGACGGATTCCATATCACGTCGGCCATGTTTTCAACGGTCTACTGAGGAAAATATATTAATCTGAGGATAATGAAATTTTGCAAACGTCACGGTTGGTATGTGCAGTTTACACCAGAAGTGACGGCACCATGCGCATCGTACGTATGTTCCCTTGTTGCAGTATGGTTTGGTTTCATGTGAACACGCCTCATACATACACACATACATATATGCAATTGACATATTATTATGGTCATTTTCATATCATCAATAACACGTAAATACAATTGATATTCATCAATTCATTTGCGTCTCTGGTGAGATTTGCCCAGCTCTGTCTACCTTCTTCTTCTTCTTCTTTTTCATCGTACGCAGTCAGACATCAACCTTTATTTTTTCGAAAAAAGCAGCGGTCATCCTGAGACTGTCGACACTGCCATAGAGCTTGTCTAGTGTTGCCACTGGTGATGGCCACATCTGCTCTCTCTGATCCTCGTATGTCGGGCAGTTTTGCAGCAAATGCTCAGCGGTCATTTTCGCGGTACCACACGGGCATTCGTCAGTCCCACCTATCTTCAATTTTTGAATAGGTGGTACCTCAGTCTATTGTGGCCTGTGCGAAGTCTGAAGACCACGACCTGCTCTCTTCTGTTCAACTGGTAATATGCATCGTTTTTTGTGTAGCCAGTATGTTCGGCTTCCCATTTGGTCATGTATCTAGCTCTAATACGCCGTTTTGACTCTTCGTATGTCATACTAGTATCTGGTTGTGGTAGTCTTGCATCTTCTTTTGCCAGTCTGTCTGTCTCCTCGTTGCCTTGGATGTTGCAGTGGGATGGAACCCACTGTACCACTACCCTTTTTGGTGCGGACTGCTGGGATAGTTGACAGAGTACTGCTCTTAAATCATTAATTTCAGTATTTTTCTGGCTTTTTAGTGATGTGACTACGGCCAGGGCATCTGTAAGCAGGACTATATGGCTTTCATTCCTTTTAACTGTCACCATTTCTTCCACTGCCGCCCTCAGTGCTCGGCCTCCGCTCTGAAATTGCTTGTGTATTTTCCAGTAGCGAATGATAGTGTTATTTTTCTGCCATTTGGTAGGTTCAGAAGTGCTCCTGCCCCTCCGTTCTGTGTTGTGTTTGCTCTGTCTACCGCATTTCGACAGTCTTCTAACGACTGTAAAGGCCGGTACGCGAGTGACAGTCACTGCCGCAGATCGTACAACCAGGCTGAGCCTGAACAGGCTGGGGTTCCCAACTTCTGGATGAGTTGTCCCATGACTTTATCTTCCCCTTGCATACGTCCTTGAATCGCAGTATTGGGCAGCCGATTCTTCTAGCTGCAGTGGCCAGTTGTCCATAGAAAAAATCATTTGCCAGTCTCTCATCTTCTTCTTCCGTCTCCTCTTCTTCATCTTCTTCTACTCCTTTATTCTTCTTTATAATATACGTGACATTGTTTCTTGAGCTTTCTTTCAAACTCGTAGACACTTTCCGTGTCTAGCTTTTCGTGTCTGCAAACTTCAAAAAGTATTGAACCAGAAATCAGCTGCACTGGACACTTTTCTATGTGCTACCACGAGATCTGCTAAAGTACATGGTACTTGCCCTATGGGGTAGTTATACTAGTGATCGACTCGTGAATGGCTCACCATTTGCAGACATCGTCGTTAGAACATTCCCATTTGGTCAAGCTCGATCTGTAGCTGGACACTCCCGCTCATAATATGTTCAGCGCTCTCCCCAGGGTATGGTATATTATGCTCTGTCGCAAGTTTTTCTGTGATCTCCATCCATCTCTGGCCATATCCTTGACGTTCTTGTTCGGTGTGGTTTTGCTCAGACTGATTGTCTGTTACCTGTACAGTGTGCAGTAAACTTTACCTTGATTTCAGTCTTCCCTCTTCTGGACTATTTCTTCTTCTTCTTCTTCTTCTTGTTCTTCTTGTTCTTCTTCTACTACTACTACTACTACTACTACTACTACTACTACTACTACTACTACTACTACTACTACTACTACTTCTGTGTACGCTTTCAGACGTCAACTTGAATGTCTTTAAAGAAAGTAGTGATCCGCATGAGGTCAATGGTATCTCCATAGAACTTGTCCTGGATTGTAACGAGAGAAGGCCAAAGTGTGACCTCTCAGTAAATCGTATGATGGACACTTCTGCAGCAGATGTTCAGCAGTCATATTATCAGTGTGGTATGTTCTAATTTAAACTTGTTTAATAGATAGTATCGTAACATGTTGTGATCTGCGTTGAGTCTAAAAATCATCACCTGATCTGCCCTGTTTACATTGTAAAAAGTCATTCTGAAGTTTCCCTGGATCCTTCGATAACCACTTGTTCTTCTATCTGCACATGATAAACCTCCTGACCTCTCCAAAGTTATACATACATTAAGTTGAGACAGCGTTCTGCCTTTTCTTGCCAGTATGTCAGCCTCCTGGTTGACAATGAAAAAGAATCAACAGAAGCACCACTTTCCTCGACCGGTAACAAAGTTTAGATAGTACCGCCCTGAATTCTTTTAGATCTGAATTTGTTCGGCTTCCAAGCGCTGCCACCACAGATAGTGTGTCTGTGAATGGTATTTCATGTTATCTGTATCTTCATTCATCATAAGTACTTCTGCTGCAAGTTTTCAAGGTCACTACCTCTGCTCTGAAGTCACGTGAAAATGTTATGTTTGTCACTGAAAACCTTCCAGTGTTGTTATTTAGGTTCATAAAGATTCATTCCTCTCCATTCTCCGTTACTTGTATTCTCGACCCATCTAAACTTGGATCCGTCTATTTCTAGGTTAGTGTTTCTCTATGTATATGTTTGGGTCTATCTATTTCTTGGGAAGTGTTTCTCTGTGTATATATCAAGGTCTATCTATTTCTTGGGAAGTGTTTCTCTATGTATTTGTCTGGGTCCATCTATTTCTTGGGAAGTGTTTCTCTCAATGTATATGTTTGGGTCCATCTATTTCTTGGGAAGTGTTACTCTGTGTATATGTTTGGGTCCATCTATTTCTTGGGAAGTGTTTCTCTGTGTATATATCAAGGTCTATCTATTTCTTGGGAAGTGTTTCTCTGTGTATTTGTCTGGGTCCATCTATTTCGTGGGAAGTTTCTCTGTGTATTTCTCAGTTATGGCTTTTCTTTCTTTGTCAGACTGACTGGTATTATTCACAATGCCAGATACGATATCGATCAGATTTGGGAATCACTCTTTCTCCGGGTGGCGAGTGTGTGAATAGTGTGGATGGGTGTTATTTGTGCTGAGCCAGTTATAATCTGGTCCCCACTTCTCTGCACCTGATGCCCCAAAGTTGTCCCGTTGTAGTCTTTTCTTTCTAAGTCCATTTATTTTCTGGTACAATGGGTGTTCAATCAATTTTCTGATTTTCTCACCTTGCTGTTGGGTCTTGCTGCCTCTTCTGTCCTCCGTTGATTGTAAGTTTGTAATCATTTCTAGTTCTTGAATGGATGTGGGCTTTATACTCAGTTATCATTTCTAGGGCTTGAATTAATGTGGGCTTTATACTCAGTTATCATTTCTAGTGCTTGAATGGCTGTGGGCTTTATACTCTGTTATCATTTCTAGTTCTTGAATGGATGTGGGCTTTATACTCAGTTATCAATTCTAGGGCTTGAATTAATGTGGGCTTTATACTCAGTTATCATTTCTAGTGCTTGAATGGCTGTGGGCTTTATACTCTGTTATCATTTCTAGTGCTTGAATTAATGTGGGCTTTATACTCAGTTATCATTTCTAGTGCTTGAATTAATGTGGGCTTTATACTCTCTGTTTTCATTTCTAGTGCTTGAATTAATGTGGGCTTTATACTCAGTTATCATTTCTAGTGCTTGAATGGC
Source organism: Ariolimax columbianus (assembly GCA_036924085.1). NCBI lineage: Eukaryota > Metazoa > Mollusca > Gastropoda > Stylommatophora > Arionidae > Ariolimax > Ariolimax columbianus. The sequence goes on from JAVGWX010000008.1 coordinate 29,022,425, forward strand.
TGTGGGCTTTATACTCTCTGTTATCGTTCTCAATGCTTGACTCTGGCCTCTATTGATCTTTTTTAACGTTTGATTTCGATGCAGGTGCCAACACTGTAATGCCATATTCTAGGGCTGGTCACACGTATCCAATGTACATCTTCTGAGATATATACGCATCAGCTCCCCATGAAGCACCAGAAAGTTGTTATCCATGATGGACATACATCCAATCTGGTTTCACTCAATCTGTGTTCTCCGTGTCAGACATCTATCAACGATTATACCCAGATTGTTTGGGTTTTCATCCAGTTGTAGGATTCTTCCATTCAGCGTTAAATATGAGCTCTGCAATTTGGTTGAGAGGGTAAAGATCGTTTAAGAAGTTTTTTCCTCGTCTATCTTCATTAACCAAATCTTGGCCCACTCCTCCAAAGATATTAGAGCGTTTTGCATCATAATGTTTTCTGTTGTGGTTTTATTCTGCAAATATCCTCAAGCTAGGTCATCCACAAAAACGGTGCACTCTTTGGGAAATTCCCTAGATCATTTATATCGGTCAAGGATAATATGAGGAGCAATATTTAACCTTGAGGCACCCCTTGCTCTAAATCATCGTTCTGCTATTCTTTCCCTGGAAAAAATCTAGCAGTTCTGTACTCTAGGTAGTTTCACATCCGTCTGTACATTTTGCCCCAAATATAACACCTATGCAGCTTGACTTTCAGTCCCCTTTTACTTTCGATTTCTGACACAATGCATATCCGGATTTCTAGTGGTGGAATGCCAGCGATTATATAACGGTTTCCCTTTGGCGTTGTCTTAATACACCCTGTTACAAAGGGACATACCTCATTTACTGTCACATCGACGTGCCTCGTATGTGCTGAATCGTTTCATACTGGCGCTGGGTGTTCTGCTGCAGAAATGCACGTTGCGATGTCCTATGTATTTAACACCGTTGGTAATGCTCCCGATGCCGTGCTTGTCAACTTACGCAGTTTTTTATTTCGTGCTAACTTTTCGTGTCACTGGCTTACATTGTAGGACAATGTGAGATCCATTGTAATTCCTAGGTATTTAGGTGGATCGTTATAATCACGTCCATGCCCCTGCCAACTAATCTTTCAAACTCTGTGGATGTGAAGCTAGGATGCCAGCTCTTTCATTGCTATAAACTATACAGGAGCAATGATTACATGAAATGATATCTCGGCATGGATCAAATAACACACTGACTCTAACCCATAAAGTATTATGTCCACAATGGTAGCCGTATAGCCATGGTCACCTGTCCGATCTCGCGTAGTTACTCTGAACTCAATCAATGATATCCTCATATACTAAACTGTACTGGTACCTCGCTTAGTGCCATTGGAGGAAAAATGGCGAGTACGGGAGTTGGCCACACCACCTCGTAAAAGGCTGAGGTCTAGTTCAATGAAATATCTAACACTTCATCCTCGACAGCAATGAGTGCTATTGGATTACCTTTGTCTTTTTTCGTCTCAATAAATTACGCTGCATCCTTTTTTAACACCTGCACTTATAAGCAGTCATATAACAATGCACATCTCTCTTTATGCTCTTCCTCTCTCTCTCGCTCTCTCTCTCTCTCTCGCTCTCTCTCTCTCTCTCTCTCTCTCTCTCTCTCTCTCTATTTTGGTCTTATTGTTTCTCTACACAGGAAAGCGGGGTAAATATGAATTGATTAACTCACTTAATTATACTGGTTTAGAAGACTCTACAGAGTCTGTATATAACCAGTTTATTTCACTCCACAGATACTGAAAATACTGTGAGCATGCAATCTATTTTTGAATATATTAACTGACTCTGCTTCCACTACGTCCTGTGGCAATACATTTCATGAATACACCCCTCTCTGACTTATAAAATACTTCATAATATATAATACAGACGTGTTTTTAAACAATTTGTAGCTGTGCCATCATGTTCTTGTAGCCAGTGGTACTTTGAAAACTTGGAATAGTCTAATCTATCCTTTCCATTTATTAATGTATACACTTGTATTAAGTCACCTCGAATTATTCTTTCTTCGAGACATTGAAGACCAATCTTTAGTTAGTCTTACCTCAAAACTATAATTCTGAAACTCAGCTATAATGTGTGTAGCTCTTCTTTGTGCCCTTTCCAGCATGTTTATATCCACTCTAGACTCCACACCTGAAAACAGTATTTTAATTTAGGTCTCACTTATGATTTATATAACTTGCCTACTATGTGATATTATGATGTGATCATATCAGCCATTCCGATGTTCGTCGCCCACTGCTAGTTAAGGGGAAACACAAAATACACAAAGGAGTAAAGCTCACGAACGAAACTATGACTTGAAAATCTGCCAATCGTAACGAACATCCCCCCCAACAAATTATTGGTTATGTTAAGGAAAGAATGCACGAATACAAACATTGATAACTCACTATTCATATTCATGGCTGTATCAACTAATACAAACACTGCAGTCGGGGATGAAGTGGTAGAAACTTCACTATAAGAGGTCTCAGCTTTTGTGAGATGGGGGTAGCCGATTTCTTTTCTCGATGTATTGACTTACATATAACAGATAGGTACATTTAGTTCCATATCAATCATTACCGTCAGGGATGAGGTACCATACTACAGACTTCATTGTTCTGATGCACACACAAATCCATACACTGGCCAATACGTTTTAATATCGCCCAAAGGACTACGGTCTGGGTGGAAAAGGACGAGCCTTTAATCAAATCAAAAACTTCAGCTTTTGTTAGAACCAGTTCTTTTCCCTCTGTCATATCTTTCCTAACAGTAAATCAGGTACTCAATTACAGCGGGATTGGCTGGAACATATTGCAACCGAAAAGTAAACCGTGTACCTTACTGAGAGAAGCAGCCACTCTAGCAACGTTACATTCTACGCTCTATATGTACCTGTCATCATCATCATCTAGCATGTCCTTTGTAGAACGTCGCTCCCATCACAGTCTGTCTGAAAGAAACTCGTTCCCTTGCCAAAACCCCAGCCTCCGCCACAGTCATACTCAGGCATTCCTGGATATCTTGGTGCCATCGTCTTCTAGGTCCACCCCTTCCTCTTTTGCCTGGCACCATACCTTCCATCACTGTTCTTTCAAGACCGTTGTGTCTCTTGACGTGACCAAAGTATTTACATTTTCTGGCCATAATGGAATTGATAAACGAGTTCTCCTCTATGCTCAACTCTTGTAACTGTACTATGGTCTTATAAAGCTTCTATTGGCATCTCTCTATGGGATTCACGACTTTTCTTCTGTTTGTCTCAAGAAATAATTGTTCGTTCAAAGATTTATTTAATTGTTTTCTTTGAAGTCAATGATCTTAGTGATGTTATTTACCTTGTCTGTAACATTATTAAGTGAAGTTTACATAATTTTTACAACATAGGAAGGGACACAAGCAACTAAATTCTAAAATAAAATAATAAGAGTTATCCAATCATAAAATATTCGCGTGAGTGGTTCTTCCTTAGGCCTCTCCCTTCTTTATCCAGGTACAACCTATAACGAGTGAGCTATGGCCCTACACCAGAACCACATGGACGTGTACATTGACATATGTACACTGAAGGCGAAAGGTGTTAATTCTCCACCCGACCAAATTTCTCACGCTTGCTTTCGTCCTCGTACAAGACATATGGGGAGGAACAGCTCGCGACCCCAGGCGACGATTGTGACTGCAAAGCCGTGCTGACACAAGAGCTGAACCTTGGATCGTGACAGGCGTCGAAGTCAAGAAGCGAACTAGGCAAGTAGGTTTTAAATGTGTTTATTGTTCATTTTTTCAAATACAAATTTATCTCATGGTTATATTCATTCCAAATTTCCTTGCATTCTCGTTTTCACTCCAAACTAACAACAACAAAAAAGTAATAAAAAAAAAGTTTTAACAACATAAAATGTTTTCTTTCTTTTCTTTTTTTTTTTTTGGTGTGGTTTTTTTGGTGTGGTTTTTTTGGGGGGTTTTGGGGGGTTTTTTTTGTATTTTTCTTTTTCCAACAAAGATTATACATTACTTACAGTTCAACATGTCATTGACTATATTACAATATATACAAATTTATATACACACCCATCCACACCCACACACTGTGCAAATATGTTAATGAACTAGGCAAGTAACTTGCAGAAGACAACACTGGCTGCTCCTGCAGCTGAAACTACTATAGTTACAATTTGTATATATGCTGATACCTGTTTAAGCTTACTCTGTTGTGGTAGCCGTGGCTTACATATTGTTTTTTTAAAATTAATTTTAAAATATCCATAAAATACAAATACATGTTAGAATTTGCTAAAAAGGAGAATTTGTGAAGTGTGTTGCATGAAACACACCCTTAACTATTTGAAATATTTGCTTCATTTTCATATAATAATTAAATAATCTATAATATTGTAAAGCATTTATTACATCCCTGTGTTGTGAATACATTGCCCTTGTAAAAAGGTAAACATTGACCATGTAATTACAATTCACTACTAGGCCTTAAAACTTATCTAGCTAATGGAAGATCCTGTACTGAGAGTTGTTTATGGTTAAGCGTGTTTATATTGCGTTTGTGCTACTTCATAGATTGTTACAGCGTTGGATGTAATGAGATGTGAGCAAAGGTATGTAGACTTCCTTGTTATAAATTTATCGATGGATTGTTAATCTCATATTCAAACTTTTTTTTAAGAACATTACCATCATTATAATACTAATCATATGGAATCATGCATGTCCACCATTGGCTAAATAAATGTAGATGTAATAAACATAATATGACATTTTAAATACGTTAAAATCAAACAGAACCTTATTCCAGTGTGTGTCTGTTCCTTGCTTATTTATTCATTTCACAACAAACATAAGTTACCATATTCATGAATTTAAACAGACAGCTGTTAAAGTAAACATTATCTGACAGATTTAGTCTGGGCAGACAAATCTTGTCTCCACACGGACTTCCCACCGGGACCTGACCACTTAGTCGGTGAGTACCGCAACGGATGGCAGAATAATAGCTACGCCATCTTGCAAGTAGCGCCGACTAAGAAAATAGTCTCGTGTTATAAAAAGTATGGCGGGCCAGGAGCAAAGGGCCTTTCTTTACAATACGCGATTGGGAACACGAAGCATTAGACTGCACGATTTGATAGACTAGGAGACATTTGCAGAGAAGACCACACGATTTAGAGAACGATTTGAAGTAAAGACGAACATTAACACGATTTGAAGGAGGGAGAAACTTTACGAAATTTAGAAGAGGATCATCACCTTACACAAATTCGCAGAGAAGACGAACGTTACACCATTTACAGCAGATACGCTTCGATACATCTGTATAAATATTACACGATTGTAGAAAATTGAATCATTGAAGAGAGACAGTTGAGCGCTGCACACTAGAAGGTCATCAGCACGAGTTACACGGTTTTCAAGGTCTGACGCATTTACACGAGGTTTCCAACGGGCCGACACCTTGAACGAGTTAACCATAGCTCCAGTTCAAGGTATTTAAAGTCTACGCCTGTGAGTATGATTTAATTTAGGCTGGGATGTGACCAGCGCCAGCTACGTGGACGATCCTCCGAGCAGGTGGCCACAATCGCCTGCTGAGTGAACATTGCCATCTGGAACGTGTGCTGACCCGCGAGACGCTATCACGTGGTCAGTCGGCTCCTGTTCAACACACGTCAATTCATACCTGCGGCTGCTGATTCGGTTTTCCTGACATCCATAATGCAATTCTTCAAGCGGCATGAAGAACAGGACCAAGGGCGATCTACGTGGGTTGAGGTCGCAATACGAGGTACTTACCGGCGCTGTTCCGGCCATAATTCGGACTCGCGGCAGGCCAAGCACGGGAAAAGTAACTATTGACAATAGTTTAGGTGTAAAGTAAAGTAAAGTATCCCATAGCATTACTGCCGTAGGGGTGTGAGGTGTTAGTGATCTCACATTTCAAAGGCTCGGCTATATGAGGGCGGTAGCCCTCTCCTCTCCATCGCTACTTCCCGGACTGAACCAGTACCCATTTAAGGCTGGGTCGACCCGGGAGCCATTGCGGTCTGAAAAAACATTACGCCTCAACTGGGGAATGAACCCAGGACCACTCAGATGCGAAGCCAGCGCGCTAACCACTGCGCTATGCGGCTCCACAGTTTAGGTGTAGGCGTAGAGATTGTTAGGTTAGGTAATCCTTGGATGGGAGTGAGTTGTGAGAAGAAGAGTGCCAGTTTAGTAAGGAATAAGGAATTTAAGGGAAAATATAGTAGACAGGAGGGAGCCTATGAAGCGACAAATAAGTGCCCAAAACGGCTTAAGGTTGTTCGCCTTGTGGGCGACGGGTAGGTTCAGGAGGGAGAATAGGATAAGAAAGCTGGAGGGGGAAGTAGAGGAGAGTAAGAGTAAGATGGTAGTGTTGACTGAGAGGATCGCTAACTTAGAAAGACGTCTGAGTGACAGCACTGATAGCCTCTCTAACCAGGCCAAACATGAGAAGACCCTCATGTGTGAAACATGGTCGGTGGAGGCGATAGACGACAGAGACGAGTTAGAAGAGAGTATCGTGGAGAGAGACGATAAGGAGGTGGAATTAGAAGTTACGGTAGAGGGTGACCTTTTGACTCCCATAGAGATAGATAAGGTGGAGCAGGAGAAAGACGAAGAGACCAGTCCGTGGTCAATTACCAGTATGATCCCTCCGTTTGACGAAGAGCCGAAACAATTTAGGAAGTGGGTAAATGATATAGACAAATATACATTCCTTAATAGAATAGACGACAAAGGGAAGATCAGAATTGCTTTTGAGACTAGTAGGGGCTATGTGCAGAATCACATCAGGAGACGTTTCCAGTCTCACCCTGAGGAGAGTTGGGCAGACTTCAAGAGAGATCTGGCTAATAGTTATGCAGAGGTGACAGACCCTCAGTACGCTCTCTCCATGCTTAGAAAGCTAAGACAGGAGAGGAATGAGAGCGCCCAACTGTTTAGCGATAGACTGCTGAGTCTAGCAAAAGGGGCATTTTTTGGAAAAGGATATTATAATGGGGGAGATAAATAAACAATTAGTAACTATATTCGAGGACGCCCTGCACTCAGACTCCCTGAGATTTAAACTAATGAGAGATTCACCTGTGACTCTCAAACAGGCTATCGAGATCGCCATAGGGGAAGAAAACCTCATGAGACGATTTAATCTGCGGCGGGGGAGACACAGACAAGACCCCCCCCCCCCCCTCCTGGGAATAGGAGTAGGTAGAAAGGCTAGACCGAAAGGGGTAATCAAGGAGTAAAAGTGAGAATGTTTGCCACGACAGCAGTCTTGTTTTCTTTTCTGTCGCGCTCCATTGAGTGAGTTGGAGAGCAGGTCAATAAATGATATACTCGTTTATGCACGCAATTTTTGTGTGTGCCTCATAATGAACCAGGGTAACGGGGAGACACCCCGTCTTCGAGTAGGGATTTTTTTTAATGCATTGTTTCCCTTGCATTGTGAAGCAAGGAGGAAGTGTTGTTTTTTTTATACTGGCAGGTAATATTAATGTGAGACCCGCGTGGAGCACGTGGGGGCACTGTCTTGCAGGTCCAGAGATTATGTCCACTGCTACACTGAGTGCAAGACGTAAAAGGCGACTAAAGTGACGACTATAGCATTTGATGAGCTATAGTCACCAGAGTTCTGTCCCGCGACAGAACGATAGCCATGACAATCACTAGACGGAGAAGCCTGTTGTAAGAGGCCATTGTTATTTGAAAACAATAGCAAACTAGTTAGCCGTGACGGGTTCCCAAGAAGCTCGGATGGTGGGGGAGGTTGACAGAACCGTTACCCGTATATCGCTGTTTTATTTTTGCACGCATTGAGAAAAACTTGTGTCTTTGCACACACAGCAAATTTGGCGGTGTGTATAATTGTATGACGCACCATATTGCTTTGAGTATTATATGATGTACCATTGTTTCATTAGTGCATTATGTATGATATTGCTTTTGAGTATGAGTGTATTGTGTTCAGACGGGTTAACGAAGTTGGTTGAATTGGTCGATGTTCAGATGATTTGAACTAAATTGCTTCTATAAATATAATTTGCCAGGATTGGTTGGCTGGTGATAGGAATAGTTCAGTGATAGCCACATCTAACGGTGTTGTATTTTTTTTTGGGGGGGGGGGGGGGGCGGACGTGGCTTTCCAATCCAATTGCAGCATGTTTTACTGTTATCACGTAAATATTCTTTCCGATGATTGTAATCTTGTTTGCTACTTATTGAGTTGCCTCAGGGTTAATGATTATGATGATTTGGGTGACCTGAGAGGGGGTTGCCTCAGGGTTAATGAAGATTAGGGACACCTGAGAGGGGGTTGCCTCGGGGTTAATGAAGATTAGGGACACCTGAGAGGGGGTTGCCTCAGGGTTAATGATTTGGGAGATCTGAGAGGGAGGGAGTTGCCTCAGGGTTCATGATTTGGAAGATCTGAGAGGGAGTTGCCTCGGGGTTAATGATTTGGGAGACCTGAAAGGGAGTTGCCTCAGGGTTAATGATTTGGGAGACCTGAGATGGAGTTGCCTCAGGTTTAATGATTTGGGAGATCTGAGAGGGAGTTGCCTCAGGTTTAATGATTTGGGAGACCAGAGAGGGAGTTGCCTCAAGGGTGATAGGAGTTCATGGGACGCAGGATACCTCATGGAACTTGAAGTCTATAGAGAGACCACCAGAAAAGGGATTTGCCTCATGGTTAGCGCTCTTAGCAGGCGATAGCCTAAGAGCATAGTAATAGGTAGAGGAGCACGATGATGCTTACTGGCATATATGCGTGAAGTGGGGAGTTTGCCTCGTTATTTATACTGTAGGACAGCTGTCGGTGCAGAAAAGGTTATGTACAGATTGAATGGTTGAACTCAAGGGAGTTCAAACTCTGATGTAATGCTATTGGTTAAATGCTACTGTTTTGTTAAAGAATTTTGGCGAGCATGATGTGTAGGGGAGGTTTAAGGCGGGTTAAAGGCAGGTGTATATGTTGGGAAGAGAAAGGAGTTTAGAAACCCTTTATTTTCTCTGGCCATGGGAGATGTGTGATAGATATAGTCTGGGCAGACAAATCTTGTCTCCACACGGACTTCCCACCGGGACCTGACCACTCAGTCGGCGAGTACCACGACAGATGGCGGAGTAATAGCGACGCCATCTTGCAAGTAGCGCCAACTAAGAAAATAGTCTCGTGTTATAAAAAGCCCGGTGGGCCAGGAGCAAGGGTTTTTTTCTTACAATACGCGATTGGGGAACACGAAGCATTAGACTGCACGATTTGAGAAGATACGCTAGGAGACATTTGCAGAGAAGCTTCACACGATTTAGAGAACGATTTGAAGGAAAAACGAACCTTAACACGATTTGAAGGAGGGAGGAACTTTACGCAATTTAGAAGAGGATCATCACCTTACACGAACTCGCAGAGAAGGCGAACGTTACACAATTTTTGCAGAGAAGACGAACATTACACCATCTGCAGAAATATTACACGACCTTTTTGAAGAGTGAATCATTGAAGAGAGACAGTTGAGCGCCGCACACTAAGAGGTCATCAGCTCGAGTTTCACGGTTTTCCCGGTCTGACGCATTTACACGAGGTTTCCAAGCGGCCGACACCTTGAACGAGTTGACCACCTTACTTTGAACTGGACGTCAGCTCCAGTTCAAGGTATATAAAGTCTACACCTGTATCCTTTCATTTAGGCTGGGGTGTGACCAGCGCCAGCTACGTGGACGATCCTCCAAACAGGTGGCCATAATCGCCCGCTGTGGGAGTGAGCGTTGTCATCTGGAACGTGTGCTGACCCGCGACACGCTATCACGTGGTCAGTCGGGTCATGTTCAACACACGTCAATTCAAGCCTGCGGCTGCAGATTCGGTTGTTCCTGACATCCATAACGCAATTCGTCAAGCGGCACAAAGGAACAAGACCAAGGGCGATCTACCTTGGTTGATGTCGCAACACGAGGTACTCACCGGCGCTGTTCCGGCCATAATTCGGACTTGCGGTACGACACGGGAAAGGTGACTGTTGACAATAGTTTAGGTGTAGGGGTAGAGATTGTTAGGTTAGGTAATCCCTGGATAGGAGTGAGTGAGTTGTGAATAGAAGAGTGCCAGTTTAGTATGGAATAAGGAATTTGGTTATCTAAGTTTAGTGTGTTAGATCATTTAGATTAGGTGTGTAGATGAAGAACGGCCTTAGTTAAGTTAGATAGAGCAAGACCCTGTTCTCTGTTACATCAATCGATCATCATGGTTACTGTAACGCAACTACGTGAGCAAGTGAAAAGCTTCGGCCTACCTTAAAGCCGGCGTACAAAATCGGTCCATATGCACGAGATCGCTTTGGCCCCAGCGTTTACTGATGTTGACTAAAAGAAACGGATTCCACAGATTGTGTGGGCAGGTGCCTGTGCTCGGGTATAATTTCGGTAAATACGACCTGAATCGTATCAAGGGGCCCTTTGTTGAGACCTTAGCCGACACCTGTACAAAGGTCAATGTGCCAGCAAAAGGGACGCCAGAACTAAAATTCATTGACGTAATAAACTATCTTAGCCCAGGAACGAGCTAGGACAAATAGATCAAGGCTTACCGGTGTGAATTAACACAGTCTTGGATCCCGTATGAGTGGTTTGACATGCCAGAAAAGTTGGAATACCCAGGGCTGCCTAGTAACCCATCGTGGCACTAAAAACTTAAGGCTGAGTATCCTCTAACATTGGAGGAATTGAAAAGCTGTAAACGCATCTTTCCCGAGCGAGGAATGAAGTGCTTAACCGACTCAATTCAGTACTATGACGACCTCGATGTTATCCCCTTTGTAGAAGCGCAGAAAAAGATGAAGAGTGTCTACAGCGAACGCGCTGTGGACATCTAAAAGGATGTGTGGGCATCTACAAGGATGTGTGGGCATCTACATGGATGTGTGGACATCTACAAGGATGTGTGGACATCTACAAGGATGTGTGGACATCTACAAGGATGTGTGGACATCTACAAGGATGTGTGGGCATCTACAAGGATGTGTGGGCATCTACAAGGATGTGTGGGCATCTACAAGGATGTGTGGACATCTACAAGGATGTGTGGACATCTACAAGGATGTGTGGGCATCTACAAGGATGTGTGGACATCTACAAGGATGTGTGGCCATCTACAAGGATGTGTGGGCATCTACAACGATGTGTGGACATCTACAAGGATGTGTGGGCATCTACAAGGATGTGTGGACATCTACAAGGATGTGTGGACATCTACAAGGATGTGTGGACATCTACACGGATGTGTGGACATCTACAAGGATGTGTGGACATCTACAAGGATGTGTGGGCATCTACAAGGATGTGTGGACATCTACAAGGATGTGTGGACATCTACAAGGATGTGTGGGCATCTACAAGGATGTGTGGGCATCTACAAGGATGTGTGGGCATCTACAAGGATGTGTGGGCATCTACAAGGATGTGTGGGCATCTACAAGGACGTGTGGACATCTACAAGGATGTGTGGGCATCTACAAGGATGCCTACCAACCCGATGCGGTCGAGCGGTCGAACCTATAGTGTAAAACTTTCTAGCTGATAGCTGAGGCCTAAGTTTGAAGAGATGACGCCTATCCTTGTGAATCGAGAGGTGCTAGACGCGGCCGTCCCAAAGGAGATGATCGAATATTTTAAAGGAACTGACCGCAAACGTACAACAGCCCCTCCCTCAGCTGCTAGGGGCTGTAGATCCTGACGGAATCTTGTTGTATATCCCCTTCCTGGAATGGTACCTCGAACATGGCCTCGTGGTAGACGCTGTGTTTGCCGAAATCAACTAAATTCCGGAGAAGATATTCACATGGTTCGTCGAGCAGGTAACCGAGACCTGTGGAATTTTTCTAAGGGGAAGGGTCTCTTCGCAGAGATAATGAAGCTCCTCACCTACACAGCCTATGGTAAGTTCATCAAAGCTCTAGAGCACCATCAATATGTCTCCTACACCAAGGACCAGCGGACCGTCGATCGAGCGTTGATGTCAGCATGGTTAAACGATCTGAGATCGGCGGGGCCTATGAGATAGAGAGTCGCACGCCACGGATTAACACCGGCCCCTCCATTTTTGGGATTGTGGTCGATCAACTGGCAAGCTCCGTATTCTAGAGCTTTACCACGACTTCTTACATAGATTCATCGATCGGAAAGACTTTGAGTTGATTCAAATGGACACCGGCAGCCTGTACTTCGCACTGAGTACAGCGCAGCTGGAACATGCTGTTAAGCCAGAGCCCAGAGCTGAATTTAAAGCTTACAAACAAGACTGGCTAGCATGGAACACCTGAAGCAGCCAAACCCCGGGCCTGTGGTGCATGTGATTAGGCTGAAAACAGAGGCTTCCGAATGTGAGAGGGTCAAATGAAGATATGAGCAGGGCAAACTGGGCCTGTCAGCGGACTATGACAAGCGACGGGTATTGCCAGATGGCATTCATTCCGAGCCCTTAGAGAATTCTCTCACCGGCGTTTGAGAGACAGTATGTCGTCTGGAAGGAGCTCTGTGCTGGCAGGCACAATCATCAGTTCTTCACAAACAAACCCTCGATTAGGGGCACCTTCTCCTAAATAATAAAGACCTAGCTGGCCGAGGTGCTGGACCCCATCGTGAAGGTTATGCACTGTCAACGACCAGTTAGGATCGGTTGCGCGTCGGCATCCACTATGAAACTCACGCTCACCAGGCGAGCTTGCGTATGATTAGCGAACAAGGACATCGGACCCAATGATAGACGCTTTCATACCAACAGCAGGTAGAGAGGGCTAATGTGCAAACAAAGCCAACTTAATAGCCTCAGAAGCTTCTTCCCAGTCAACCGAGTTACCTCGTTATTACCGTGCTGACTTACCGCGGGTAGAGTGCGCACCCACCCGGCCGACCTGATGGTAGACCCTCGCGCGGCAAGCAGCAGCTCCTGGGCATACTGAACCCTGAACAGCTTCTCAGCCAGTCCGTTTGAACCGTTCGACAATCCTCTGCTGCCGGTGGCTCCCAACTACCCATCGTCGTATCGGAACCTTATGCTTTGCCAACAATACCGAGACGGAACCCATAAATTCACGCCCTGGATCGACCTGCAACACGTTTGCCCAAGTCAAAGGACCCCGTTTTTAAATACGTTCGAGAGCCGCTGCAACCTTTTTGTTGCTCTTATCTACCAGAGGCTCGACCACCTTGTATAGAGAGGCTACGTCTACAACTGTTAAAGCGTATTTGTAGATGCGTCGGCTAACTTTGTCGTGCGGCAGGTACGGCAGGTCATCTTGGTACACCGTATTCGGGGTATCCTCATCAAGCAAACGACGTGGAATACATCGCGGCAGAGGCAGGTATATCTGCTAAACCGCTTGCTTCTTTAAAAACGACCGTGCAATCTCTTTCGATGTCTTGGCGGAGGCAGCGAGCTTCTTTATGACCAGTAGTCTACAAGGCTATAGTATATCTCGCGAATGTGCAGTCAAGCCAACCTCCATTATTGCGCTGTGGCGCTGCCGCAATACATTCCAACAACTTAAGAAACCTCCAACAGGCGTCTCTCGTATCAGGAGGTAGCTGGGTAGTCATCGCGAACAAGCAGCAAGGCCCATCGAGCACAGCCACATCATGCTTTTAGAGTGCACCGGGAGTGTTGAACCGTGCTTTGAAGGAACGATCAGCCATTTTACCAAAGTCTCTAAACAGGTATCTCTTTGGAACACGCTCTCCCTTCTGGCACGTGTATGGACCTCCCACATTGCTAGCCAAACATCCTTGACAAGCTGTTTCTAGAGAGCGTCTTACCGTTATATATATTTGAATGCAGCGTTTAAAATGGACGGTGTCAAATATCTCAAACCTCATACAACCGATTTGCCGTTCTGCCCAAATCCTGGAACCATATGCAGAATGAGTCGCTAAGCTTCAGTTAGTCGCATCACTTTTCCACACGTAAAACAACTAACTCCAGCCTCACTACTAAGGCTGGACCCATTTCCACAAGTAAAACAACTAACTCCAGCCTCACTACTAAGGCTGGACCCATTTCCACAAGTAAAACAACTAACTTCAGCCTCACTACTAAGGCTGGACCCATTTCCACACGTAAAATAACTAACTCCAGCCTCACTACTAAGGTCGGGCCTGCGTACGCGTAGAGCTCACGGAGTCCGGCCATGTCTATTCGGATGCTTGGCAAGAGTATCACTTGGTGATAATTACTTGGCCAGTTTGTAGGCGACGATACCCATCGCAGCCATTCCCGTGATGATAAAGGCGAGGTTGCGGTCCTTTTGTGTCTCCGAGGGCGTGTAGTTAATCGGCCAGGGTTGGTTGGGGCTTTATTGAAGAGAAAGCCGCCAATCCCCGCGACACCATCTTGTCAACTCTGGTCTTAAGCCGTTATGCATGTTTAGCAGGCGTCCACGGTAGATGTACTTGTCCAGTCCACGCCGTCTAGTCTCTCTACATCTTGGAAGAATGGGACGCGGGAAGCGAATCGATTGCTTTCGTCTTGGGCGTGTTCACTTCGAGTCTCGCTTCCTTTCTCTCTCAGTGGAGCGCTACTAGCGTTTCATTGGCGTCTATGACTGCCTCCGTGATAAGTACTGGATCATCTGTTTGTGGTTGCCTCCGTGATAAGTACTGGATCATCTGTCTGTTGTTACCTCCGTGATAAGTACTGGATCATCTGTTTGTGGTTGCCTCCGTGATAAGTACTGGATCATCTGTTTGTGGTTGCCTCCGTGATAAGTACTGGATCATCTGTTTGTGGTTGCCTCCGTGATAAGTACTGGATCATCTGTTTGTGGTTGCCTCCGTGATAAGTACTGGACCATCTGTCTGTGGTTGGCTCTGTGATAAGTACTGGATCATCTGTCTGTGGTTGCCTCCGTGATAAGTACTGGATCATCTGTCTGTGGTTGCCTCCGTGATAAGTACTGGATCATCTGTCTGTTGTTGCCTCCGGGATAAGTACTAGATCATATGTCTGTGGTTGCCTCCGTGATAAGTACTAGATCATCTGTCTGTGGTTGCCTCCGTGATAAGTACTGGATCCTCTGCAAAGCGAAGGTGATTTAACAGCCTGCCATTTATGTTCATACCAAAGGTATCCCAGTCTGGGGACGGATTCCAGGCACGCGGGAAAAAGGCTCTGTGAGATGGGGGTCCTCTTGACGATCTCCTCTCTGTATCGGTACTACTACCGGTCTTTGTAAGGGTTGGAATGTAGTTGTGCAATACGTGTAGCAGTCAGCAAGGATTCTTGTGTATCCTTGGTCGAGCCATTGATTTATTAGAGATTGCTAGACGAATGTTGGTTCTACCGAGTCAAACGCTTTCTTGTAGTCGATGAAGGTATAAATTAGTGGGGTCTAGTACTGTCGGACTGTTTCGATCAGTCGGCAGTACGTTGACACATGATCCATGGTGCTAAATACACTACGAAACCATTACTTTTACAATGTAATCAAATCAACTTAAATTGTTTACCCCAGAATTAACATTGTATAAGCTTCCTGTAACATGTTCAGTACTTTGTAAGCTGAGTGGGAATTTGGTTATTTTTGGCGTGGATGTTTTAGTGTGTTTGCCTCTGTTTTCCAAAGTAGGTTTACATAAGCCTTATTTTTACCCTATCTGCTTTGTACTGCGCTTTACTCCTAATGCCCCAGTGGATTCAACTTCGGCACTATTTTTCAATGTAATTTCCCAAAGGGGTAAAATATTGTGGTTTTAAGAATCTGAACCCGCTTATTTGCGTCGTCTCTAATTTACTGTCAGTATTTATTTCTTCTTACTATAGGATGGTAGCGAGGTCTTGTCTGGAATTCTCGCTCATTAAAGGAAAGTGAAGCGTCTGATATAGCCTCTCTTTTCCAGGTGTAGAGATCGCCGCTGGATTCACTGTTCGGCTTGTCGTTCAGGAGTTTCCATGGCAATGGCCTCTCCTACATTATTTGGTCCCCAACAGCACCTTCATGAGGGGCCATCTGTTTCTAACAGAGCCTGATGTGGGGCCCGACCGAGTACCAGGCGGTGTAACTGGGGAGAGAGGGGGGGGGGAGATTGGGCTCATTAACCTTGTTACTAGATGTGTTGTTACTAGACCCATTGTTACTAGATGTGTTGTTACTAGACCCCTTGTTACTAGATGTGTTGTTACTAGACCCCTTGTTACTAGATGTGTTGTTTCTAAACCACTTGTTACTAGATGTGTTGTTACTAGACCCCTTGTTACTAGAGGTGCTGTTACTAGGCCCCGTTGTTACTACACATGTTGTTACTAGATGTGTTGTTACTAGACCCCTTGTTACTACATGTGTTGTTACTAAATGTGTTGTTACTAGACCCCTTGTTACTACATATGTTGTTACTAGATGTGTTATTACTAGACCCCTTGTTAGTACACGTGTTGTTACTAGATGTGTTGTTACTAGACCCCTTGTTACTACACATGTTGTTACTAGACCCCTTGTTACAAGACCCTATTTTACTACATGTGTTTTAACTAGATGTGTTGTTACTAGAACCCTTGTTACTAGATGTGTTGTTACTAGACCCCTTGTTACTAGACCCCTTGTTACTACATGTGTTGTTACTAGATGTGTTGTTACTAGACCCCTGGTTACCACATGTGTTGTTACTAGACCCCTTGTTACTAGACCCCTTGTTACTACATTTGTTGTTACTAGCTGTGTTGTTACTAGACCCCTTGTTACTACATGTATTGTTACTGGATGTGTTGTTACTGGATGTGTTGTTACTAGTTGTGTTGTTACTAGATGTGTTGTTACTAGACCCCTTGTTACTACACATGTTGTTACTAGATGTGTTGTTACTAGACCCCTAATTACTAGATGGTATTGTTATTAGATGTGTTGTTACTAGATGTGTTGATACTAGACCCCTTGTTACAAGACCCCTTATTACTGGATGGTGTTGTTACTAGATGTGTTGTAACTAGACCTATTGTTACTAGATGTGTTATTACTAGACATGTTGTTACTAGACCACTTGTTACTAGATGTGTTGTTACTAGACATGTTATTACTAGACCACTTGTTACTAGATGTATTGTTACTAGACCCCTTGTTACTATACATGTTGTTACTGGATGTGTTGTTACTGGATGTGTTGTTACTAGATGTGTTGATACTAGACCCCTTGTTACAAGACCCCTTATTACTAGATGGTGTTGTTACTAGATGTGTTGTAACTAGACCCATTGTTACTAGATGTGTTATTACTAGACATGTTGTTACTAGACCACTTGTTACTAGATGTGTTGTTACTAGATGTGTTGTTACTAGACCCCTTGTTACAAGACCCCTTATTACTAGATGGTGTTGTTACTATATGTGTTATTACTAGACGCTTTGTTACTAGATGTGTTGTTACTACATGTCATGCTAAACGCACTGTGACACGTCTTCATTGGTAGAACAAACCTTTTTCTTAAGATAGCTTCAATCAGCTGACAAGGAAGAATCAATGCACCATTTTTCGGCTAAAACCCAAATCATCCAACTTAACGATCACCTGAACAGACCCCAACCATTACTCACTCGAGAGGGAGTAGTTGAGCACTCACCCATACGACACCGCTGATAATCATCTTGTTAAGTGCCATGCGCTCTACGATGTAAGAAAAATGCTTCCTCCTCCAAGGCCAGTTAAATGGAATACTCTGTATGAATGTAAATAATAACTTTAGAATAAGTGCAGTTACGACCACATATTATTTTGTTCAAAGGACGAGCACCGGAAGTCTGCTGGGTCCATAGTAACAATAACTATTAGGAAAGAATGGGTGAGATAAATAAAATTGGCCACCCAACGTCATATAAAAGATCCACTCCATCTTTGACTGCAGTGTCTGTTGTGGGGTTTCCTTTAACTTTTGCTTGAGATTCAAAGGATTAAGCTGTTAGAACATTCTTCGTGTAGTCAAGAGGGCATCGGTTCAAACCCTGGCATGGATCTAGATTATTTATATTAGTCAACATCATGTAGCATGTCTTTTATAGAACGTCGCTCCCATCACAGTCTGTCTGAAAGAAACTCGTTCCCTTGCCAAAACTCCAGCCTCCGCCACAGTAATACCCAGGCATTCCTGGATATCTTGGTGTCATCGTCTGCTTGGTCTACCCCTTCCTCTTTTGCCTGGCACCATACCTTCCATCACTGTTCTCTCGAGACCGTTGTGTCTCTTGATATGACCAAAGTATTTGCATTTTCTAGCCAAAATGGAATTGAGAAACCAGTTCTCCGCTATGCTCAACTCTTGCCAAATGTCTACAATTGTCTTTTTCTCTGTCCAGGATATTCTGAGGATCTTTCTGTAACATTTTGACTCGAAGGATTCGATTCTTTGTCTAAAAGTTTTTATATTAGTAAGTAAAGTAAATGTGAGTTCCATAGTAGTTACACTTTTGTCAGGGAATGAAGTTGTTAGAGACTTCAGTATACTAAGTAATGGTTTGTGTCATAGTAGTTCGAAGAGGGAAGGCTTGCCCAGTGTCCAAAGACGAACGAAAAAGAAGAAGAAGGAGAATAAGAAGACATCAAACAAAAAATGTCATGTGTCTACCACTCATCATCCTTCGTACACAATGCACACAACATTTGTCAAAGCTTATTCGCTAAATTCCAATTCTACAATTGCCAAGAAAGAATAAAACTACAATTCCAATATAAATGTCTGCTTTTTTTAATTCCTTGCTTTGTTTCATTTCTTTATTAGTTAAAAAAATATTTCTTTTATTTATTTATAAAAACGTTAAATACTATCACTTCATTATATTACTCAACCAGGATATGTAAAAAAAACACATTAATTTCCATAAAAGTACAAAACAATAAAGTACAATTTTGCTCAAATCAATAAAACAAATTAAATGAGAAGTGCAGAAAGGAATTATAAAGTTAACTGCAAAAACAATGCATGATTGTATGCAGTACAGTATTTTACCTTACTGCAAACACATTTTAGATATTATAATACATGAAATGTAGACACTATCTGGTGCTTCAAGGCAGCCTGTGGAAAGCATCAGCAACAATAAGCTTTTGACCATATTCTAATGAAGGCAGCATTAAGCTTGTATAATAACATAGTTGTGTTATCCTTTCACAATTGAACTCTTCACTACCAGTACTGCATGCAGCTGCTGCTGCTGTGACTGACTTATAGATGTATCACTTATGACCAGAAACCAGTAACAGCGTAAGTTTGGTATAGTTACAAAACAAAATTTGTTTAATACTAACCACATCAAAATCAAATCCAAATTTAGTAAATACCATAGAAAATGACCTTTCTAAGCTATAACAATTTCCGCATGTGTTAAAATAAATGCTGCTGTAATATATTTGCAGGTTTAAAATTGGATATGATGTGTAAAATTGTTTACCATGGCAACCAGCAAAAACGGTTCACAAACTTCTCACACACTAGATAAATTAAAACAAGTATAAATATTAGTATGTGTTCATGTTCTTTGTTGATTTCTACTGATAATTGGATACACTACACAAGAATATAAAGAAAAAAACAATATATCTTACAACACTGTCTATTTGGCTGCAAGTAGACATTTTTATATTACTATTTTAATAGTTATTTTTCCCCCAGTCACATTGTGACAATTACAATATCTATAGAATCATATAAACATGCCAATAAATTTAGTTATTTAAACAGCTCATTCATTTATTTTAAAAATAATATATCATTTTTTTTTTAACTTGGAATACTGATTTTCAAACAGGCATGTTGTAAATGTTTGCTGCCAGGTACCCGAAGGCTATTCGTAGTTGGTATTTAAAACTTCCTGCGGCTTACTAGGCCTGGAGGAAGGTATAAATAATTTGGGTAGATTTTTAACTAGAATTTTGTTGTTGTCCGGGCAGCAGCCGTTAAGCCTACTCTTTTCTATCTCTGCCTAGGGATTTTTTACCAGAAAAAAATCACGGTCGCCAACGTGATTTGAACCCACGTCCTCCAGCACCCGAGACAGACACCTTACCTCGAGACCATTGAATCCCCCCCTTTTTTACAATCTGTTGAAAATTGTGAAAACCACAGCTGAAATTATAGACACACCTCTAGTTGAAAGATGGAAATAAAATTAACCCAGCCACAGAGTGTTGTGTAACCTGGCAGTTAATGAGAGTTTAGAGGTGATATGATCAAATGAACAAATCCTTCTGTTGTCATAGTTTCTCAGGTAATGCCATGAATATTTCATGTTGCTTACATATAATTTTCTGCAGGTATAGATTACAAGTATAGTGGGCTGAACAGTTAGAATTCTGGTCTTCTAGTTATAAAGATACAGTGTCAAACCTTGGTAAGAATCTGCAAGGTTTTATCTATTGGGGGTGAAATATAAACCTTGCCTGCACACTGTGCAGTGACTGCCACAGCAAGCCATTTATATTCATAAGCTGCATAAATTCTCCCGGCAGACCCCTCAGTAATTGGAAAAATATCAGTGATAGTTATTTTATAATGTTTACAGTAATACATAGTAATACATATTTACAAAGTCACCCTAATGGCATCCAGGGTGATACCAATCGATTGAGGTTCGAATACCTGACACCGCCAGGTTTAGTCAGGTACTGTCATTGTATTGGTGCCTTAGTAAGCCAAAGGGGTGACAGACATGTACAGTTACCGTCATTGTCCAAAGAGTCTGCATTATATGAGCATTCGTTATCTTATTTCAGTCAATGACAGATAAATCTTTAAATCAATTTGAAGAAGTCCTCAACACAATTTGAGGGAGAAATCTTTACATCAATTTGGAGAAGATTTTAAAGTAATTTAATGGAAAAGTCTTCAATGCAATCCGAGGGGAAAGTCTTTAAAACCAATTATCTGCACAGTTCACCTAGATACACTATTTTGTCAAAGTTTCAAAATGTTGATTTTAAAATTATTTCACTGACAATGTTATTATATTCTCACCCACAGAATTCTTTCAGATTATAAAAAGGCCATTATTTTATTGTTAATCAATCAATGCCCATCGCTCCTTTCAGAGCATAGGCCATTGATGACCCTACTCCAACAAGTTCAATCTTGAGCTGCCGTTCTCCCTCTCTCCAGATGAAGTCCAGAGACCAAAGTTCAATCTCACAATCTCTTTTCCAGGTGTTTCTTGATTTGCCATCCTTCCTCTTCCCCTGTGGATTCCATGTTACGGTCTGTCTAGTCACATTTGATAGCTTTCCATAGACTGGGTGCTTTGTCTTATGTTTGATTTGTTGCTCCACTGGTTGGGTCCTTTCCCATAGGTCTTTGTTTCTCACCATGTCCTGCTAGCCTATGCCCATTACCCTCCGATGACAAGATGTCATATTATCACTTGCAGAATCTGTCAATGTCGGATTATATATATGTCATAATTTTACTGCCAAGATGTCATAATATCACTTGCAGAATTCTGTCCATGTCAGATTATAGATATGGCATTATTTTACTGCCAAGATGTCATAGTATCACCAACAAAACTCTGTTGATGTCAGATTCTAAGAATGTCATTATTTTACTGTCAGGATGTCACAATATCACCTGCAGAATTCTGTTGAGGTCAGATTATAGATGTCATTATTTTACTGCGAATATGTCATAATATCACCTACAAGTTGATGTCAGATTCTAAGAATGTCATTATTTTACTGTCAGGATGTCACAACAGCACCAGCAGATCTATGTCACTGTCAGATCCTTAATACAAAGTTTTGTCAAAGGCTATTTTCTATTTCATTTTGTCAGCGTGAAATGCTGGTTCTATCCCTATTTCACTGTCAAGATGTCATAGTCTGACTTCCTGAATTTTGTCACTGTCAAATTCTAGATGCGCCATTATTTCACTGTCAGGGCGTCACGTCACCTGCAGAACTTTGTCACTGTCAGTTCTGAGAAATGTTGTTTCAGACTCTGTTTGTTCCTTGTCAGTCTGTAACTGTACCATCAGAATTTTGTCACTGTCAGGTTAAGGGGCTAGGTGTAGAGCCTTGTTCCGCTTGCACTTGTTGACAGCGACAATACTCCTGTCAAGTGGCCATTTGGGTGATTTCACGACATATAGGTCTACTATCACAAATGTGACAATGATCACACTGTGAGCGTGTATCATAGGAGGGTCTATGACAGCCACAATGCCAACTCAGAATATCATTTGCTTGTCCGTAAATTGGTCGTGTGCATTTGCACTCCTGGCCAATATCAGAACGTGGGCAACGACATCTGTGAGTCGGTATCATAACTGATGGAGTCAGACTGACATTTGTACAGTCTCATACTGCCCCACCATTCCTTATTCTTTGACCACCGGAATGATTTTGCCTGTTCCGGTTTCTTCTGTGATGTTGATTACCACGGTTGCGTCCACCACGACGGCCTGAGTGAACTTGAACTTGCTCGCCTCCATTCTCCACCTGATCTTGCTCGGAACCTATATTTGGCTCTAATTGGTTCCTTCTGAAATTTCTGGCGTACCTTCTGCACCATGTATCATTCTGGGGACAGTCTAGGCCCAGACTGTTAACTGTTACAGTATTAGTTGCTTCTGCAGGTTGGTCACCGTACATGACATTATGTGGGTTGCTATGGGCACTGTCTAAACTACAGTGACAACTGTGACGTCCATTGTGCACAGCTTTCAAAACCCGTTCCGTAACATTGTTGCCAAGGTTGCTGTAGGGGTGCGGAATGTAAGCTGCACGCTGTCCACATCTGAAAGTACATGTTTTGTCAAATTTAGGTCAGTTAGTCATTTGAAGATAATACTTAACTTAATGTAATTTAACTTCATTATACTGGTTTAGAAGGCTCTACAGGTTCTGTTTACAACCAGTTTATTGCACTCCACCGATACTGAAAATACTATGAGCATCCAATCTATTTTTAAATGCATTAACTGACTCTGCTTCCACCACATTCTTCAACAATGCATTCCAAGAATTCACCACTCTCTGACTAAAAAAATATTTCCTAATATCTAATCTGGACCTGTCTTTAAACAATTTGTATCTGTGCCTTCTTGTTCTTGTAACTGGTTGCACTTTGAAAAATTTGTTATAGTATAATTTATCCTTTACATTGATTAGTTTATATTGTCATCTCAAACTCTTCTTTGTTTGAGACACTGTAGACCAGTTTTTCTGTCTTTCCACATAAATAAAATTTTGCAATTCTGCGATCAGTTTTGTAGCACTTCTTTGTATTCTTTCTAGCATGTTTATTTCCACTCAATGATACGGATTCCACACCTGAACACATTACTCTCGTTGAGGTTTCACTAATGATTTATATACTATTACTTCTTTGCTCTTGTGCTAAATGTTTCTTTTCATCATACCCAGCATCGCATTAGCCTTTCTCACTGCCACCTGGTCTTGCTCCTGCACCTTACCTGTATGATCTATTATAACGCCTAGGTCCTTTACCGACTTAAAATACTTGAAATCATGGTATTCAAACAGGTAGATTATGCTTGCTGCTAGGTAGCCAGAGGCTATCCGTAGTATTATTTTGCAATGTTTACTTACTGTAGCTTATTTGGCCTCGTATTGAATAGGAATTTCATTACTTTTTATAATTTTGCCAGGACAGCGGCTAACAACCTATAACGATTTACAACTGCCAAGGATTCTTTTATGTGCATAAAGTGTACATGGTATCTCTGTGTTTATCGTCAATCTCCAATATGACTATATGCTGGTCTCACGTCCCTTAAGACCAGAGGACGATTGAAACTTGTGGGATTCTAAACACCTGATGTGAGGTGAGGTCTTAGTTAGTATGTTTCACCTGACATAAGCGAAGTCTTTATCAGAATGTTTCACCTAACATGAGGTGAGGTCTTAATTAGTATGTTTCACCTGACATAAAGTGAGGTCTTGATCAGTATGTTTCACCTGACATGAGGTGTCTTGATTAGTATATATCATCTGACATGAGGTGAGATCTTGATCAGTATATATCACCTGACATGAGGTGAGGTCTTGATCAGTATATATCACCTGACATGAGGTGAGGTCTTGATCAGTATGTTTCTCTTTGCTATTGAAACTCCCATTACTCATGATCAGATACAGGGTTGCCCTGTGCCTTACTTTTACAGCAAAACAGTGAATCATCATCATACACGAGGCGTGTTCAAATGAAACGGAACCAAACTGTAACAAGTGAACATGGGTACGATGTGCATGATGATGTCACTTCTGGTGTAAACAGCACATACCAACAATCAAGTTTGCAAAATTTCATTATCCTCAGACTCATAGTTTCCTCGGCAGACCGTTGAAAACATGGTGGGTGTGATACAGAATCCGTCCAGAGTCGATCAGCAAGCAGTGATTTGGTTTCTAACAGCTGAAGGATGTCGACCAGCTGACATTTATCGCAGAATGCAGACAGTGTATGGTGACAAAAGTGTGTCGAAGACAACAGTGAAGAACTAGACAACGATGTATAAAGAAGGATGTGAGTTACTGCAACAATATACGCCTGACCTGGTTTCGGAAGATCTTTTGTTAACTCACGTCCTTCTTTAAACATTATTGTCCAGCTCTTCACTGTTGTTCTCGACACACTTATGTCACTGTACACTGCCTGCATTCTTGGATTTCAAATTTTCTTTCTATCCTCTTTAATATAATCCGTAAGAGGATCTTGCTAATGTGGTCTACATTGCTCTGGTGTTTTGATTCATTATGGATGCTGCCAGACCACGGATTTGCCTGGTATTCACACTAGTCAATGACACATTTGCATTCACTGAGAGGTGTCGCAAAGACAATATTTGAACTAATTATTTTTTGTGTTTTCATCCCTCCAATTATCCTGGAAAGGACATCGGCTATATGAATTAGTACTACACTTAAACCTGCATTGTATTTTCATGGTCTAGTGCACACGGTTGAATTTCCCGAGATTGGCGCCCTTTGTCCTAGCTGCAGACAGCGTCGGTTTTGGCGTGACTGTGAAATTTAGACATGCATATAATGGCCTAGAACACGGCTCGGGAGAGATGCCAAACACATCATTCACACGCTGAGTGATGTCCCTATGACCTCTTGCAGTTATGGGAAAGGCAAGACACACAACAATAGATGTTCTCTTCCCCCTAATTGCCACAACTACTACTACTACTGCTGCTGCTACTACTACTACTATTACTGCCAATGTCACTGCAGTTATTATTACAATAAATTTAAAAAAATCCCTATACCAACAGCTACCTCTTCAACTGTCAGGTATTAGATAAATCTCACTTACCTGTCATACACTACAAAGTCATCCTTATTGCCATGAAAGATCTGTCGAAACAAAACATGGTTTCCAGAGTCCTGGAGAACAGGGAGACTACTAGCATCTCGCAGATTTTGCACACTACTTCGTGAAATGCCTTCACCCCCATTTGCAATGATCATAGCGATGTCTGAAAAACCCTGTGTGGCTAACCTGTTCTTGAGGACCTCAAGTCTGAAATATTGAACATTTAAATAATTGAGTAAACTGGATACAAAACATAATGCAACACGATATTCCTACCCACATTGTGCTATCAGTGCTAGAATTAGACATTGACAAGCTGCCGGACATTCACAAGCAAAGAAACAGAAACACTGTTAACAACCAGAGATGAAATGCCTACCCAGAATGCTTGGAGTAACAATAGTGGAAACGAAGATATTAGGAGACAAGTCGGTACAACACTAGTGCTAGACCTCATCAAGAGACAGCAAACTAAATGGTTCGGTCACGTGACGCGACAAACACCAGATAGTATCCCTCAGGAAACAATGCTATACATATACAATGGATACAAAGCCAAGTGTCGACTATGCAAGAGATGGATAGCAGAAATACCATAAGTATTAAAGCTCCCAGTGAACGAAGCACATACTACGGCCAGGTCAAAAAACATCTTCATAACCTGACGCTGAAAGGCACAAGCAGGAGACAAATGAAAGGAAGAAAGATTAGAAAGAAGCGTGTGGCCGAATGGTTTCGATGCCTGCCAGCTGACAAGGAGAGCAGCAGGTTGAATCCCTGATAAGGCATATGTTGTGTTTCTGTTATGAGTTGGGATGGAAATAAGCAAACATTGTTATCAAATAACATGGCGACAGCAGTGGCAAAGTGGCCTGCAGCTCTCAGGCTTAAAAATATCCTCGACTACTCCAGCAACGGGAATAAAGTTGTACAACAAATAAACAGTAAACTAGCGAGGACCCAGATCTGCCAGACCCTTTTCCACCTCCATGTGGTGATCATAGATAACAGGCTGCAGCAGAGCAGTCTGGCTAGGGACTAAGGAGAAGGGATCAAAGAGAGAAGGCTAACTCGGTACCCAAAATTGACATGCAGAAGTTGGATGTGTCGGACAGAATTTACAAATATTGCAGTCAAGCTGTAAACTACGACACAAGGCATTCCGGACTACATCATGCTACTTGCAAAGCTCTTTTCAAGGCTTGGTTGTTGTTGTTTTTTAATGCCCACAATGACTAGATTACTCTTTTGTGTGCCCTGAAAAGGACATTAAGTGGCGGGTTGCAGTAGCTTTTCTCACATTTCAAGCGTGCTGATGAAAGTGGACCAGGGTCCTCTAGGTTTGGCTTCATCTGCATGCACTCACTACTTTAGGGATCACGTCGATCCCTCACCTTGTTAGCTAGGCTGCCATGAAAACAGCCCATTTCCATGGAGGGCTTACTAGGAAGCCGAGGTGAAGGTCTTGGACAGTATGTTTTGCCTGACCCTGACTAACATGTCTGATCAGTATATTTTGCCTGACCAGACGTTAGTCTTCCTCCCCTCAGGGCTTGGTAGCGGGAGTTTGAGAATGAACGATGATGTAAAATACTCTGTTGTGAATCAGGGACTTTGTCTTTGTCATTCTCCATGTTTCTGCTTCGTAGCACGTTTCTGCTCTGCAGCACGTTTCTGCTCCGTACAGGAGTACTGACTTGACATTGGAATTAAACAACCTTAACTTGGTATTAGTCTTTATTTTCCTGGATTTCCATACAATATTCGGTAACAGGAATGATGTTCTTGCCTGTCCAATTCTAGCCTTACATCTGTCTCTGTGCCCCTTGAAGTATCAATGGTGCTGCCCAAATACGTTAAAGTGTCCACCTCTTCCAGAGCTCACCTTCAAGCATGACTGGGTCTTTCTTGAAGTGTTGGTTCTAAACAGCTTGGTTTTCTTCATGTTCATTTTTAGTATTCTATAGCTCAAACACAATAAATATGATCAACAGATTGGAGGCATCGCATTCTGCACGTTCTGGATCGGCCAATGATTGTACGCTTCAGTGTAATGGATCTCCAGTGTACTCTATCTCTTGCCGTAATGGTGCAATCAGAGAGGATTTTTCCAGTCCATCTCCTGATGTTATCCACCCACTTATAATGTTGTTTGCCTCTTGAACAACTGCCTTCCACCCTATCCTCCAGTATGGTCTTCAACAAGGAGGTATGTCTTGTTATAGGAACAAAATAATGTAACTCTCTAGCCCTGATTTTGGTCATTAATTCTCTTTACACCCCCAACATTCAATACCTCCAAATTTGTTTTCTTCTCTTTCAAAGAAATGCGACCCAATCTTCTATATACCCACATTTTGAAGGCTTCAATGCTCTTTTCCAACTTGTTATTCATTGTCCATGTTTCTGCGCCATAAAGTAGTGACGAGTATACATAGCACCTGATAATTTTTTTTTAAAATTATGATTTATCTGTTTGGATGTCAGTATGTGTTGCATGTTATCAATTACCATCTTGGCCATACCTATTCTTTTTCTGATTTCTTTTTCACAGCAGACTTCTTCCGTTATTATATGACCTAGATAGGAGAAACTCTGTACCTGTTCAAGTAGTTGATCTTTTATTTTTATATGCTTACATGGTTTCTTGTCCCTTTTCCCAATTATCATAGTCTTTGTTTTCTTTATGTTTATGTCTAATCCAAACTCTTGACTTATTGTGTGTATTGTTGTCACAAGCTCCTGTCATTCTTGGTCACTGTTTGCCATCAAAATTGTATCATCCGCATATTTTAGATTGTTCATTGCCACTCCTCCAATGACAAGCCCTGTCATCTCCTCTATCTGTTTAAATACTTGTTCTGTGTAGATATTAAAAAGACAAGGTGATAATACACATCCCTGTTTCACTCCTCTTTTTACATTTATACTTTTCATAACTTTTCTGATTTTACTGTAGCAGTTTGTTCCTAGTACAGATTATGGAGCAGTCTAATGTCTTTACCATATAGACCTATTTATTGGAGACATTTAATTAATTTTTCATGTTGGACTGTGTCAAAAGCCTTCTGGTAGTCTATAAAGCAAATATAAATATGAATAGGTATTTCTATATATTTTTCTGTCAAAGTTCACAAACAGAAAATTGCTTCCCTTGTCCCATTAAACTTTTGAAAACCAAATTGTTCTTCTGAAACTTCCCTTTCTATTTTACCTCTTATTCTCTCTTATATCATCTTGAGTAGTATTTTAATTGTGTGACTCATTAGAATTATTGCTCTAAAGTCTGAACATTCTGTTGCATGAGGGTTTTTTTTGGGAGTGTTATAAACAGTATTGTATATGTATGCTACAAAGAAACGAAAATATATACTAAAGTCAGTAAGTAGGCCACAATATCATATGGGATAGCAGAGAAATGTAGTTAGTAGTTTCTAAAGGTGTCATTACATGGCAGTATCAACCAGCTTTGTGATTACTGCAGGTACCAGTCACTAAGTACTGCATGCATATTTGCAGTCAAGATACAAAATGACGACCGTGGTTACAGAGTGTATAATCAAAGAACATCAACTGTTGTGCATTTTGACTGGAGGAAGGAGAGACGGGGAAGAGCAAAAAGACTTTCTGCAAAAGATTTTCATAAGGAAATGCTTCCTGCTTATGGTGAGAAGTGTTGGTCAACTAAAGTAGTGCATAGCTGGGTTGATCCCTTTTCTCAAGGAAGCTCAAACATTGCTGATGAAGTCCGGCCTGGTCACCCTGTATGCAGATTCAACAGAATGGTCTGTGCAGCACAAGTGGATAAGGCAAGAGAGAGGGAGAGAGGGAGGGAGGCAGGGATTGAGAAAGAAGTTCCTAGACAAAGTAGATTTATTTATATTGCTTGCTACCTTCCTGCAGCGTCTGAGGGAGATTGAGAGACCAAAATAGATTCTATAATATTGATTGCTACCTTCCTGTGAGAGAGATTGAGAGAGAAAATTAGATTCTATAATATTGATTGCTACCTTCCTGTGAGAGAGATTGAGAGAGAAAATTAGATTCTATAATATTGATTGCTACCTTCCTGTGAGAGAGATTGAGAGACAAAAATAGATTCTATAATATTGATTGCTACCTTCCTGTGAGAGAGAATGAGAGACAAAAATAGATTCTATAATATTGATTGCTACCTTCCTGTGAGAGAGATTGAGAGAGAAAATTAGATTCTATAATATTGATTGCTACCTTCCTGTGAGAGAGAATGAGAGACAAAAATAGATTCTATAATATTGATTGCTACCTTTCTGTGAGAGAGAATGAGAGACAAAAATAGATTCTATAATATTGATTGCTACCTTTCTGTGAGAGAGAATGAGAGATAAAATTAGATTCTATAATATTGATTGCTACCTTCCTGTGAGAGAGATTGAGAGACAAAAATAGATTCTATAATATTGATTGCTACCTTTCTGTGAGAGAGAATGAGAGATAAAATTAGATTCTATAATACTGCTTGCTACCTTTCTGCATATGAGGGAGATTGAGAGACAAAAATATATTCTGTTACACTGCCTGCAAGAGAAATTGAGACACAGAAATTGATTCTATCATATTGCTTGCTACCTTCCTGCCTGTCCAACACAGTATGAACAGTATCCTCTCAAGAGGGCCACAAGAAGCACCTTGCCTCTGTTGGAGGTGAAAGGGTTGTCACCAAACTGAGGTCTCCACACAGGAACACTGCACCGTCTCTGTGAGTCCACATTTGCGATTAGTAGGACCAGACCTAGGCAAAGCAGAGCCAAATGGCCCGCTGCCATTTTTCTGGTGTAGCTATTAATCCTGAAAGTAAAAAAAAAATTACTTATGACGGCACATCTCCCTCTTTCATACATACCAATCTGTCCTCCTTACCCTAACTGCTCCTCTTCTACCCCTGTATTGGGGGGGGGGGGGTGATGAGGCTCTTTTTAATATATACTTGCAATAATGTGATAGCCAAGGTAGTGCAGTGGTTAGTGCACTGGCTTCCAAGATGAGCGACTGGGGTTCGGTCCCCAATTGGTATGGGGAAACTGCTTATGGAAACCACATCATCCCTTGTGTGCCGTTGGTCAAGAAAAATGTGACTCTAACAACATATTCACAATATGTCACACTGGCATGTTAACGGGATCTTTCTGCAGTCACATGCAAATTGTTCACAGAATAACCAAATAACATTAGGGATACAGTCAGAGTGCCAGCTGAGAAATTCAGACATAAATAATTATGATTTAGAAATTCAGGCAATCAAGGTGGCAAATGAGAAACTGTTGGACACTTATCTCAGTTCACAACCTGTAGTATTTCTGACATATGTAAAATCAACACTCCAAGCACTGAAGTCAGGGAAACTGCCAGGTCTACAGGCTCTACTGTCTGAACTGAACAACCAGCACAATATTGTCATGCAGTGAATACCTTCTCTTTGTGGAGTACCAGGAAAAGAGAGAGCAGACCAGCTGGCAAAGGAGGATGCAGCAGACGAGCAACCAGATATGCAAGTTACAAACAAACAAAAGACAAGAATGACCAAATCAATCAGACAAGAGCCAACTGTTTTGTTGTGCTTCAAAACAGAACACAACTGACTCCTCAGTCACATGTATGCAAAATTTATGATTGGAAACTCTGCCATGTGTACATACAGACAGGCAACCCAGACTGCAGAGCACATACTACAGAACTGCTTCAAATATAATGTGCAGAGAAAATTTCACTGGCCCATAAAAACAACACTGGAAGAGAAACTTTATGGACCTGTATGTGAACTACAAAAGACAGTGATGTATATACAAGAGACAGCATTGCAGATATAGACATTATATTTTCAAGCAAACGAAAGACGAAAAATATATTGTGATTATCTAGTACGCCTGCTCATGTGCATGGGGCTAGCAACTTCAGCATGTAAAACTATTTATACTGTAATAACTACAGCAAATACTTGAATACAGGTTTCCTGTATAGTGTCCAGCTGTAGTGGTGGCTCTATGCTTCGCTTAGATTGAAAGACCAATCATTATCAACAAGTATTGGGTTCAGAATAGCAAAAAATGTGCTCCGAACTCTTCTTGAGAGATGGATGCTGTCAAAGTTGGGGCTAGCAATATGTCTGTAGACGCCTTCTCCCTCTATTTCCCATACCCATCTATGTCTGTAGAGTCCTTCACCTCTGTTTCCCATACCCATCTATGTCTGTAGAGTCCTTCACCTCTGTTTCCCATACCCATCTATGTCTGTAGAGTCCTTCACCTCTGTTTCCCATACCCATCTATGTCTGTAGACTCCTCCCCCTCTATTTCCCATATCCATCTATGTCTGTAGACTCCTCACCCACTGTTTCCCATACCCATCTATGTCTATAGACTCCTTCACCTCTGTTTCCCATACCCATCTATGTCTGTAGACTCCTCACCCACTGTTTCCCATACCCATCTATGTCTATAGACACCTTCACCTCTGTTTCCCATACCCATCTATGTCTGTAGACTCTTCCCCCACTGTTTCCCATACCCATCTTTTCAGTCATGTTTCTTTGCTTGCTGTTCTCAATACTATTTGTTTAGTAGGTAAAGTGAAGGTTTGTCCCATAGTAGTTACACTAGCTTCTGGAGAATGAAGTTGTTAGAGATTTACAGGATGATGCAACGATGGTGTACCAGCTCTCTACTGAGTTTTTGGTTTTCCTTTTCCTTGCAAGATTGTCTTTTCACTTCTGTGTTGCAAGAGCTTATTTTCCTTCAGTCTGAGGTGGCGCTTCAGGTTTCATCTCCATTTAGATCAGTCTGCAGCAACGTCTTCCCAATATGTCAGATCCATATCCAGCACCTTCATGTCCCACTTACATGTATCTCACACTGTGACATACTCCATTATTATCATCATCAAAGGCGTCTCTATAGACCATGCGCGTGAGTAGTCTCTGCAGGGCGCAAGCCGGGGCGCTGAATGTGGACTGCCCAAACTGCAGGATCCCCCTCTCGGCCTCACTGGTGTAATCCAAAGGAATGGAAAGCGTGACAAATTGACACCAACTTTGCTGCAGGAGCTGCCGGAATGAGTTCGCAATTTTGAACACATCTGCCTTAGGTGCTACCACTCTGGATTTTCTCCCGTAGCCCTGAGGTTTCCAAACGGCAATGGAATCGTTGCCTGCAGATGCTAGTTACTCAAGACATCCAATGATATGATATTCTCATCGTCCCAGGAGTAGCCAGCACTCCCTGGCACTTGTGGGTTTAAAATCCCAGTTCTCCCTCTCATAGGTGAACTGCCTCAGCAGGCTAACGAGCTTACGTGGATGTGGAGCCAGAGTTTACGTTTTCTTAGATTGGCTGCCAACTAAGGCTAATGAGCCCAATCTGCCTGCCCAGATATACCGCTGGGTACTCAATCACATTGGCATGGACACTCCTGTCCGGCAAGCCAAACAGTGAATCCAGCGGCGATCTCTACACCTGGAGAGGAGAGGCTATAACAGACACTTCATTTTCCTTTAATGTCCAGCCCACAGTTTGCTACCCCCCTCAAAATACATACTAGTTATCCCCATCACTAAGATATTCAAAAATTGCAATAAACACAAAAGGATAGACTGTCAATGTTATCAGTATTAAATATGTATTGTATCACTAAAGTACAAGAAATAAAGATCAAAGAATTGAAATTAACTACTCACAAAAAGCAGTTAGGGTCACTAGAGTAACATAGTGGGAAACAAGGATATCTTACAGTTGTGGAAGCAATGCCATGTTTGCCAAATATAGACAGACAGTAGAATAATTTGAACATAATAATGACAAGAAAGGAAGAATGACCCCAGACATGCGCAATATAAAAGCAAGCAGCAGTGCTTCATCAAAGCAAAAGAAAAATCGATTTTTTTTTTAAAAGATGGATTTGCAGTGTTAAATAAGCACATCCCAGAGACATGTACTGTTAAAAAAAAATGTTGTAAAAGTCACACAGACGTCAACTGAATTTCCACATCATTACAGCACGTTTAATGATGTAGGTCTAACTTAGCTGGGTGGTGAGATATAACTTAATGATGTAGTAGCCTTGTTGGTCTAACTTAGCTGGGTCGTGATATATAACTTAATTATCTCTTGGAGGCTACCAGTTTATCAACGATGATCACGACTGCAGCCCTGAATTCGGATTATTTATCATTGCCTATAAAAATAATATCTGTAACTAGAAGTACTAAAACTACTATTATAATCTGTTATTGAGAAGGGGGCGTGTACTTGTAACAAAGAAGATTAAAACTTTGATAACAACAACATAAAGTCCTATGTTTCACCTTGTCAGGAAAAAAAACACATGCACTTAATTGACTTAACAATCAAACATAACAGCCTATGCACTTTAGAATGTAAATATATTCAGATGGATTATTTTACATAACATTAACAATAAAACTGCAATCCCCATACAAATGATAGATCTACACTCAGTCTACAGTGTCTATACTCATTACTCTATATCCTTCAATGATAAAGTTGATTGCAATTATTATCAGAATGATGACTTACAAATAAAAGACCCCAAACAAGAATCAACCTGCAACAAAAACTTATTACGATGTTCTCGTTGTTTTTCGAAAAAGCAAATAGAGCATCGCTGCATCATAATAACAGAATCCCTTTTTGTTTACTTGAACTAGATGAGGTCAGATTGTAATGTAAGTAAGCACTAAAGAAAAAATGCAAAAATTTATAATTATTTGAACAAAAGCCTAATGTTCCTGCAAGTTTAATAAAGTTAATGTCCCTTATGCTTGACAACGTCAATGCCTTACCTTGTAAGTTTGCTAGCCAGAAAGTGCACATCCAGCTAGCTAGAAGTTTGTATTGTTGTCTGCATAACAAGTAAGGGTGCCCTGGTTCTGAGCTGGCAGCTCTGAGTCTGTCAGTAATAAATGTAGGCGGTACTGTAAACAACCGAAACTTCAGCCAGGTAATATGAATCTATCTGAATGAATTCCGGGGTGCAAAGAATAGCACCAGTCCACCATTCCAAGCATTTGGACATTGTTATTGTGCAAAGCTACTTGAGTTCATTTTTTTTCAATCCTAACAATGTTAACCTGGTATCGCGTAAAGTTATCATCATTATCACCTGCTTTATAAGTCTTAAGACTGGTTGTAAGGTTGTCTGAGCATGTCTCTATTTGACCCTATCCTCTGGTTGATCAGTCCTAAGACTGGTTGTTACGTTTGTCTGAACATGTCTCTTTATTTGATCCTATTATATTCCGCCCTTTCATTTCAGCTTAAGTTTGTACGTTAATGTCTCTGCTTGGATGCACTCTAGTAATTTATGTAGAAGACTGTTTTGTCTCCCATTTGTCAATCATCATTTTTGTATCATTTTCAATATTTGTGTTTGTGCGCCTACCTCAGTCATTAGATCTTCTTTCTGTCCAACTTACTTGTTCAATTCTATGGTAGCAGTACATTTGAAACACTAATAAGCTCTGTCCATCCGTCTTTGCTATAGTCCATGTATGATCGGCATAAAGTGCAATTAGCCATACACGAGTAGTGATTATTTTTTTCCTCAGTTCTATCCTGATATTCTTTGAGGCTAGCAAGTTATGTTTTCTCTTAACGCCTTTTTTTTTATTGTCAATTAAATTCTCCTCTTTATTTCAGTGTCATTGCAATCTTCTGTTATGGTTTTCCCTAAATACGTAAATTTCTGTACTTGTTCGATTATTTTTCCATTGTTGATTATATTTATTTGCCTGTGGTGCTTGTATATTACCAAAGTCTTTATATTCAATATGTTTAGTTTCATGCCAAACTCTTTGGTTGGCTGTGATGTTATTTTGTTCAAGCAGCATTCGCAGAGTTTCTTCTGATCCTCTCACTATGGTCTGATCATCGACACATTTGATGGCATTAACTTTCATACCATTGAACTTGACACCTATATTACAACTCTGAACAACTTTTTCCATCATCATCTCAGAATATGCGTTATAGAAACTCTGTGAACGCAAACTACCTTGTTAAAAAAAAATATTTTAGAGGTTTTAATTGAAATAATTGCCTTTTTGATTTTCATTCAGGTTCTGTATTAACCTAATGATTAGTTGTAGTTGTTATTTCTATGTCCAGAAGCGCAGTGAAGAAGATGAATATGGGCTCTTCTCCTGTAGTGCAATTCTCGGCTTCTTATGCTCACCACTCGGGGATCACATTTACCATCTCTACATTTCTCACTATGCTGCTATGACACAGACTGTTTTCATGCCCCCATGACCCTGCCGCTAGCATTCAAACCCAATATTATATGTTAACCTAATATAACATGAGGCTTCCACAAGAAATGTCCATGACCTTTCGTTTTGGGCAGCCTTTCGCTCAGTAACCCATGCCAGAGATGCACAACACAGTTTATTCTACTCCGGGCGTATCCAACCAGTTCTTAGTTTACTTTTCTTTTTTTCACCACCCATTCTTCATATAAAGTGCTGTTTTTGTGGTTAAGTCCGGACTCCTTCTCATGATATGCCGCAGTCATTGTTATCTTCTCTCTCTCTTATTTCGCTATCCATATCTTCTTGGTTGATGTCCTGTGAGAGTTTGTCATTTGATATTTTGTCTGGCCAAAAGACATGAATAAATTCTGCGAAGATATGTATAGAAGAAGATTTTGATCTCTGGGTAACCCTCTTTGTCATTTCCCAGCATTCCGGGTCATATAGAAGTACCAGTGAGGCATTATTAGTCATCCAGTGAGCTATACTGGTAAGAAGACAGACAAAGAATGGCGTCCTGAACCTTCAGTTTGGAGAATTTTGACATTATATTGTCTGTGTACAAAAATTACTTTGTTACAGAAACAGCAATGGTTGGTTACTTATCCAGCAGCCTGTGAGCTCCTGCCCTTTGGCCCAATACCATATACAAGTATCCGAAAGTGTTTTTGGGTTGCTCTTTAGCTCCTTACATAGTGTTCCATTTGTCTGGCCTCTGAGACGGAAGCTCTCTGCTAACAATGGCAAGCGCCAGACACTCAAAAAGATGATGTTCAACAGTTTCATAGAGATGTGTACACAACCGGCACTCTGGAGTATGTTCTGGTTTGATTATGTTCAAGTGACTGTAAAGTTGTATATTTTGAGTTCGAAGCAATAGCAATAGATAAATCTCTTGTTACCGCGGGGTAGTGAGAGGAAGACTAACGTCTGATCAGGCACAACATACTAATCAGATATGTTAGTCAGGGTCAGGCACAACATACTAATCAGATATGTTAGTCAGGGTCAGGCACAACATACTAATCAGATATGTTAGTCGGGGTCAGGCACAACATACTAATCAGATATGTTAGTCGGGGTCAGGCATAACATACTAATCAGATATGTTAGTCGGGGTCAGGCACAACATACTAATCATATATGTTAGTCGGGGTCAGGCACAACATACTAATCAGATATGTTAGTCGGGGTCAGGCACAACATACTAATCAGATATGTTAGTCGGGGTTAGGTAATATATACTGTCCAAGACCATCACCTCGACTTCCTAGCAGCTCTCCCTGGAAACGGGCTGTTTTCGTGGCAACCTGGCTAACGGGGTGGGGGATCAACGTGATCCCCGTAGTAGTGAATGACACGCAGATGAAGTCAAGCATAGCACAGCCGCCTGGAGGACCCCGTCTACCTTCATCAGCACAATCGGAATGTGAGGAAAGCTACTAAACCCCTCCCCTTAACGTACTTTTCAGGGCGCACAAAAGAGTAAACCTACTCATTATGGGCATTCGAAACAACAACAACAACAACCGCGAGGTAGACATTGATCACGTGACTGCCAGGGGTGACAGCTGAAAGGAAGCCTCTGGCATGACCACGGATGTCCTGATCGGAGTACATTGATCGCGTGACGGCCAGGGGTGAATGCTGAAAGGAAGCCTCTGGCATGATCACGGATGTCCTGATCGTAAAACCTAATAATCCGAGTTGCGCACTGCACGAAATCTGGCCGCAGACCGGGTAAAGTGGTGAGTTTGTTGTTGCCCTTAATCACGACACCATCTGGTGTGACAATCACTGACTGCGTTGTCATTAACTAACCAATGATCTAAGAATTCATTCACACCGGAAGTATCTGCTTTTTTACTGCATTGGGAAGTGAGCTGAGGAAATGATAAGACACGAATGAAGAATGTCCGTTTATTTCTCTGCAAGCAGACGTTGTTCTGGAATCAGCAGAGTAAGAGAAATTGAAGGATCTTGGGTTGGCTTGGCTTGGCTTCGTTCATTCTCAATCTCCCACTACCAAACACTGAAAGGGCTTAAGTAGCAGAATGTAGCCCAGAGAACGGAATGCGTTGTGTCGTAGTTTACAGCTTGACTGCGATATTTGCACCTTTCAGTCCCACACATCCGACTTCAGCAAGCATTTTTTTAGTATCGGGTTAGCATTCCCTCTTCGATCACTTTTCCTTAGCCAGTCTGCCCTGCTGCAGCCTGTTATCCAGGATCACCGCGTGGAGGTGTAGAAGGGTCTTGGCAGCTTTGGTTCGCTGGCCCTGACGCTAGCAGTCAGCTATGGGTCGCTGACCACTGCAGCTCATGCACTGCTCAGCATCTTGATCCAAATTAAAGGATCTAAAACACACACATTGAAATGGGAGCTTATGACATGCATTAAATGGAAACAGAATACAGGGATAGATTTAGAAGTAGGACATATGAAAGAAGGACTTTATCTGTAATTGTTGAAAACAAATGCTCCTCGTGGAGTTGTAATGTTTTTATTTAGTAGCTAAATGAACTTATTCATTTCGGTATTTTGTTGCCCTCCAGACATGTTCTATTTTTGCAATGTAAAACTATTAGTAGGAAATACAGGACAATGAAACATTGAGGACACCTTGCTACTGAACGACATGTATATATATCCGGTGCAATTTACAAGCCAACACATCAGATATATGGCATTGCAAGAAATGTTGTGCGCCGATATATCGGCTATACGGAGTTAAATTTCAATGTCAAATGTAAGGTTTCCCTTCTTGTCTCTCGCAGCTTCGTGTACGGAGTTTTATCCTTTTGTCGAGTTATCTTTGGTATCGGGTTTGCAGGGGCTCGTCTTATATCCTTTTTTTTTTTTTTCGTTTTGTTTGTCCATCAGGAGTGATGAGAACCTTTTATTTGTTTCATTTAGCCAGTCCTTCCAGTCGAGTATTCTGTAATTCCGGGTTGTGGATGAGTGCTGAGATGGCTGACGAGTCCAATTTGGGATCTGCATACTCGCAGGCAGGGAGAGCATGGAAAGTTCGCTTCGCGAGACGGTGATCATGATTTCCTGGAAATCCCTGTATCTCATACGCTTTATTGCTCAGCCAGGAGTCCCGCAACTGACGCAGCTTTTTGACTGTAGTTTAGCTTGTCAGCGGACTTACGCTCTCCGCTTCCCCGCTCGCCCGTCGTCACAGGACTCGACTGTGTTAGTACTGGATAAATGAAAAGAGAATGACTTGCGCGATGAATTTGATAGTGAGGACGGGTTGCGTAGTTCGTTGATCGTCCTCGACGGAGAGCCTGGGTGACGCGGTTGATTACATCTGCCTTGGATGCCTGCTCAACATACAGAACCACCTGAACCCAGAGTTGAGAACATGGCGACTCACGCGTTCGGCGACTTCCTCATCGATTAAGCCTGTACATACTGATTGGACATGTTAGTCAGGGTCAGGTAAAACATACTGGCCAAGATCCCCATCTCACTTCCATAGACGTCTCACTTGAGACTGGCTGTTCTTCTTCAAAGCCTGGCCGACGAGGGGGATTGACGTGATCCCCGTAGTAGTGAATGATATGCAAATGAAGCCAAGCATAGCCAAACTGCCTGGAGGACCACCGTCTACGTTCAAGCGCACAGTCAGGATGTGAGGAAAGCCACTGCAACCCGCCACTTAACGCACTTTTCAGTGTGAACAAAATAATGAACTTACTCGTTGTTGGCATTCACAACAGCAACAATTAAGCTTGTACGTACTGGACGGCGTGGGCTAGTGGTTAAGTGACACGGCTCACAACCGAAGGTGCTGGGCTCGATCCCCATCACAGCATCGGCCGTTACCCCGGGGAAGCAAACCCTTAGAAAATGCAGGATGAAGCAGACCCTTACATAAAATGCATGCTGGTCGGATGCACTGGGCCAACAGGCGCAAAATAAAAACCACAGTGCAACGCACACGTCTTGGGGATTAGAGAAATAAGGCGAATGCAACAACAAAAACAGAAATTAAGCTTGTACTGAACAACAGTCAAGACCAGAGCCTGCACATATATTTCCTCAACTACACTATGCTGTGGAAACATGGTCACTTACGAAATAGATGAAGTGTAATCTCAGAGTAACCCAAGCCTCCCTCAAGATACTCATGGCCGACCTCATCCTTCTTAACCAGCGCACAAAATGTCTACACAACTCTGAAATTCGCCAACTGTCTCTGATAGAAAGTTCTTATGCAGACAAGGACAAACATCCTTGGGCGGGCCACTTTTTGCATAGAACGGACGATCGAAAAAACACAGCGACATCAATATGGTACTCCAGATATAAGAAACGACCAAGGGGACGACCACCAACACGTTGGTCCGACTCCCTTGTATCCCGCAGCAATATTCATGAAGCTACGTATGAGCGACTCATTATCCACTGGTCCATCGTGGCCCATGATAGAGACAACTAGAAGAGAAGATAGGACCCGCAACGGCGTAACCACCACTGAAGAACGGGCAAACCAGTACTGATGTAGGTAAACAAGGGTCCTCCTCGCTGTAGTGCATGACAAGGTCTCTCAGCATGGTCACCACTACGGATATGACAGTATCGATCTCGTCCTTATAGACTAATCTGCTGTAACCTATACCGTTTCCATGGCTACTGAGTAACACAAGGGGGATTTTGGTAAGTGTATTTCCCGTGTCCCTAACGCTAGCATTCTGTCACTAAAGGTAAGTAGAACTGGGTCGACTGGAGGAGCAGCATTCTGTCACTAAAGGTAAGTAGAGCTGGGTCGACTGGAGGAGCAGCATTCTGTCACTGAAGGTAAGTCGAGCTGGGTCGACTGGAGAAGCAGCATTCTGTCACTAAAGGTAAGTAGAGCTGGGTCGACTGGAGGAGCAGCATTCTGTCACTGAAGGTAAGTAGAGCTGGGTCGACTGGAGGAGCAGCATTCTGTCACTAAAGGTAAGTAGAGCTGGGTCGACTGGAGGAGCAGCATTCTGTCACTGAAGGTAAGTAGAGCTGGGTCGACTGGAGGAGCAGCATTCTGTCACTGAAGGTAAGTAGAGCTGGGTCGACTGGGGGAGCAGCATTCTGTCACTGAAGGTAAGTAGAGCTGGGTCGACTGGAGGAGCAGCATTCTGTCACTGAAGGTAAGTAGAGCTGGGTCGACTGGAGGAGCAGCATTCTGTCACTGAAGGTAAGTAGAGCTGGGTCGACTGGAGGGGCAGCATTCTGTCACTAAAGGTAAGTAGCTGGGTCGACTGGAGGAGCAGCATTCTGTCACTGAAGGTAAGTAGAGCTGGGTCGACTGGAGGAGCAGCATTCTGTCACTGAAGGTAAGTAGAGCTGGGTCGACTGGAGGAGCAGCATTCTGTCACTGAAGGTAAGTAGAGCTGGTTCGACTGGAGGAGCAGCATTCTGTCACTGAAGGTAAGTAGAGCTGGGTCGACTGGAGGAGCAGCATTCTGTCACTAAAGGTAAGTAGAGCTGGGTCGACTGGAGGAGCAGCATTCTGTCACTGAAGGTAAGTAGAGCTGGGTCGACTGGAGGGGCAGCATTCTGTCACTGAAGGTAAGTAGAGCTGGGTCGACTGGAGGAGCAGCATTCTGTCACTTAAGGTAAGTAGAGCTGGGTCGACTGGAGGAGCAGTATTCTGTCACTAAAGGTAAGTAGAGCTGGGTCAACTGGAGGAGCAGCATTCTGTCACTGAAGGTAAGTAGAGCTGGGTCGACTGGACGAGCAGCATTCTGTCACTAAAGGTAAGTAGAACTGGGTCGACTGGAGGAGCAGCATTCTGTCACTAAAGGTAAGTAGAGCTGGGTCGACTGGAGGAGCAGCATTCTGTCACTAAAGGTAAGTAGAGCTGGGTCGACTGGAGGAGCAGCATTCTGTTCTGTCACTAAAGGTAAGTACAGCTGGGTCGACTAGAGGAGCGGTTGGGCCACGAACGAACAGCGTCCAGATTTCTTTTCTAAGCATCCATGATTTCGAACCCTGGCGTGGTATAATCCAAGTCAGTGCACGGTCGACTATGCTACGCGCTCCATTCGCTCACTAAGGGTCCCGTAAACTGCATTGTGTCTTTGTTAAAATAGTGCACGTGTCAGCTTAACTGATCTCGGTAAATGTTATGACATGAGAATGTTGATCGACTGATTATGACGTACGAAGAGTCAAAACGGCTTAGCAATGCCAGATACATTACCAAATGGGAAACCGAACATACTGGTTACACCAAAAACGATGCCTATTACCAGTTGAACCGAAGAGAGCAGGTCGTTGTCTTCAGACTTCGCACTGGCCACAATAGACTGAGGTACCACCTATTCAACAAATTGAAGATAGGTGGTACCGACGAATGCCCGTGCGGTACTGGTAAAATGACCGCTGAACATCTGCTGCAGAACTGCCCGACATACGAGGATCAGAGAGAGAGCAGATGTGGCCATCACCAGTGGAACTGCAAGACAAGCTCTATGGCAGTGGCGACAGCCTCAGGATGACCGCCCCTTTTTTTCGAAAAAATAATGGTTACTGTCTGACTGCGTACGAAGAAGAAGAAGAAGATCGACTGATTGATTGATTGATTGAGGCCGAAGATGCAGCAGCGAATGAGCTGACAACAGCAAGCGACTCATAGCTGGCCGCTTACTTCAGGGTCAGTGACCTATAACTGACCAAGACCCTATTCCGCCTTCAAGTAGTGGCCCTGGAATCATACTAACACCATGCATCCTGGCTAAGAGATTAAGGATCGAAGTGGAAATGCAAACCTGATCCCAAAAATATCGTGCTGAACACGGATGTGTCTGGCCGAAAGGCGCATATATCACATTCAAGATGTGAACTACGACGCAACGTCACAACGACGCTTTCGGGGTCCAACGCTGAAGAAGAAGAAGCAGAAGAAGAGGAAGAAGAAGAAGAATATTGATTCATTGATTAATTGATTGATTGATTGATTGATTAACCATTTTACTTCAAGTGTAGAATATAGGTCATACAGTACTGGCCCGTATACACAGGCCTGTAGTCAAAATTGTACCGTGGTTGTTTCAATCTAAATTATTACACTAGTCTTATTCACAACCCTCTTTAGTCGCCTTTTACACGCTTAGAAGGTTACAGTGACCTGTTCTTTAAGACTCGGGTATCGCTCGGGTGACTGAAGACGTTGAAATACCAAAACTAGACTGTGTCTGAGGCCACTAGGCCAATGTCCGGACAATGCATTACATGCAAATGTGGCCTATATACACTGCGCATGTGCAGTGAACCGGATATTTTTTGTATATCTCTTCAAAAACAGATTGTGGAAAGTGAAAGAGTCGTTCTTGTATGCCCCGATGTTTTAGAAAATGTATCAAAAACTTTTAAACTTCGCAAACTGCAAATTGCAAGATGTACTAACTCACGTGTTGAGAAGACGCCTATCCCTCTCGTTTCTTTTGTTATGTAAGAAACAAGAAGCAATGTACCAATGCCTTGTCTCTGTTTGAAAGCCTGTGCTTCCTCTAAAGGTGGATAAATATCAAGTGAACGAAGTTATTGAATAAAGAAAGATGATCAAAAAGAAAAGCAGATGAAAAAGGAAGATTAAAGTAGCATGCAGGAGAAGATAGAAGACAAAATAAAGGGCGAAAGAGAAGAAAGAAAAGCAGTAATGGAGCACAAAGAAGAAGACGACAAATTAGTGAAACATAGAAGAAAAAGTAGAGGAAATAAAAAAATAAGAAGATGCAGAAGAAGGGTACAGAAGAAGTAGATGAAATGGAAGTACAGCATAAAGAAGAAGAAACAGAAAAACAAGAAGAAAAAGACGAAGGTGACGACGACGAAGAAGAAAATAAAGTATACGTTCAGCACAAAGAGGAATACACAGAAGAAGTAGAAGGAGGAGGAGAGGAAGAAGAAGAAGAAGAAGAAGAAGCAGAAGAAGAAGAAGAAGAAGAAGAAGAAGAAGAAGAAGAAGAAGAAGAAGAAGCAGAAACGTGAAGCTATGTTGCCGCATTGGAATTCTTGTCCTTACTTGTCACACTGATGCAAGCGGTCAGTTATCAGTCGCTGACTGCTGTTAACTAGCTCACTCACGGCACTGCCGTCCTGTCTCTTGTTCTGTTATGTTGACTTCCATTACATTAGATTTTTCTTAAACATCGATATTGACATATCTCTTAGATGGGATAGTTAGAACGCACTACAATGTAGCAGACCCTCTGCTGGCGGTGATCTAACTTAGAACATTCTCACACTCATCCACATCATCATGACCATACTCAGTAAATGACATATCACACAGCAGGTGGCATATTTATTATATCATACTCATATCATAGAATGAGTAGAGAAATTACAAACACATTATAATACATATCTTAACTAAACATTCTACTAAAACGGGAATTGTAAGCATTAGCTATTGATGGAATTCCCAACTATCTAAAAACCCAGTTCTATTGCCTTGCAATTACATCACACACACATCGCCTTAACTGCGTCTTCAACACACCTTATCAAATACTCTTCCTCACTGAAATCCCATCAGGCGGGAGATCTCGACATAACTCGTTCACAATGTGTCCTTGCTTACAAACACACTTTCACATTATCTATCAATGCAA
Source organism: Ariolimax columbianus (assembly GCA_036924085.1). Classification (NCBI taxonomy): domain Eukaryota; kingdom Metazoa; phylum Mollusca; class Gastropoda; order Stylommatophora; family Arionidae; genus Ariolimax; species Ariolimax columbianus. The sequence continues at coordinate 29,066,689 of JAVGWX010000008.1, forward strand.
AACTCACAGACCTATTTGAGCGCTCCTGTTCTATCACTAAACATTCGTCCAACAGTCTATCAATCGCTCCTCTACCTAAGTCGGTGAGTTAAACATACTATCTACATTCAGTCTCCCTCTCTCTCCTCCATACATCCTCTCTCTCTCTAGCCTCTCTCTATCCAGCCTCCCGAGCTAAACTTTGTCTCGAGTTATATATCCTCAAGCAAGGCCAGAGCTTGACCAATCAATCTCAGGTGATGGTCATCTTCAATCCAATTGGACCGAAACACTTTTGCACACCTGTCACTCCATTTCTCTCGCAGCAAGCCCCGCTGTCAATTTCGTCTGTCAATCAATCTCCCCCTACCAAAATCGGAAGGCCAGTGGTCAGTTTCTATCTGTCCACATTCCTTAACCCAACTCTGTTCTCCTTTGCTGAGACGGTGAGTGAGCTTGACATGCATTCAGGTAGCTTTAAGCTTTAACATGTTCAGGCATCCTAAACTCCCCTTGCTAAGGCGGGAACTTTTACAACATCAAGACCTTAAACAAATGGCAGCATCTGGAAAATGGAAAAAGAGGACGTCCAAGCAAAAAGTAAATCACACCACACAAATCACACAGGCGAGCAAGAAAGTGTCGGATCGAAAGGTGCAAATATCGCAGTCAAGCTGTAAACTACGACACAACGCATTTCGTTCTCCAGACTACGTTCTGCTACTTGAAAAGTCTTTTTTAGGGCTTGGTGGCGGGAGATTGAGAACGTTCAGGGCTTGGTGGCGGAAGATTGAGAACGTTCAGGGCTTGGTGGCGGGAGATTGAGAACGTTCAGGGCTTGGTGGCGGACGATTGAGAACGTTCAGGGCTTGGTGGCGGAAGATTGAGAACGTTCAGGGCTTGGTAGCGGGAGATTGAGAACGTTCAGGGCTTGGTGGCGGAAGATTGAGAACGTTCAGGGCTTGGTAGCGGAAGATTGAGAACGTTCAGGGCTTGGTGGCGGGAGATTGAGAACGTTCAGGGCTTGGTGGCGGACGATTGAGAACGTTCAGGGCTTGGTGGCGGAAGATTGAGAACGTTCAGGGCTTGGTAGCGGGAGATTGAGAACGTTCAGGGCTTGGTGGCGGAAGATTGAGAACGTTCAGGGCTTGGTAGCGGGAGATTGAGAACGTTCAGGGCTTGGTGGCGGAAGATTGAGAACATTCAGGGCTTGATGGCGGGAGATTGAGAACGTTCAGGGTTTAGTGGCGAGAGATTGAGAACGTTCAGGGCTTAGTGGCGGGAGATTGAGAACGTCCAGGGCTTGGTGGCGGGAGATTGAGAACATTCAGGGCTTGATGGCGGGAGATTGAGAACGAACGAAGAAGAAGAGGAAGACAGAGGCGAGCAAGAATATCGCGGTGCAGACGTACGCTGAACTGAAAAATCTGCCCAAAACAGACGACTGCGTGACATCAGACGACTTCAACCCCAGTCTCCTGACTAACTAACAGAGGACGGTGGCGTGACATGATCAGAAGACCTCAACACCAGTCTCCTGACTAACTAACAGAGGACGGTGGCGTGACATGATCAGAAGACCTCAACACCAGTCTCCTGACTAACTAACAGAGGACGGTGGCGTGACATGATCAGAAGACCTCAACACTAGTCTCCTGACTAACTAACAGAGGACGGTGGCGTGACATGATCAGAAGACCTCAACACCAGTCTCCTGACTAACTAACAGAGGACGGTGGCGTGACATGATCAGAAGACCTCAACACCAGTCTCCTGACTAACTAACAGAGGACGGTGGCGTGACATGATCAGAAGACCTCAACACCAGTCTCCTGACTAACTAACAGAGGACGGTGGCGTGACATGATCAGAAGACCTCAACACCAGTCTCCTGACTAACTAACAGTGGACGGTGGCGTGACATGATCAGAAGACCTCAACACCAGTCTCCTGACTAACTAACAGCGGACGGTGGCGTGACATGATCAGAAGACCTCAACACTAGACATTGGATTGTCTAATCCTATGATGATGATGATAATGATGAGTAGACATTGCTGATAGAGGTGAAGTGCGTGACACTTCATTGTACTCGGCATCTGGTTCTTTTCGTAGATAAAATGGAAATTGTCTTCCTCGCTGAATTTAATTCCCTAACTGGCATCCATTTTATTGCCGGGTTGACTAAAACGTGTCGATAGTGGGAATCGAACCTCGCACCTTAAGTCGTGAAAAAACTAACGCTCTATCACTCCATGCTTCTAACTAATCTGTAATTATATTTTCTCATCATGTTTGGAAATGCTTACAGTACAAATTCGTGTACGTACACTAAAGTCACGTTTCATGCGATGGATGATATCTCCTGACAGCGCTGACTAAGAGTATAGTCCTAGATAACCATTCGCTACAGGCATGCTCAGCTGTTTAAATGAGGTTAACGAAGTGACTTGATAAACTTTGATAAATAGCCCATACTAATGATTTAAAAAGCGTGAAGATAAAGCAATGGTAGTTTGCTAAAGCTTCCAATCCATTGAGTCTTAAGTTAAGTGCATTTTTAGCGCTGCATTCAGAGATATTGTGTTAATTCTTGTATAACGTGCAGACGTGAATGAAGAACAAGCGATCAGAGAAGAGAATTGATGCCCTTGAAATGTGGGTATACAGAAGAATGGGGCCTATTTCATCGAAGAAAATTCAGATATTTTGGAGAAATGATGGGTGGTAAGAGAATTACTTCGTCGCTCCTCTTCTACAGTGACGTGTAGAGGTCTGTCAGAGCGAATGCCATACTGTTCTATTCGCTGTCTTTCTCCTTGCCTCTTTCTTATCCAGCCCAAATACCCCCCCCCCCCCCCCCCTCCTGGTCACTTAAGGATTGTCGTATGTTGTCCTTCCAACGTACTTTGGGACCACTGGGGGTTTGCGTCCTTGACTTTTTGCCTGGCGTGACCGTTTTGGTATTCGCTGTTCTGCATGCATGGCCAAACCACTGCAGTTAAAACTGCTCCACTCGCGTCTGCAGGTTGAGCTGCAAGATTGTGACATATTGTCTGGTTACGGGTCTTGTCCCTGTTCGTTTCCTGAACCATATTTCTTGGTTACCTCATTTCTGAAGTTTGTGGTTACCTTTCTTGAGTTGTGCTAATTGAGTTGCCCATAACGCACATCCATATGTCAAGACAGGCACAAATCTCGAGGTAGTTTGCATGACAAGACGTAAGTCTCCTCTCTCCATCACATCCGTACAAAAACACAAAATTGTTAAAGAGTTCTTTATCATTTAAATGTCTGGCATCAAGATGCTTAGCATTGCTTAAGCTGCAGTGGGAAGCGACCCGAAGCTGAGCGCTAATGTCAGGGCCAGCGACCTAGAGCTACCAAGACCCTTCTACGCCTTCACGTGGTGATCCTGGATAACAGGCTGCAACAGGGCAGACCGGCTAAGGAGAAGGGATCGAAGAGGGAAGGCTAAACCGGTACTCAAAAATGCTTGCTGAAGTCGGATGTGTCGGACCGAAAGGTGCAAATATCGCAGTCAAGCTGCAATCTACGATACAAAGCATTCCGTCCCCAGGACTACATCCTGCTACTTGCAGAGTTTCTCGCTAACTCTTGTTCAGTTTTCTACATTATAATGCATCTGCTCTCGCTTTTCTGGGAAGAGATTTTCATCGTGCTCAAAGGTTAGAACAGTGCCAAGATTCCAATTCTAGGTCGAATGGTAGGCTGTTTAACTCTGCAAGGCTCAAGACCAAAATGAAAATGGGGGATATCATTATCAGGGACGTGCATTGTGCTAATAATACTGCAGTTGTCCCCCACAGTCATTGATTAGTAAGTAGCGGGAGTTTGAGAACGTATGACGAAGAAGAAGAGGTCAACTACGACACAACGGCATGTTCAGGACAAACGTTGAAGAAGAATTCATTAATTAAACTTAATCAATTATTCAGCTAAACTTAATCAATTCTTAAATAACACTTCGTCAATTTACTGCTGGATTACTGGATGCCCGGTTCTCCAGCGGCCATTACACCCAGCTTCTCTTCCAACGGTCTTGGGCCACGGTGGACCAGAGGAGAATGATTCGTTCATTTGTGGTGGCATCGCAAATGTTGTTGCGGGATACAAGGGAGTCGGACCAACGTGTTGGTGGTCGTCCCCGTTGTCGCTTCTTATCTCTAGGGTACCAGTTTGCTCTCGCTGTGCTCCAACGATTGTTCGTTCTTCGCAGTAAGTGCACCCCCCTCCCCCGCAGCGATGTTTCATCTTGTCTGCATAAATAGCTGCATCTTTCACTAGGGGCAACTGACGTATGTCCGAGTTGTGCAGATTTTTTGCGCACTGGCTGTGAAGCGTGAGGTCGACCATGCGTCTCTCGAGGGAGGCCTGGGTCACTCTAGTTTCGTCTCTTTCGTGAGTGACCATGTTTCCACGGCATACCATATTGCAGGTAGTACTGGGGAGTTGAATAAAGAAGTGCGCAGTTTTTGGTCGTGGATGTTGTCTAGTACGGGCTGTATCGAAGAGAAAGCCGACCAACCCGCCCGACGCCGTTTTGTCAGCTCTGGGCTCAAGTCGTTCTGCATGTTCAGCAGGCGCCCAAGGTAGATGTACTAGACCCCGTCTTGTCAACTCTGAGTTCAAGTCGTTCTCCATGCATGTTGAACAGGCGCCCAAGGTAGATGTACTCGCCCACGTCGTCTTGTCAACTCCGGCCTCAAGTCTTTCTGCATGTTGAGCAGGCGCCCAAGGTAGATGTACTAGACCCCGTCTTGTCAACTCTGAGTTCAAGTCGTTCTCCATGTTGAGCAGGCGCCCAAGGTAGATGTACTCGCCCACGTCGTCTTGTCAACTCCGGCCTCAAGTCTTTCTGCATGTTGAGCAGGCGCCCAAGGTAGATGTACTAGACCCCGTCTTGTCAACTCTGAGTTCAAGTCGTTCTCCATGTTGAGCAGGCGCCCAAGGTAGATGTACTCGCCCACGTCGTCTTGTCAACTCCGGCCTCAAGTCTTTCTTCATGTTGAGCAGGCGCCCAAGGTAGATGTACTCGCCCACGTCGTCTTGTCAACTCCGGCCTCAAGTCTTTCTGCATGTTGAGCAGGCGCCCAAGGTAGATGTACTCGCCCACGTCGTCTTGTCAACTCCGGCCTCAAGTCTTTCTGCATGTTGAGCAGGCGCCCAAGGTAGATGTACTAGACCCCGTCTTGTCAACTCTGAGTTCAAGTCGTTCTCCCTGTTGAGCAGGCGCCCAAGGTAGATGTACTAGACCCCGTCTTGTCAACTCTGAGTTCAAGTCGTTCTCCATGTTGAGCAGGCGCCCAAGGTAGATGTACTCGCCCACGTCGTCTTGTCAACTCCGGCCTCAAGTCTTTCTTCATGTTGAGCAGGCGCCCAAGGTAGATGTACTCGCCCACGTCGTCTTGTCAACTCCGGCCTCAAGTCTTTCTGCATGTTGAGCAGGCGCCCAAGGTAGATATACTCGGTGGAGCGCTGCAAGCATTTCATTGGCGTCTTCATCAATTCTGTTCCCAATTTAAATTATTTAAAGAAAAACTAAACTTATAATCAATTCTTCAACCCAACTTTAACAATTCTTTACCTAAACTTAATCAATTGTTTAATTAAACTTGATCAACTTTTAAAATAATGTTAATCGACTTTTCAACAAAACGTAATGAATTATTTATATAAACGTAGTCAGTTGTTTAACTAAAATTAATGATTATTTTCTTCAAATGTTATCAATTCTTTTAATTAAACATAATCAATTGTTTAGCTAAACTGAATAAACTTTTCAACAAAACTTTAAAAATTCTATACCAGATCTTGAAGTTTAAACTTCAATTCTTCAACTAAACTGAATCAGTTCTTCAAAATAAGAAAGAAAAAAAAACAGGTAAATCTGTACAAGAAATCGGCCTAAGTCCGCCAAGAAAATAACACACCACCTCAAGTTATTGACTAAGTGTCTGTGACTTTAACCAGAGCCCGGGCTCTAACGACCGTCAACATTGACCTGTCAAGATGTCACTGAAGGGCATGTAAATGTATCCACTACCATATCACAGGCACTGTATTGGAATGTAAACACAATAGGGGCAGTAATCTACTGTAAATTTTAAAATATCGGGACTCTGGTAATTCGAAATGCATTCTTCTTCTTCTGCTGCGTTCGTTCTCAATCTCCACTTACCAAGCCCTGAACAGGGATTTGCAAGTAGCAGGATATAGTCCGGAGAACGGAATGCGTTGTGTCGCTAGTTTACAGCTTGGCTGCGATATTTGCACCTTTCGGTCCGACACATCCGTCTTTGGCCAAACGAAATGCATTAAAAACTGATGTCTATCATTACGGCTCTGTTCTGTTACAGAGACAGTTCTAAAAGAACGTTTTAACACGTAAATATTTTTTTATTTTCCCTTTTTCTTTTTTTGTTGGTAAATTCTTTTATTTATTTAAAGACATGTTACCCTTTTATTTATTCCACTAATAAAAAACAAACATTTCTAATTGATTTGTCTCTTCCTTTTACGAGTACCTAATTGCTGCCTGTGCTTTTACAGTCGTCTCTCACGCTTCGATGGAGAATTCAATTTCATGCACTGGAAATTCAAAGCCACGACTACAAAAATTTAGTGATCGTGTGTATCCGAAGTCACATTGTGGATTCAGGTCTGTAAGATCATCGGTCGACATGATTTTCTCTATTTGGTAAATTCCGGAAAAGTCACGTGAGCAGAACCGTCCCTTTCATGTCGCCTTCATTGTCCTAAGAAAGGAATTTATTTTGGTTAGTATTGAAGGACTTGAACATCCTCTCTAAAATAGGCTGCCCGAGCAAACTGCTGTGACATATATCGTTCCATGAGGGCTTGAAAATGGCAGTTCAATTTGATGGTAGCATATCACAACCATTTGATGGTAGCATATCACAACCATTTGATGGTAGCATATCACAACCATTTGATGGTAGCATATCACAACCATTTGATGGTAGCATATCACAACCATTTGGTATTCGAAGTGGTGTTAAGCAGGGCAGCGTTCTGGCCCCGACAGTTTTGGAATATTTTTTGCTCTGGTACTGTCGCAAGAATTTGGTAACGTAAATGAAAGAATCTGCCTTCACTCTAACTTAACTTAACGTCTTTATACTGGTTAAGAAGACTCTACAGAGTTTTTATATAACTAGTTTTTGGAGGGTGGTTTTACCGATGGATGTGCAAATCTATCTTAATAGACTCAAACACTAGCGCTAAGTAAGTTCGCAGCCAGTTAGGCGCCATTTATAAATGTTCTTAACAAACGATCTGGAGAAAGGTACAAATAACTTATCCAGCGTTTTAACATAAATTTTGCAGACTCTTGAAGAAAAAAAGTTTCTTAAAAATAATTTTAACATCAGTTCTGCAAACTCTTGAATGAACACTATCTTAATAAGCAGATGTCATATTCATTATATTAACATAAGATTTGAAGTCGAAGGCTAGACTTTCTATTACAACTGTTAATATTAACAAATAAAATATCATCTCAGCATTTATTTATATTTTTGACAAGTATAAGTCCTTAGAGCAAATACATGAAGCTCCAATATAAACGTATGTGCACATTTACACTGCGTTCTCGCCACGCCTCATCATAAGTTCACTCTGATATCTCGATGCCTCATGATGAAAATCAGGTCGCAAAAGTTCAGCTAAAGAGGGGATGTACAGTTTTTCGCTAACTCTGGTCCAGTTTTCTACATTAAAATGCATATGCTCTAGCTAACTCTGGTCTAGCTTTCTACATTATAATGCACATGCTCTAGCTAACTCTGGTTCAGATTTCTACCTTATAAAGCATATGCTCTCGCTAACTGGTCCAGTTTTCTACATTATAATGCATCTACTCTAGCTAACTCTGGTCTAGCTTTCTACATTATAATGCATATGCTCTAGCTAACTCTGGTTCAGTTTTCTACATTATAATGCATAAGCTCTAGCTAACTCTGGTCTAGCTTTCTACATTATAATGCACCTGCTCTCGCTAACTGGTCCAGTTTTCTACATTATAATGCATCTGCTCTCGCTAACTGGTCCAGTTTTCTACATTATAATGCATCTGCTCTCGCTTTTCTAGGAAGAGATTTTCATCCTGTTCAAAAGTTAGAATAGTTCCAAGATTTCCATTCAAGGTCGGATGGTATGCTGTTTAACTTTGCAAGGCTCGAGACCAAAATGAAAATCGGGGACATTACAATCAGGGACGGGCTTTTCGCTGATACTGTAATTGTCACCTACATTCAGCACGAGCTTCAGAGCTTGATAGATCGCTTCTCTAAGGATTTTAATGACTTCGGTTTCATAAAAAGTCTGTTCAACAAAGCAATTATGTTGGACAGGAAGTTGATGCAACACCAACTCTGAGTATCGATAATTATGAACTGGCAGCTGTGCACCAATTTACATAACTGGAATCCCTTATCAACGACAACCTCTAACTAGATCTAGAAATAGGTAGTCGCATTTGCTCTTATGTTTTGGGGCCTTACAGTGCATGTTTGGGAAAACTCGAAACTGACAATTGAAATCAAGGTCAAGGTATACGAAGCATGTGTCGTCATGCACGTTCCTATATGTTAATGAGACTTGGGCAGTCTATGCCCAACATGAGCACAGACTTTCCATTTCCACCTTCCAACTACGACGCCAGAGATCCATTCTTGGATTTACATGGATGGACAGAGTGACAAATACAGAGTTGAAATCTCGCACCGGTCTCCTAAGCATGTACATTCTCCTTAGACATCGAAAACTGTGATGGTTTAGTCATGTCCGTCGCATGGAAGATGGTCGCATTCCCAAAGGTATCGGCTATGGGCAGTTGGCTGATGGCACATGAACAGTCGGCTGACTACAGTTGAGGTTAAAAGATGTGTGTAACCGTGATATGAAGGCCATGGACTTGAGTCTGACATCCTTGGAAGACGAACACAAGATGAGATGTACCCTGAAGGGTCGCCACACGCTTGGTAAAGAGAAGCTAATGCAGCACAGAGAAGTGAAAAGACAACTAAGCAAGTAAAAAGAAAACAGGAGAAGCTAAGCAAATGTTGTTTGTTTGGCGCTGCAAGTCATATCATCCTATAGTCAGCCATGACTACTACTACCTCTGACGTCAACACGCAATTTGCTGTCTTTATTCTATCAATATATCTTTAGTCTACTTGTATCGTTAGATGTCGTAGGGAGGTGTGACCTCCTTTATTTCATATTTTTTGACCGGCAAAAATCCGCTGGTGACTTGCCAGGCCAATTCCAGTGTCTATTACCAGCCGTTATGTTGTTAGCCCCTGGAATAAACGATCTTCTATTCTTGCGACTGATGGCGGCGGAAGCGTAAATTAGTGCAAGGAAGACTTGCAGCCAATCAGGCGCCATCTATGCAGCTCCGCTAACCACATAACCAAAACCTGATGTTATAGCTACAGTCTCTTGTTTGCGACATATTCTCTATGGAGCGAGCATCCCTTGAATAATTTGGGTAGATTTTTAACTTGAATTTTGCCCAAGCAGCGGCAGTTAAGTATTCTTCTAGTGTTTTAACTGTCAATGAATTTTTAACGTGCGCGCCACTGTACACGGGTGTATGATCTCACTAATCAGAGATTAGGGGACATTTTTACCGGATGATCCACGTGAAAAATACCGGTCTCCACTCCACCGTGATTTGAACCCGCGACCTTCAACACCCGAGGCGAACACCTTACCTCGAGACCAATAGGCCCCCTATTCACCCTTGATAGAAAATAAAACCGTTTCGTTATCAGCGTTTCGCAAATGTGTCCACGAGAGTAGAAGATCGTTATCCTAGCAACTCTGCCACTTGCTCCACAGCCTTATTAACCTTTGATCCTTGGTCAATGACTCATGTGTCTTTGATTGAGAACAGTAACAACTCCCTTCACTTCACCTTGTCTGCAACGAACAGTCGAACTGTGATCAAGTTGTGTGTCAAAGTTCTTCATATTTAATTACGGCGTATACACATTTTTTTATGCCTTGCGATTAAACTTTCCAATAATTTAAAATAACTTCTGTTGTTTAGTTAATCTTAAGACAATTGTTTAGTGTAATGGGATTTTATAGTTTATCCTTTCTGTTTTCGATGTTTGTGTATATGTTTGTTTTCAATGCTAATCGTACTTAGTTCGAACCTTTTGATGATGGGACCGAAGATGCAGCAGTGAATGAGCTGATAGCAACGAGCAACTCATAACTGGCTGTTTGCATCATGGTCAGCAAATCATAGATAACAAAGACCCTATTCTGCATCCAAGCGGCGGCCATAGAAACTGACTACACAAATGATGTAGGGCTAATAGAATAGGGATCGCAGTAGGAGGGCAAACCTTGTATTTAAAAAAAGGCAACTGAAATCGGATGTGTCCGACTGAAAGGCGCAAATACGCAGTCTCGATGTATGTCAGGACACATCGTCCTTTATAGGACGAACGATAGGGGAGGAAGACTAACGCCTGGTCAGGCAAAATATACTGATCAGACATGTTAGTCAGGGTCAGGCTAAATATACTGATCAGACATGTTTGTCAGGGTCAGGCAAAATATACTGATCAGACATGTTAGTCAGGGTCAGGCAAAATATACTGATCAGACATGTTAGACATGGTCAGGCAAAGTATACTGATCAGACATGTTAGTCAGGGTCAGGCAAAATATACTGATCAGAAATGTTAGTCAGGGTCAGGCAAAATATACTGATCAGACATGTTAGTCAGGGTCAGGCAAAACATACTGGCCAAGACCCTTACCTCGGCTTCCTAGTTGCCCTACCCGGAAACCGGCTGTTTTCGTAGCAACTTGGCTACCGAGGTGAGGGATCGACTTGATCCCCTTAGTAGTGAGTGACACGCAGATAAAGCCAAGCATAGCACAGCCGCCTGGAGGACCCTGGTCCACCTTCATCAGCACGCTCGGGATGGGAGGAAAGCTACTGCAACCCACCACTTAACGTTCTTTTCAGGGGGCACAAAAAGAGTAAACCTACTCACTGTGGGTATTCGCAAACAAAAAACAAAGGACGAACAATGACGAAAAAGAAGAAGACTCTTGATTATGTTGCCTTTAGAGCGAGTTGCTGTGGCCCTTTTTACACCTGGAGTTGTACTTCAGAAGGTGGACCTGAGTCCTTCAGGCGGTAGTGCAATGGAAGGTTCGTCAGTAAGCTCACTACTATGTTGATCACGATGTCAATCCCCATCTACCTGTCCAGTAACACTGCCAGCTTCCAGGAGCGCGACTAGTCAGATCTTGGTCAGTATGTTTTATCTAACCCTAATATTACACTTCGCCCCCTCCCTCCCTTTCCTGTTTTCTATATTAATGTGTCCTTTTATTTTAATGAATACGTGTCTCTCCCCGTGCCTCACTAAACATCCACACTAATAACTCTAACAAAGATAGCAGTAATCACCAGATCCCCGACATCGCCGCACATCCTACAAATTTTGGGTGGACCTGGAAGAGCTACAAAGTCAGGTAATTTTCTTGCTTGGTATGTTTCCTTCGCCCTTGGATTAAGCACTACCTTTCTCGTGCATTTTTGTTTATATTTTGATTATGCATACTGTGTTGCTCTGTGTTCTCTGTGGCGGGTTCGATGCATCTGTCTTCAGCCTGCATTTTTAAATGAATTACTTCATTAATTTAAAACGATTTCTTTTGAAGTAAATAAACGAATGTATTCTTTTTTCAGGATCAGGTGAAACATACTGATAAATACCTCCCCTCAAGAACCCGCCGTGCTTTCACTACTGTGTAACCAGCAGTCTAGGCAGCGAAGTGGGTATCGAGGCTTGGCTTTCCGTAGTGGTGGTCTTACCAAAGATCTTCACATTGCACTAAAGCCAGGAGAACTCTATCCGAACTAGGTTTCGGAATATAGGAAGAGCTACTGTAACTTGCTACCAAAGAAAAGCTGCCAAGACTTAACTCAACTCAGCACGAGTGGCTTAGAACAACAACAGCCTCCATTTATTTTTTTTAATGACATCTTTAGGATCTATAAAACCTGGAAACACAGACCCTCCAAATTTAAAAAAAAACAGTCTGAATTTTCGGATATTTACTGTAATCTTCTCCTAATTATTTCTCTTCGCCATTAGCTTTGTGCAATCTGTGAAAGGTTACCTACAAGTGAACGAATAGTTGCTTCAGTAACAATCTTCTAACTAGTATATTTAGGTCTGAGTTCAAAGTACCTTTCACATTAGAGCTAAGGTCACAGTTCATCCTACAGTCGAGAATTTTTCAGTAAAAACAAAATGGTTCACCGACGGTTCGCAATCTTTCATCGATGACGCTACACAATTCCTTCCACCCCCTTGCCACTTCTTTTACCACCTGCTCTATCCCTGAATAGACACTTGTCATGTCATGACATTGAGCAACACCGGACATCATTGATCAATGTTCTATCCAAATTTGACATGATGTTCGTCCTTCTCAAGTGATGACGAGCACTCTCTTTGTTCAGCAGTGTGGCGTCTTTTCTCTTGCTGTGTCCCCTGAAATTGGTGAATTTTGCTGTGACTTTTGATTAAAGTGAGGTAATAACGGCGCCTTTTGCCAACCTCACTCTCTGGTCAAGATTTTATCGAGACGACTAGAGATAGCACATGATGCATATTTATTATCATGGTTATTCCCGTGGGACCTCTGTGGGCCGTCTGAATCAGCCATCACTCTAGTTTGAATCTACCTCCACTTAGTTGTTATTGAAACGAATCACTCTGAAGTCCTGTCAATCTAAAATGTCTCAGCAAGCCCTGCTGGCCTCTGTCTGTCACTAGCCCCCAACTACCCAAATAGGAACGCCAGAGTGGTCAGCTCCTAACCCCTACCTGTACCAGACACATTCTTCCCCTCAACCACCTGTTTTCCTTTGTCGATTTAGTGTCAAGACGGTTAGTGACCTTGGCATAGTGTCAAGACGGTTGGTGACCTTGGCACACATTCAGGTACCTTTGTTCTCAAAGTCACCAATCATCCCTGCCCTTAACGCCCATGCTCCCGCTAGAACTGTTACATTTGCAGCTAGGGCCAAGGGCGCCAACTTCGTGAAGTTCAGCCGTGTAAACTAGACATATGTTTAAGCGTAGTGCTATTCATACAGCCGATGTCCATTCCATGATAATCGGACGGAAGAAATCACAAAAAACGTTTTCGTGAACACAGGTGTAAGTCGTCAACTAGTGTGAATTCCAGGCAAATCCTTAGTCTGGGGACATCCAGAATGAACTAAAAATGCGGAACAATGTAAACCAACTATCGGTTACGGAGCCACCGTTGCTGCTAATTCATTTGACGCTGAAATCACTTGAGTTTTTGGAGATGGAAATGTCTCTGTTGATGTTTCTCTCTGCATTCACTTCGGTAACCAATCACAACACTAAGGCGTGAGGCCCTCGTTCTCCGCACGTCGTTCCCAGACGGTCTCGCCATTTTACACATGTTCCAGATTACTATATGCAGGTCGGGACGCAAGCTCAGCCACAGATTCATCATAGTCGCCTACAGGTTTACCGAGGACTCCCAACCAGTCCAGACGGATGACTCCTATTCGCAGCTCACTTCAAAGACATCGTCTTGTTTGATTTGATCGCTTCACTGTGCACCAACTGTAGCGGCTTCGAAACTGACCTAAGCTCTTTCGGAAATGGAACCTTACACGCCAACAACACACATCCCAATCTATTGTCGTCTGCTTCAAACTAAAGGACATACCGGTACACTTGGATATCCAGCGACCGTCTGACAAAAAATTATCTAAACCCTACACTCACGGAAACCCAGGTCGGATTCAATCTTACAGGGTGTATAGTGTGGCAGAGACCCCATTCACCACCAATAACCATTTGCTTGTATCCAACATTGCCGTTTTGCCCAGATACCATCATAGGCGTCTCAATCTATGTAGACCATGCAAGTGGCTCCCTGAGAGTAGCCTCTCTGGGGCGCAAGCCTGGGTGCTGAATATCGAGAACCAGGGCTGTCCAAACTGCAGGATCCCCCTCTCGGTCACACTTGTATAATCCAAATGAATGCAACGCATGTCAATTTTGCACTAGCAGGAGCTGTCGAAATTAGTTCGCAATTTTGAAACCATTCGCCTTAGGTGCTACCACTCCGGATTTTCTATCTGGGTTTACTCCCGTAGCCCTACTTTCTCCCGAGATTTCCACAAGACAGTAGAGTCGTTGCCCGCAGCTGCTAGTTACTCGAGACATCCGAGGATACTCTCATCGTCCCAGGTCTAGCCAGCACTTCCTGACACTTGTATGTTTATAATCAGAGTTCCTCCTCTTTTAGGCGAACTGCCTGAACAGGCTAACGAGCTTCGTCTACCTGAGTTTAGAATCAGAGTTTACCTTCTCTTAGATTGGTTGCCAATCGAGGCTAATGAGCCGAATCTGCCCGCCCAGTTATACCGCCACGCACTCGGTCGCTCCCCCACAGCAGGCTCTGTAAGAAACAGGGGGGGGGGTGGGCCTGATGAAGGTGCTCCTAGGGACACAAATATGTAGGCGAGACTATTGGCACGGGAACTCCTACCCGGCAAGCCGAACAGTGAATCCAGCGGCGATCTCTACACCTGGAAAGGAAAGGCAATAACAGACGCTTCACTTTCCTTAAATTAGCGGGACGTCCAACCCAGACCTCGCTACCCCCCAGATACCAAGCCAATAAAAAACAAACTAGCTACAACATTGAATCACTTCGTGTTGGCCTCGCTTTGGTTACACACCACTTTTTTACAGTTCAAAACCGATTTGCAACTCTGGGCACCCTGTCTGAAGAAGTAGAACCAGTATGAAACACAGTGGTCTCATTCATACATTAAGTTGACAAGGAGGCCATGCACCTCATAAAACCAATGCATAAACCCTGGCTCACTACATCAACACTTTATGTCTTGGAAGATAAAGTAACAGCGAGGAACGGAAACGGTGCTGCAAAACGCAGACGTCTCCAGAACATGTTTCGCGCAATCGCACAGAAAAGGATAGTACATCTCAATAGCCGATAGCGAGAAGAAAGGGATGAGACAAAACTACTTGCAACCAACTTGTCGCGCGCAATCAAAACTATAAGCCGATTCTCGTGCCAATCCAACTGCATCCCTCAACGGATAAACAACACACGATGCCCCACCCCCCTGCTGCTCAACAGAATACATAATAAGCAGGTGGACATAGCACTACAAAGACACTCTATAGAAGCTAAAAGACGGCCTAGCCGCATGACCTGATAGCATGACCTACGAGCTGATCACATACGCACGCGGCCCCATGAACGTTACCCTGAACCAATTGTGTCACCCGGAGAGGTTACTGCTGCATGACGAGGCGGAACCATCATCTCCCTATATAAAGGAAATGGTATCCGGTCTGAATGGTGTAGCTACAGGCCAATCACGTTACTATGTGACCCCAAAATGTCTTTGCCTACATACGGATATTCCGTATCTAGCCTTTGCTGAAAAGAAATTAGCGCCTTTAACAGTACGACTTAACTGTCTACCGTTCTATCATTCATACCGTGCTTGTTCTTCGTCAACGCATGGAAATTCATCGGAAATTCAGCCACCCCCTGCAAGTCGCTTATGTCTACGTCAACGTTGCTTTTGATTCAGTGGAGATTCCCAATGGAATGCGTCCGTGGACATTCCTAATTGAATGATTCAGTGGACATTCCTTATGGAATTATTCCGTGGGTATTCCTAATGGAATGATTCAGTGGACATTCCTAATGGAATTATTCCGTGGGTATTCCTAATGGAATGATTCAGTGGACATTCCTAATGGAATGATTCAGTGGAAATTCCTAATGGAATTATTCTGTGGGTATTCCTAATAGAATTATTCCGTGGGCATTTCTAATGGAATTATTCTGTGAGCATTCCTAATTGAATTATTCCGTGGGCATTCCTAATTGAATTATTCCGTGGGCATTCCTAATTGAATTATTCCGTGGGCATTCCTAATTGAATTATTCCGTGGGCATTCCTAATTGAATTATTCCGTGGGCATTCCTAATTGAATTATTCCGTGGGCATTCCTAATTGAATTATTCCGTGGGCATTCCTAATTGAATTATTCCGTGTGCATTCCTAATTGAATTATTCCGTGGGCATTCCTATTTGAATTATTACGTGGGCATTCCTAATGGAATGCCTTAAACAAGTGCTAGTTCCTAGTACACTGCAACGGCTAATTGAGTAGCCCCATTGGAACACGAGTCTATCTCCGAAAGGTTATCTAAATCATCCTAGCCTTAAATTCTTCTTCCCCCCCCCCCGGCCCTACCCCCATAGACCGGATCCTCCGTCATCTAGAGCCGCACAATCTAATGGGTCTCCACGGGACAGCTGCGTACAACCGACCCCGACTACGCTGATGACGTAAACATGCCAAACTTCCATTTCCAGACATTGATTAACTACTAGAGCATCTAAAAGATATTTCATCTCGATTAAGCCCCCTCATCTCATAATAAAAAAATCCAAGATCCATAACTTTGGCCAGCGAACAAGAGCTGCAAAGAACCTTCTCCGCCTTCACGCGTGGGTCCTAGATAACAGGCTGCAACAGAGCAGACTGGCTTAGGAAAAGGAATCGAAGAGGGAAGGCTAACCCGATACTAAAAAAATGCCTGCTGAAGTCGGATGTGTTAGATCGAAAAGTGCAAATATCGCAGCCAAGCAGTAAACTACAACACAATGCATTCCGTTCTCTGGACTACATTCTGCTACTTGCAAAGACCTTTACATGGTTTGGTAGCGAGAGATTGAGAACGAACGAAGCCATGCCAAGCCGAACCTATGCTGGTACGGCCTGGTGATAAGTTCTCATGGCTTGTCCAATGTGATACACAGTGGCGCAGTTCCTGGCTTGGAAATGAGAGGCCGCTCTACGATATGCTGGACAGATGATATTTGCTAGTGGACGGGCATGACGTTGATTGAAACAGCAACGCCCGTAATCAATAGAGTACAATGGCGATGACCAGTTCATGATGTACTGAAAAGTGATGCCCCTACGACCATCTAGGTTACGGGTCACTCAAGGCTGAATAAAGGTAACGCCTTTAGACCAATTCATAGCACTAGCTTGTAACACCAAACAGCAGGGCTTCAAAGTAAGAAAGGACAAAGGAAAAGATAGATTCACGACGTTCAAGAAACACTACTGAGGCTTAGACTGACGCTATCAAACATTGCACAGATGGAATTTGAATGAAGCAGGCATCGATTTCGAATCCTGGGAACAGGACATCATGGATCGTGTTATATGGAGGGGCAGGATTAAGCATGGAATACAGATACAGGAGATTCTGATTGCTGATAGGCTAAAGACTCAGAGTTTGAGAAGACACGCCACACCACGCGATGCCTCACACGGTCCTGACTTTCCTTGCACACACTGTGAAAGACGCTTCTCTGCCCGGATTGCATTTACGAGTCACATTCGTTACCATCATGGACTGTAGTTACATACCTTTTTTTCAAAGCACAATTACTATCGTCTGACAAGACGGAAAGAGTCAATCACAGATGGAAGATTGCAACTTCCCTTGATGTCTGTGGACGAAAAGCACTGATATATGAGATGAGACATTGTCAATATAATACATATCTGAATTTATTTTATTGAAATACACGAGTGGTCCGCCGGGGTCTTTTTGTATGACAATGATAAGATTAGCACCATTGGCCCACAAAGAGCATGTCGCAAGAGGCGACTAACTGTGTAACATGGCATAACACCGGCCATGGTTAGTTGTTTTGTTTAGAGCAGCATAGATGGCGCCTAACAGGCTGCGGGTCTACTTTGCTGTCGTGTTTGAGTTTATTAAGATGGAATCGTACATCGGTTTTTTTTTTTTTTTTTTTTTTTTTTTCGTTCGCCTTATTTATCTATTCCCCAAAGGCGTGTGTGCGTTACACTGTGGTTTTTATTTTGCGCCTGTCGGCCCAGTGCATCCGACTTCAGCATGCATTTTATGTAAGGGTCTGCTTCCTCCTGCATTTTCTAAGGGTTTGCTTCCCCGGGGTAACGGCCGGTGCTGTAATGGGGATCGAACCCAGCACCTTCTGGTTGTGAGCCGTGCCACTTAACCACTAGGCCACGCCGTCCGCTGCACATCGGTTAACCACCCTCCGTAAGCGCTTGTCCCAACGCAGCGGTGTACTAAGCTGCTCGAGCCTAGCCCGCTAAACAGGAAACCCTTCTCCCGGCTACATCCAGTTCCTACCAGAGCTGGGACCTGCACAGGGAGATCTGCCCATGTAGAAGTACAGGTTGACTATGAACTAAGAACTAAGAAATAACTTATGAATTACTGAAGGTTTTGAATCTGTGTCCTTTAAATAAAGAGGTAGGTGTTGTATACGCTCGGTTACTTGCAGAAAGAAGTGTGAACTTATTAAATGCCATATTATTAAATCAGTATAATGGTCCATCTTGTTTATTTCATGTATGATTTCATTTACAAAAATATTTCTGGAATAAAGTGCAAAAATCGAGTGTCTGATTAGTTTATGGGAAGAGCACTTGCTTTTCCAGAAAAAGGTATGGGAGTTCACATCCAGCGGCCGTCACGCCTGCTCACCTGTGAAATAAGGGCAGCGAGAAAGGGAACTGGGCAACCTACTTCATACAAGCTGTGGCTTAGTATAATGAATAATATACCACTTCATCCCCAATGGCAGTTTTTATGGTACTTGAAAAAAAAATTTGTTAGTGTAAATATAGCGCATCAGAATGGCTATAGGGCTTGTTTTTCACAGGACAGTAACAGGTTTGCCTTCCGGTTGTGGTGTTCACTTGCCTACCCATTAGTAAAATGGTACCAGACTTAAAGTTATGGTAGACATGGAAGTCTTCCTTCTTCTATATTCGTTCTCAATCTCCAGCTACTAAGCCCTGAACAGGGCTTTGTAAGTAGCAGGATGTAATCCGGAGAACGGCATGCCTTGTGTCGCTAGTTTACAGTTTGACTGTGATATTTGCATCTTTCGATCCGACACATCCGTCTTCGGCAGGGCTAGTCATGGAAGTGACGACATAAATTACTGACCTTTGTTCACAATAAGAGAAGATCTATTACAACACAGCTAGGCAGGCTCTCCCATGGAATCCGCAAAGAGAAAAAGTGCGAGACCTAAAAATACATTGAGAAGATAATGTGAAAGGCAACTACGATTAAATGGTTTCGCCTGGAGAGAGACAAAAAGAGTAGCTAAGAACCATAGCAACGGGTTGAGCTTTGTTTGTTTGATTTATTGATTGATTAATTGATAGTACAATGTGCCTCTAATACATCATCTCGACGGGGTGATTCCGTGTCTCTTATTCAGGAGCAAAGAATAAGCCCACTATAACAAAATACATAATAATAAGGCTACGTTGCAACGATATATGTACTTGTACCAAAGAAGGATCTGAGACACACCTGTTCACATCTTTATACTCTGTACAACCCACCATCCGCAGAATATCACGGACAGCAACCAAGAAAGACACAAGGAGTCCTAAAGGAGCTGGACTTAAAACTAAATGAGCGTGTAAACAGACACGTCTAGTAAGCTAATATACTTTGGCATCATCAAAAGACACAACAGTTTTGAAGATAAGAAATAAATACTGAAGGGAATAGTAATTGGAAAACAAGACAGAGGCAGAATAAACAGGTGATGAACACAAGATATCAAAGATGTTCCGAAGACGACAGTTTTGGAGTCAGGAAAACTGGTTGAAGATAACGAGTCTTACAGAGCGGATGTGATTACATCGACATTTGGCCAAGAACATGCTGCACGATGACGCTTGCCTATTGCGCAATATTGTCAATACGGGCTATTAATGGTTTTCCTTGAGGCTGTCGACCTACGTAAGTTGCAGGTACTAGAGGACAAATATGGTTTGACACAATTGGTTCCTGTAGCAGACTAACTGCCGTGGTCGTTCCATGTTCCTATTGTTGTTATTGTTCGTCCATCACGGGTGTTGAACACCACTCTCTCTGTCCATCTATTTGGAGCAAGCATGTCAGGTATTCACATGGGTCCGAAAAAGTTTGACCAATCCGATGCAAGTCTGTAAACAAGACTTGGACAGTGTGATGATCAGGGAAGGTGTGTTACATGTGAAGGTTTCATCTCACAGGCGTTTCTAACCGCATTGCTCAACTTCTGGATTCCGTGCATGGACGGGATATGCATCATGCAGTTCGGTCTGGTACAGCAGCCTCACGAGTGTCGGGTACTATTCCAAAGGATGTTAGTAAACCCGTCTTTGTAGCCCTTCTTTTTGGCAATAATCGGAGTGTTTACCCTCTGTATTTCACCATAAAAAAGTATTTTTGACAGCCGATGGTCTGACATGCGGACTACATGACATGCCAAGCGAATATGTGTCTACATCAGAACAGTGTTGATACTTTGGATAAACTCTATGCCAAGAACGGCTCTACGACAGCGTTGCAAGTAAGCCGATATTTTGGGGACGGAGATGCAACCATGAATGGGTTGACAGCAAGCAACACATAACTGGCTGCTTGCATATGGGCAAGAGAACTAGACCAAGATCATATCTCGCCTTCAAGTGGGACCCTAGCCTTGGTTGCCGGAATTCGCGTACTCGAATCACTGTGGAGATCGGGACTTGTTTCATGTAGATCTTCTGGTAACAATTCCAATGATCTCTGCTTAGTGAGATCGGACTACCGCGTTCAGTATCAACCTCGCTAAAAATTCCTTGGCAGTTGGAAATCGAAAAGATTAGGCCTAATGGCTGCTGCCCGGACCTAATTCAAATTTAAAATCTACCTGTACCTGGTTTGTTAAGAGCAGCTATAGACGGCTCCTAACTGGCTGTGGGTCTAATTAGCTCTAGTATTTACGTCTATTAAGATGGACTCGCACATCTATAAAAACCACCCTCAAAGAAACTAGTTGTATACAGACCCTGTAGAGACTTCTAAGCCAGTATAAAGACGTTAAGTTAATTTCAGTTAAGTTAAGTCAAATTAAGTCAAGTTAAGTTAAGAATCCTGCTGACCATCACATATTTAGAACCACTGAAAGATACAATTACAAAGTTAATTACATTTGCTATCCATCACGTCTGATATACTGAGAACCCACATCACCAAAGGTTGGATACGAATATGCCATCAGGTCTAGCCAAGTATGTCATGTCAAATCAAGTAAAGTTTGGCTCAAGTGACCATCAAATCATCCGTTGGGATCTTATTGCAGGGAAAGAAGTAAACATAAACATGCGAACATACGACTACTCTAAGACAGATGTTAAGAGGATGAAAGAGGCAGCGAACCACATAATCTGGAAAGATATTATTGTAGGAACAGATGTTGAACAGGAGTGGGAAAGTTTTAAAACAGTTCTAGAAACGCTAAAAGAGGAATGTGTTCCATGTAGGGAGGTAAACCCCAAGCGTAAAAAGTGGATAACTAGATTTGTAGTGAAATGTAGAAGAGCAAAAAATAAAGCATGGCAAAAATATATAGAGGCAGATAAATCAAAAGAAACATATATAAAATATTTGGACAAGCAGAACATATCTCAGAAAGCGAATAAAACAGCAAAAATAGACTTTGAAAAAAAACTTGCTCAGAGGATCAAGACTGACAGTAAAAGCTTCTTTTCTTATGTTAGAAATAAACAAAGAACGAAAGACAAAGTAGGCCCTCTCATAGACAGTACAGGGAAAATAATAAGTGAGAATAGGGAGGCTGCTAATCTGCTTAATCAGTACTTTGGCACAGTCTTCACAAAGGAGGACTGCTCCGAGATCCCAGAGCCTATAGATATTTTTCAAAGAGACATGGATACAGCGGGATTAAGATCAATCTGTATTACAGAGGAAATGGTTTTTAAAAAATTGGAGGGGTTGAAAGTGAATAAATGTCCAGGTCAAGATGGTATTCACCCAAAATTGCTGTATGAAATTAGAAACCAACTAGCAAAACCATTGGCTATATTATGTTCTCAATCACTTACAAAAGGGATTGTTCCACGGGATTGGAAAGATGCAGGAGTGATCCCCTTATTCAAAAAAGGCAAAAAATCAGATCCGGCAAATTATAGACCGGTGAGTTTAACGAGCATAGTCTGTAAATTGTTAGAGTCAATAATCAAAGAAAACATTGTAATGCATTTAGAAAAATTTAATCTAATTAGAAATAGTCAGCATGGGTTTACTAGAGGGAGATCATGCCTAACAAATCTATTAGAATTCATGGAGGAGGTTACTAAAATCATAGATAAAGGGGAGCCAGTGGATGTTATTTATCTAGACTTTGCAAAGGCCTTTGATAGAGTACCTCATCAAAGATTATTTCGAAAGTTAAAATCACATGGAATAGGTGGCGAAGTTGCCAAATGGATTGAAAATTGGTTAACGGGAAGAAGGCAGAGGGTGGGCATAAATAAGGAGTACTCTGAGTGGAGTGAAGTGAAAAGTGGTGTGCCACAGGGCTCGGTTTTGGGACCAATTTTGTTCTTGATATATATAAATGATTTGGACATTGATATGAGATCCATGATTGCCAAATTTGCTGATGACACAAAACTATGCAGTAGTGTCTCATCTAAAGCGGAAGTGGATATATTGATGTCGGATTTAGATAAAATTCGAGAATGGTCTGTAAGCTGGCAAATGGAGTTTAATGTAGATAAATGTACAGTCATCCACATGGGTAGATCCAATATGGAACATAAATACAGAATGGGAGTAAACAATATTAGAAAGATAGATAAGGAAAGGGACCTAGGGGTTATAATAGATCATACAGGAAAGGTGAGTGAGCAAGTTAAGGTAGCAGTGAAAAAGGCAAATGCAATGTTAGGTATGATAAAAAGAAATATTAAACATAGGAGCAAGGAAGTGATCGTCAAACTGTATAAAGCTTTAGTTAGACCTAGATTGGAGTACTGTGTACAGGTGTGGAGTCCTTATCATAGAGGGGACATAAACATGCTAGAAAGAATACAAAAAAGAGCGACAAAGATGATAGTTGGATTCCAGAATTACAGTTATGAGGAACGACTCAGAAAAACGGGCCTACAGTGTCTAGAAGAGAGAAGAATTCGTGGTGACTTAATACAGGTTTATAAGATGATCAGAGGAATCGATAAATTAGACTATAACAAGTTTTTTAAAATACAGCCACCTACAATAACACGAGGGCATAGCTACAAGCTGGTTAAAGAGAGGTCCAGGTTAGATATTAGGAAATATTTTTTTAGTCAGAGAGTGGTGTCTGCTTGGAATGCATTGCCAGGGGAGGTAGTGGAGGCAGGGACAGTTAATGCGTTTAAGAATAAACTGGATGCGCATAGATTTTAGAGCAAGGTGATGTAAATGTAACTGGTTGTATACAGACTCTGCAGGGTCTTCTAAACCAGTATAAAGACGTTAAGTTAAGTTAAGTTAAACAAGTAAGTCAAGCCAAATTACACAAGTTAAATCAAATAAGCCAAGTCAAGTAAATCAAGTCAAATTACGTATTACACGTCAAGTTAGTCAAGTAAAGTCAAATAAGTCAAGTCAAATCAAATCAATTAAGCCAAGTCAAGTCAATTAAATCAAATGCTTACTTCAAAACAGGCGATTCTATGTAACCTTGGGGAATAAAGAGAGCAGATGGCGAAATCAAACCAACGGCCTGGCTCAAGGAAGTGTTCTTGCTTCCATGCTATACAACATCTATACCAATGACCAACCTATGGATACAGACACAAGAAAATGTATATACGCCGATGACACAGCAGTGGCTGCTCAGACTAATGGCTTCGAGGAGGTAGAAGGTAAACTAATACGCTCTCTGAATGACCTCGCAGAGTATTATCGGGAAAACCACATAAAACCCAACTCTAGCAAAACTCAGGTATGCGCCTATCATCTGAAGAACAGAGAGGCAAACAGAGAACTACGGATCAGATGGCAAGGACAGGATCTTGAACACTGCCCGGCTCCCAAATACCTGGTTTTAAAGTTGGATCGCACATTATCCTATATGACACACTGTCAGGAGACAAAGCGTAAGGTGCATGCGAGAAACAACATTATCCTATATGACACACTGTCAGGAGACAAAGCGTAAGGTACATGCGAGAAACAACATTATCCGAAAATTGACTGGCACAACATGGGGGGCTCAGCCATCAGTCTTACGCACATCACCGATTGCCCTGTGCCTTTCCGCACCGGAATATGTAGCCCCAGTCTGGAAAAACTCCGACCATGCAAAACAAGTTGATACAGCAGTGAACGAGATGGGCAGGATATTGTCGGGGTGCCTTAAACCCACCCCCACAAACAAAATATATCCCTTAATTGGCATTGCACCACCTGATATAAGAAGAGGTGTAACTGCAGAAATCGAACGAGGGGAAACAGGAAAACGACCCTAGACACCCGATGTTTGGCCACCAGGAACAAGCCACAAGACTTAAATCAAGACACAGTTTCTTAAAATCGACAGAGACCATCCAGGCAAGCCCGGAAGGTCGATGCATCGAGAGGTGGCGCGAAACAATGCAGGTTCCATGGATAGAGCTCAAGGAAGAGGCTGCGCCTGGACACCACCTCCCCTACTCTGTGTGGAAGGCAATGAACAGACTTCGAATTGGTGTCTCAAGATGCAGAGTGAACTTGAAGAAATGGGGATACACAGATGTCGACACATGTGAATGCGGAGCAGTTCAGGACCAAGATCATCTGATGACCTGCCCCAACCTCCCTGAAACCTGTGACATGAACGACATGATGGAGGCGAACGACAAGGCAGTTCAAGTTGCTGAATACTGGACGGATGCTGTGTGACATGGTGTTTGGACACGGACAGTAGGTAAGTAAATTAAGTCAAGTAAGCCAAATCAAGTAAGCCAAGTTAGTAAGTCAAGACACATCAAGTAAGTCAAGTAAGTCAAGTCAAATCAAGTAAGTCAAGTCAACTAAGCCAGATCAAGTACGTCGAGTCAGTAAGTCAAGTAAAATCAAATAACTCAAGTCAAGTAAGTCAACTAAGTCAAGTCAAATCACGTCAAATCAAATAAGTCAAGTAAGTCGTCAAGTAAGTTTAGTAAAGTAGTTCAAATCAAGTAAGCCAAGTCATATAGGTCAAGTGAAGTAAGTCAATTCAAATCAAATCAGTCAAGTCAAAACAAGTAAGCCAAGTTGTCAGTCAAATAAGTCAAGCCAAGTAATTCAAGCCCAGTAAGTCAAGTCAAATCAAGTAGAAGTAAGTCAAGTCAAGTAAGTCAAGTCAGTCAAGCGAAGTAAGTCAAGCCAAATAAGCAAAGTCAACAGTCTAGGCAGTCTGGACCCGCTGTCCGTCCTTGACCACGACTGAGAGCAGCCTCAGACAGCATACAAGGCAGATGGAGTTCACGTTATGCAAAACAAGTTGATACAGCAGTGAACGAGATGGGCAGGATATTGTCGGGGTGCCTTAAACCCACCCCCACAAACAAAATATATCCCTTAATTGGCATTGCACCACCTGATATAAGAAGAGGTGTAACTGCAGAAATCGAACGAGGGAAACAGGAAAACGACCCTAGACACCCGATGTTTGGCCACCAGGAACAAGCCACAAGACTTAAATCAAGACACAGTTTCTTAAAATCGACAGAGACCATCCAGGCAAGCCCGGAAGGTCGATGCATCGAGAGGTGGCGCGAAACAATGCAGGTTCCATGGATAGAGCTCAAGGAAGAGGCTGCGCCTGGACACCACCTCCCCTACGCTGTGTGGAAGGCAATGAACAGACTTCGAATTGGTGTCTCATATAGGTCAAGTGAAGTAAGTCAATTCAAATCAAATCAGTCAAGTCAAAACAAGTAAGCCAAGTTGTCAGTCAAATAAGTCAAGCCAAGTAATTCAAGCCCAGTAAGTCAAGTCAAATCAAGTAGAAGTAAGTCAAGTCAAGTAAGTCAAGTCAGTCAAGCGAAGTAAGTCAAGCCAAATAAGCAAAGTCAACAGTCTAGGCAGTCTGGACCCGCTGTCCGTCCTTGACCACGACTGAGAGCAGCCTCAGACAGCATACAAGGCAGATGGAGTTCACGTTATGTGTCTTAGCCAGGTGTTGCATGGGCGGTACCGGGGATGCTCCATGAGGCGTATCGTCTTGCCCCTCCCCTGATTTCCAGGGGCAGTTGTAGAAACTGTCGAGCCGGGACGTCTTTTAAGAGGACGGCCACGTGGGTGAAAAAAATGGCAGCGTTGATGAAATGCTCTCGAGTCGTGTCCGTCGGGAGACTTCGATGTTTGTGACTAGGTCTTGCCAGCAAGATACATCGCTGGTTGCGCATGTTGGAGGCCGCAAGCCGCTTCCGATTTCCCTGTAAGATCATCCAGGTGTCGGAGTGGTACATAAGGATTGGAATGACACATGTGTCATTGGAATGCCTCAATGCCATCTCTAATCTCTAAAATGTTCTTCTTCCTTCTTCTTTCTCGTTCGTCTTCAGACCTCGACTTTAATGACTCTAACGAAGGCAGCAGTTGACTCAAGGCTCTGTACACTTCCGTACAGCTTCTCGTGGAAGGACACTGGCTGTTGCCAAATGCTACTTCTTTTAGTCGGTATACAGTAAACAGGACATCAAAATATGTTCTCCCTTCATGGGTAGCTGTACCGCAGTATCTTGTTAAACTCCTTTGAGATGTGCAATATTCTTCATTGCGTCATGTGTGTGGCCGTTGCTATTTTCAATCCATTCATCAATAGTATTTCTTGAACATGTCAATAACGGTTTTTCTTGGACTTTTTGTTGTCGGGAAGCCATGTTGGTTGGTTTGGTAGTCTCGTAAAATGAAATCATGGTAATTATAGGTACTAGTCATTCAATTTTCTGTTAGCATATATCATTTATGATATGGTTGAGGAACTAGCCACCCCACCTCCCACAAGCTGTGACTTAGTACAATGAAGTCTCAAACACTTCATCCTCAACAGCAGTTTCTGATGTGGCAGTTTATTATTCACAGCATTTGATTGACTTCTTCTTTTCTCATGCGATCTCTTCTAGTTGATCTTCGACGTCGTTTGTTCTTAAACTCCCGTTACCAAGCCCTGAAAAAGGCTTTTCGAGTAGCAGGATGTTGTCCGGAGAACAGAATGCGTTGATTTGTAGTTTACAGCTTGACTGCGAAATATGCATCTCTCGGTCCGACACATCCGGCTTTAGCAGATATTTTTGTGTACCAGGCTAGCTTCGATCTCTTCTCCTTAGCCAGTCTGCTCTGTTGCAGGCTGTTATCCAGGATCATCACTTGAAGGTGGAGAAGTGTCTTGGTAGCTCTGGGTCGCTGACCCTGACGCTTACAATCACCTTAGGGTCACTAACCGCTACAGTTCATACACTGCTAAACATCTTGAACCCAATCTTTTCTAATGATTATGACTACTTTACGCAAACATCTTATTTCGTGTGTATTGATATGTTTTGAGTGCATGTATCAGAACGAGACTGTAGTCATCCTCTTCTTCTCATTCTTCTTCTTCTTCGTCCGTTCTCAATAATAAGGGCTTAAGTAGCAGAATGTAGTCCAGAGAACGGAATGCGTTGTGTCGTAGTTTACAGCTTGGCTGCGATATTTGCACCTTTCGGTCCAAAACATCCGACTTCAGCAAGCATTTGTTTAGTACCGGGTTAGCATTCCCTCTTCGATCCCTTCTCCTTAACCAGTCTGCTCTGTTGTAGCCTGTTATCCAGGATCACCGCGTGGAGGTGTAGAAAGGTCTTGGCAGCTATGGTTCGCTGGCCCTGACGCTAGCAGTCAGCAATGGGTCGCTAACCACTGCAGCTCATGTGCTGCTCAGCATCTTGATCCCCATTCTGTTCAATCATACAGATGTGTTCCACTAAAAAAAGTAGCCAAAAGATATACCTACTTACTAGGAATACTTGTAATCATGGTACTCAATCGGGCAGATTATGCTTGCTGCCAGGTAGTCGAAGGTTTTATGTATTAATTTCTTTATTTCGAAATATTTACTTCCTGTGGTTTATTAGTCTTAGTGAAAGATAGCAGATGTGAATAAGAAATCAAAAACAGAATAGGTATGGTCCAGATGGTATTCAGCAACATGCGACACATACTGACATCCAAACAGATAAATCAGAATTTGAAAATGAGAATTGTCAGGTGTTATGTTTACGCGTCCCTACTTTATGCCACAGAAACATGAACAATGAATAGCAAGTTGGAAAAGAGTATTAAAGCCTTCGAAATGTGGGTACGAAGATGATTGGGTCTCATTTCTTGGAAAGAGACGATAACAAATTTTGAGGTATTGAAAAAGTTGGGGGTGAAAAAAGAATTAATGACCGAAATCAGGCTTAGACAGTTACGTTATTTTGGTCATATAACAAGACATACCTCCTTGTTGAAGACCATACTGGAGGGTAGGTTGGAAGGCAGTCGTTCAAGTGGCAGACAACGCTTTAAGTGGGTGGATAACATCAGGAGATGGACTGGAAAAAGCCTCTCAGATTGCACCATTGCGACCGACCTTCGATGCGGACATGGCACTTGAACTTGAAAGATAGATTGTGTATTGGTTATAAATGTTATTACATTTTAGAACTACTGCATATACAGCGGATAACTGCTGGTGACATAGATGGTAACATATTCAGACATGTTTTTACATATGTTACGGCATATGACCGTACAGTCCGATATCTTTTCCTAGTTCGTCTTCAGAATTTGACTTTAATGACTTTAACGAAGGTAGCAGTCTACTTGAGGTGCCGTGTACTTCCAGACATCTTCTCGTAGAAGGACACTGGCTGCTGCCAAATGCTACTTCTTTTGTCGGTATACAGAGGGCAGGACTGCAAAATGTGTTCTGTTGTCTTGGGGGCTGTGCGGTAGACACAAAGGTCCCTAGTGCCAAACTTGAATTTATTGTACAGATGACATCTCAGTCTGTTGTGTCCTGTTGTGATCACATAGGATCCCCTGCTCTCGTCTGGAGAGTTGGTGGTAGGCATCATTTTCTTTGTGACTAGAAACTCTACTACACGGGGAACTCACGTGGACAGCGTTAGTAATTGAGTTGTCTTGCATTCTGTCCTTTCGTAAAGCTCGCTTTTTCTGCGCCTGCGTAATGGTTCTCTGCTCAGCATGAGCAATGCGAGCACCTTGTGTTACGACAGAACACCAGGCTGATCGGATCGGGACAAATCAGCTCTCATGCAAAGTACGCCAGGCTAATCGGTGTGGGACCAATCAGCTCTCATGCAAAGCACACCAGGCTGATCAGTGTGGGACCAATCAGCTTTCAGGCAAAGACATCAATGGAGAAAATATTCAAATGGAAACGTATAGAGAATCTTCGTACTGTTTCCTCGCACTCCAACGAGCGCAGTCCTTACAGTATAACGTTCTTTAGGGAACTCTCAAACTCTCATCTGGCATTCGAACAACATGCCCAGTTCATCCAATCTGAACTCTCTGCAGTAGCGTATGGATGTCTGAGTATCTCGCCCTACTGAGAACTAGAGAATTGGGCACTCTATTCTGGCAACCGAAATCCCAAGCATCCTGCGGAGACATGGATGTGATTAAGTTTATATATACATCTAACACTTCATCCCTCGTGGCATTCTTACCTAGACCCCCAACTCACTTCCAAGCCATGCCGTTGGATACAATGTTACAGCAGCCTAACCAACGAGGTTGGGGGTTTGTTGTTGTAGTTTAATGTCCACGATAAGTATGCATACTCGTACTCTTTCGTACGCCCTGAAAAGGGCGTTTAGTGGCAGGTTGCAGTAACTTTCCTCACATCAGTAGCGTGCTAATATTAGCGCTGTGATCTTCATCGGGGTGACCCAGCTAGTAAAACTTACGTTGCATTACAGCGAGGAAGCCCCACGTCTACCTTCTTCAGTACACCCCTGGACGTAAGAAGAATTTCTGCCTACTCTCTACTAGAAAATATTCTACAAAAACGAATAACTCGATTCGAGTAGCTTCGACAACAAAAACACCAACCTTTAAAACAATATGGCGAAGCAATGCGGCAATTACCAAAACTCAATTATGGCCATGACCTTCATTGCATCCTTTTGTCAAGTGTCAAACTAGGCATTTCCGGTGTGAAACTAGATTCGAGTGCATGTGTAACAAGCGCTTGAACCGCTGCAATTTGCAGAGTATAATTTTAACTCTCAATGCAGTTACACGTTTCATACGTTAACAGAACCTAGTGTGTATATTGTGCTCATTGATGGTGTTGTTATTGCTTATGCCACTGGTGCTGCAGTTAGGTACTCTTAACGACTCATTTTGGTGGCGGGTTACAGTGGTTCCTCTAACATCCCGAGGCGTACTTTAGAAGAGGGTAGTATAATACGAAGCTCTTCAGTAAGCTCACAACTGGAGGGATCACACAGTCGACCCCTACCTCGTTGGTCAGACTGCCATGAAACAGCCTGTTCCCATGTAGAACTGGAAGTTAGGTAGTATGTTTCACCTGACCCTGACTAACATAATCTGATCAGTATATTCACCTGACCCTGACTAACATAATCTGATCAGTATATTCACCTGACCCTGACTAACATAGTCTGATCAGTATGTTTCACCTGACCCTGACTAACATAGTCTGAACAGTATGCTTCATCTGAATCTGACTAATTAACTGATTTTAAACTACGGAAGAGTGTTTTTTTCTTTGATAAATTGGCGCATTGGCGCTTTTGTTTGTTTGTTTTTCGCAGGGGCTACAGTGGGAAATATGAGGGGGGCTCGTAGGTCCTGGTTATGGCAACCGTCCAGGGCCATGTTAATGAACGAGAAGGCTGCCCAACCCGCGCTGGGACGTCTTGTCAATTCAGGTTCCAGGTTATTCTCCGTATTGATCTTCATAAATGCAAACCAAGTGATCCTGTCTTGTTGAATTAATTTTAAAACCGAACATGTCGCAGGCTGTATGGAGCTTTTTGTAAGTCAGGTATTACATAATTACTTCTGTGAGCTATATCTTTCAACCACAAACAATCCTCTTTTGTTATGTCAGAGCACTATTGATTATTAATAATAATCGATGTCCATAAATAAACTCTCGAATAGCTATTTCTAACGTTGCAGACATAACTTACACTTGTTTTGTATAAAATATTTTACCGAACACATTTTATGAGCACAATAAATCTATGAGCAATGCATGCGAAATAGACTTATTGACTACTTGTGTTTTAATATTTTATTGTATGCCAGCTAGGCTTTCATTTTTGTGTAGGTTGCGTTTTGTGGTTGAAAGATCTTGTTCTATTGGTGTGGATCTCCGAATCAGTTACCGGAAGGGAAATAATAGGTCCTCTACTCCGTACTGTGCGTGTAATAAAAGATGACTACGTAGAGGGTTGTGAATGAGGCTGCCAACTTCATCATATAAGACACAGTGCCGCTGAAACCACATAGAAAATAATTCGTTAATGATTTGATGACTTCTTCGTTCAAGGTGGCTAACAGTTGTTCTGGTACTGTGTTTCTGCTGCAATGAAAAAAAGTCATATCATCGTATCATATGCCATTTATTTATATATATATATATATCTGTTGATTTATGTTGTTAGACATTGTGGGAAAGTGCAAACCTCTTGTGCATGTTATCTGTGGTCCCCATTCATAGCTTCTAGAAGAAGCTCATTCGGTCCAATAGCTTCGGAATTAACTTTGATGATCTTAGTGTAAGTGTATTCCTAATGTAAAAAACAAAGTGAGAAAAAATCATAAATGGTTATGGTCAGAAATCGCATCTAGTCGAATACACGAACGAAACCGTCGTTACTATCAATGGGCCTTTATCAGGGCCAACAAATAACAACGATAATTAACTAACGAATCCAAGAAGAATGAATTAGTACACGATGGGGGATATCAATACATAAGGGTGAAAGAAGGGTTTACTTAACTGAGAAAAAGTCAAGTCACTCCTTGCGAGACCGGTGCAGGAACCTAAATGACAGACAGAGGCGGGATGGGGATTGCCAGGAGGGCGTAAGAAGCGGGAAAAGGCCGGGTAAGCTAGTGGCGGTCAGATACGGAAAGACGAAAAGATGATTCAGCTAGAGAAGAGGAAAACGGCAGATAGATAGATGGAGATCGGTATGAGATAAGGATTCAAGAAATGGAAGATATTAATGCAATGTGGCTGGAGACAGTCCATGCGGGAGGTCAGTGTGTTCTCTAAGGTGAATCGATGACGATCGTCAGAGAAGCAAGAAACTTAGCATGTGACACTAATATCTGCCTTACCCCGGTGCTCAGGACCATTGAAGTGGCTGGCAATAGGGAAGCCCATGTGATTATAGATATTATTGCGGTGTTGGCGAAAACGATCACGCGTTCCAGACAAGTGTATATATGAACACAAGCATATATTCCATTACTGGTTCTATCCATAAATAAAAAAGCCATCGCTCCTTTTGGTGCATTGCCCATTTATCCAATCTCGCCAACAAACACAGCAATGCGTGCTCTATCTGCCTAAATCCACGTGTAGCCATTCGTTGTTCCCTCTCACAATTTCTTCTTCGTGTATTTTTAAGTATACCTCTATTTCTCGTCACTTGAAAATTCTACGTGAGAGCCTGCCTAGCTATGTTGGACTGTACCTTCCGCTGCGTAGCGTAGGTTCTACCCAGCCCGTGAATATATACAAGGGACGTACCGAGCTATAGAATGGACCTGCAAATACACAGATGGATCAGCAATAAGATCTATGAAAAATGGAGTAGGCGTTTACACGGCAGGAAATTCGTCTCATTGACCCTCGGAAAATTCTCAAACACCTTCCGATCTGATGCTGAGGTACTAATAATAGGTGCAAGAGCCATTGTGGAAAAACAAGAGCCATGTCAGAGACAAGAAAGTTTTCTGTATAGTCTACCTATCAGTCATAGTGGCCTTCAGAAACCATAAAAATTATTAATTGGACAGATTGTCCAAGACTCTCATGCATACGAGGTAAAATTTAAACAGAGTGAAAATTAAGTTGACATGGACGAATTCCGTATCACACCCGCCATGTTTTCAACTGTTTGCTGGGGAAACTATGAGTCGGAGGATAATGAAATTTTGTAAACTTTACTGTTGTAATGGGCTGTTTACACCAGAATTGACGCCATCATGCGGATCGTACGTATGTCTACTTGGTGCAGTTAGGTCCGGTTTCATTTGAACAATAACACATTTTTATATCATGTAATGAAAATGCCAAAATCCATGCTGTTAAAATCATCCTGGAGGGCAGGAGGCGTGACATTTGTTTCTTTCTTGAGCTTGAAGCTCTTGTAAGCGATATTCCAGTACAATTAACTCTCTCTCTCTCTCTCTCTCTGTCTCTCTCACTCTCTGTCTCTCTCTCACTCTCTGTCTCTCTCTCTCTCTCTCTCTCTCTCCATCTCTCTCTCCTAACTTAACATCACGGCACATTTTATTTAATTATAGATGTCTGCTGCTTGTGGTTAAGATCACATATATGAAGCCGCTGGCTGGGCGGTTTGGATGTATGTTCTCTGATCACGAAGACAGATGTCCAAATCCTCTGGTTGGCATAGGTTTATTTTTATCGAAAGTAAAATAAAAACCGAGCTGTACAGACTACAGAGACATTCGACATTTATTCCTCAGCTCTACAGCCTCACATGCAGCCAGTCGCATCCCTTTACCATCAATGCAGGGACGATGAGGCTAACGTCTGGTCAGGCAGAACACACTGATCAGAGAATGTTAGACAGGGTCAGGAGAGATATACTGGTCGGTAAGGAAACAGGCTGTTGTCGAGGACAACAGTCTGGCTAACAAGGTGAGGTTCCACGTGATCTCTGTAGTTGTGAGGGCTTTTCAGGGCGCACATAAAAGTAACCTACTCATTGTGGGCATTCGAAATAACAACCATTGATGCGTTACAACCACTCACATTCTGACATTGTCTATGGGAGGATGACCGACCCATTGTCTCTAACTGATTTTTTTTTTTTTTTTGCTTAGATGTTTGCCTCACTAGTTTCTACTGGCGGAGGCGCGCCATTTTCCACCCCAGACCGTAGTCCATTGGGCGATATCAGGACGCATAAACCAGTGCTTGGATGCATGTGTGCGTCTGTATGTACCTATGCTAGGTATGTGCGCCCTCAGAAGCTAGCCCAACCAAAGTGCAATGGGTCTCCCCACGAGAGCGCGTGTGAAAGTTGTGCAAGGGTGTGACTGTGGGTCAGAGTCAAATGAAACAGAGTGAGGGAAGAAGAGAGAGAAGGGGAAGAGTGGCCCACAGGGTCAGTCCTCTCTAACTGATAGGACCAACAGGAAGTGAAACTCTTTGTTTCGGGGTATCAGCTAACGTTGTCTTGGGTACTGCCAGACCTTGTGTTCATCTCTATGGTTTAATGATGATGATAATTTAATCGACATGGTATTTATCTTCTTCTTCATCTTTTTCTTCTTCTACTTCTTCATCTTTCTCTTCTTCTTCGTTATCAATGTCCCGCTACCAAGCAATGAAAAGGGCTTTCCAAGTATCATGGTGTTGTCCGGAGAACGGAATGCGTTGTGTTGTAGTTTACAGCTTCACTGCGATATTTGCTCCTTTCGGTCCGACACATCCGACTTTAGCAGACATTTCTGTGTACTGGGTTAGCCTTCCCGCTTCGGTCTCTTCTCCTAAGCCAGTCTACCCTGTTTCAGCCTGTTATCTAGGATCACTGCGAGGAGGTGTAGATGGGTCTTGGCAGCTCTGGTTCAATGGCCCTGGCGCTAGCAGTCAGCTATGGGCCTCTGACCGCTGACTGCTGACCGCTGGCCCATTTGACCCGACCATTAAAAAAATGTCACTTATGTCCGTCCATATCCAAAGTTCCCACTACGAGTGCCTTTGAAGCGAATGGGTCAGCTCGTTCGTAGCTATGAACCCCATGAGAGGTTTCCAATGTTATCATTTCCCATGTTATCATTTCTAGTATTATTATTCCCGATGTTGTCATTTCTGGTGTTATTTATCATTTATTATGTTATTTTGACATTTCTAATGTTGTCCGTTATCATTTGTCATGTCATCATTTCTAATGTTATCCGTTATCATTTGTCAAGTCATCATTTCTGATGTTATCCTTTAACTTAACTTAACGTCTTTATACTGGTTTAGAAGACTCTGCAGGGTCTGCATACAACCAGTTTCACTTACATTACCTTGCTCTAAAAGCTATGCGCATCCAATTTATTCTTAAATGCTTTAATTGCCCCTGCCTCCACTACATCCTGTGGCAATGCATTCCAAGCATTCACCACTCTCTCACTAAAAAAATATTTCCTAATATCTAATCTGGACCTCTCTTCAATTAATTTGTAGCTATGCCCTCTTGTTCTTGTGGGTGGCTGTATTTTTAAAAACGTGTTATAGTCTATCCTTTCCTCTGATCATCTTATAAACCTGTATTAAGTCACCACGAATTCTTTTCTTTTCTAGACACTGTAGGTCGGTTTTTCTTAGTTTTTCCTCATAACTGTAATTCTGGAATCCCACTATCAGCTTTGTTGCTCTTTTTGTATTCTTTCCAGCCATGACATATGTGTCATGTTTTCATTTCTTATGTAACTTGCATCATTTATGTATTGGGTTATCAAGACATAAGTCAAGACGACTGGAGGTAATTCAGGATGCAGGTACTCTGGTACCACTTCCTTTGAGACCAGATGGCGCTTGAAACCTGCAGGGCTCGAACCCACGCCGTTTCCATTCATAGCTTTCAGATTTAAGTGCCCTATCTCTCCACAACATATCATCTATTTTTCTTGCCGAGATTCTAGCTTGTGTTATTTTTAATACTAACATATAATCTATTTTGCTACCACTTACATACCCTCTAATTTGATACCACTAACTATTACTTTTACTACTAACGAATTATATAATACTCTTACCACTGACATATCATCTATTACGCATACTACTAACATATCGTCTATTACTCTAACTACTAACATATCATCTATTACGCATACCATTAAAATATCCCCTATTAGTCTTACCACTAACATATCATCTATTACGCATACTACTAACATATCATCTATTAATCTTACCACTGACATATCATCTATTAGTCTTACCACTAATATATCATATATTACACTTATCACTAACATATCACCTATTACTCTTACAACTAACATACCATGTATTACTCTTACCACTAACATATCTTCTATTACTCTTACCACTAACATATCATCTATTACTCTTACCCCTAACATATCTTCTATTACTCTTACCACTAACATACCATGTATTACTCTTACCACTAACATATCTTCTATTACTCTTACCACTAACATATCATCTATTACTCTTACCACTAACATATCTTCTATTACTCTTACCACTAACATATCTTCTATTACTCTTACCACTAACATATCATCTATTACTCTTACCACTAACATATCTTCTATTACTCTTACCACTAACATATCATCTATTACTCTTACCACTAACATATCATCTATTACTCTTACCACTAACATATCATCTATTACTCTTACCACTAACATATCTTCTATTACTCTTACCACTAACATACCATGTATTACTCTTACCACTAACATATCTTCTATTACTCTTACCACTAACATATCATCTATTACTCTTACCACTAACATATCTTCTATTACTCTTACCACTAACATATCTTCTATTACTCTTACCACTAACATATCATCTATTACTCTTACCACTAACATATCTTCTATTACTCTTACCACTAACATATCATCTATTACTCTTACCACTAACATATCATCTATTACTTTTACCACTAACATGTAATCTATTTTTCTTATCACTAAAATATCTTCTAATAAAGCAATCTTTGTTCTTTATTTCACCTCTTTTATTTTTCAAAAATGAACTAACTTCCATCTGTCACTGTCCTCACCGAGCGATATTACAGAGGGAGCAGAGGGGAGCAAATAATTATAATACTATAACCTGCTAGACATGTCGTAAGAGGCAACTGAGACGAGTTGGTCGTGAGCTGGCTACCACATTCTGTATTAATCTTAAGACGAAATATAATTCAAATAAACAAAACGACTGTTGACTTGGCTTGTATTTGCACAGGCCTATGCTTCAGATGCAGCTAAATAGCTTTAGATTGATTGATTGGTTGATTGATTGATTGATTGATTGATTAATCGATTGTTGCATGTATTGCAGCCAATTCCAAGGGAGGTGAGGAACGTTAACATTTGCAGATGGCATCCTCACACGCAGCGCAGGCCCAGATAAACATGCAATGGGAGCCGACACATAATAGACCTTGCAAGCGATGTCACTGCGCTATTATGCTTAATCAAGACCAGGTCAGCGTGATGGCGTGTTCCTCTGACATGTTCTCAGACTATATTCTCACATACAGCGCTGGTCCAGATAAACGTGCGGGGCCGAAGGTGCTACAGTGAGTACTCTGACATCAGCCAGTGTCTCATTACTGGCTGTTTCCGCCAGGGTCAATGAATTATAGCTGGCAAAGACCCTATTGTCCATCCAAGTAAATGGCGGCCCCGGAAAGAGAATACACTCGTGTAGCCTGGCTAACAGAATATGGATCAAAGAAGGAAGACAAAATCGGTTCCAAAACTGCCGTGCTGAAACCGGTGTGTCGGACCGAAAGGCGCATATATCGCAGCTTCGCTGCAAACTACCACACGTCAAAACGTCGTTTTTAGGACGAACGACACAGTTGCCAGGAAAAATAAAAGGAAAGTTGTCAGGCCGTCCACCTAAAAACACTAGCTCAGGTTATGAGCAGTTTTGAGGAAAGACTCAGAAAAAACCGGCCTACAGTGTCTAGAAGAGAGAAGAATTCGAGGTGACTTAATACATGTTTATAAGATGATCAGAGGAAAGGATAAAAAAGACTATACAAAGTTTTCAAAATACAACCACCCACAAAGAACAAGAGGACATAGCTACAAATTAACTAAAGAGAGGTCCAGATTAGATATTTAGAAATATTTTTTTAATCAGAGAGTGGTGAATGTTTGGAATGCATTGCCACAGAAGGTAGTGGAGGCAGGGACAATCAATGCATTTAAGAATAAATTGGATGCGCATAGCTTTTAGAGCAATGTAATGTAAATGAAACTGGTTGTATACAGACTCTGCAGAGTTTTCTAAATCAGTATAAAGACGTTAAGTTAAGTTAAGTAAAGGTGAGGATTGAAGGAAACCACAGCCCTAAGGATTGAACTCATGTGCACATATGGAACCGTAAAGGAAGCAGCTAGGATTGGGGAGAAGGTATCTAT
This sequence comes from Ariolimax columbianus, assembly GCA_036924085.1. Lineage (NCBI taxonomy): Eukaryota > Metazoa > Mollusca > Gastropoda > Stylommatophora > Arionidae > Ariolimax > Ariolimax columbianus. The sequence continues at coordinate 29,105,101 of JAVGWX010000008.1, forward strand.
GTAAGATACAACAATGAGAAAAAACCCATAAGGCTTTCGCTAATGGTAGGATGTCTTCCAATTTTAGGGCAGAGTCTATGGCACTTCCACAGGTAATGAAAATGTTCACCAGATCAGACGAACGTCAACTCCGATTCCATTCTTTACAGATTGCAAATGACAACTAGAAGCAATAAACACCAGAGGTGAACAAATGAGATTTGAGCTCAACAAAATCCCAAGAACTTCAAGAAATGCTTTTCGTTAGCTACCATACCTTTGTAGAATCACGGGGAACGAGGAAGCTGAATCAGGCTCTAAATCAGGCTCGCAGAATAGAACAATTTATCCACACAATGTCTTACAGAGAAGCAAGCAATTTTATCCACACTCAGCACAATTCAAAATGGAAGAAAGACTTGGACGTAAGCAAATAGACTTGACCCAATGCAACAGCTCTACAGACACCAACAAACCACCATCTTTCACACGACAACAGGCCACTGCAGACGATTTGGATTACCTATCTCAACTCAACATATGCAAGTGAATGCTCATGAGGAACGGGAGTCCAGAACCTGAATAGATCATATAGTACTGCCCAGCATACAGACCTACGATGCCAAACCTGGCCAGATGGAGTCGAGCTGATGCAGATGATGTGTGACTGCTACCTGAACCTAGAAAAAACAAGGAACTTTGTTCTAGCGATGGAACTACAGATCTAGCACGACCAAAATCATAAACGCCAAAGCATAAGAAAAAGAAAAACGACCGATATAAAAAGATAGGCGTGTAAAAGGAATAGACGCAACCAATATCTTACAAAAAATTTCACTGCGTTATACTTAGTTACTTCCGCTGTCCAAGCACCACGCTATACAATATGCATCCAGTATCCAGCGACATGGATTGCCTTGTCATTTGCCTCCAACATGTCGCACCTATTGCATGTTTCCTGGAGGTTGAGACAGGTCATCAGGTGGTCTGCGTCCTGTATTGCGCCACAATTGTATCCCCATCATTCCATATTCCTCTTGCACCGTGATACGCCAGTACGGAGTCTGTTCAGCGACTTCCATGTTGTATATGGTAGATGATGTCCGGGGGCAGGTTCTTCCCTAAGTTCTATCTCTGGGGCCTGCATCAATTCATGCCATCTCTTGATAGGCGACTTTCAGGGTTTGTCTGCGTGGGCTCTGTTGATTTTAGGAAACTGTGTCTGGATTTGAGTGTTGTGCTCTGTACCTGATGTACACACATCGATTGCCTTGGTTCGTGCTCCTGCTTTTCTCTTTCGATTTCTGCTGCGACGCTTCCTCGAATCTCGAGTGGTGATTTGCCTAATATGGGGTATATTTTATGAATGGGGGATTATTATTACTGCGCTTTAAGGATTAATCATAACCTGACCTGCATGATTTCGTGATCCTTGAGAAAACTCTTAATGAAACCAGATGTCCCATCATTGTTATTGGTGGGTGTGTTATTTAAAGGCGCGACAGTTTGAAACACTTCGGAGAAACATTTCATTGCCGCATGTTAGATAACATAATAATAATAATAATAATAATAATAATAATAGCAACAATTTTCCGCTTAAACGACCAAACCCGTGAGAATGATTTGTGGGCGAGGTTAGAGGTTTATGAGGAATATAGTTCTGCCGTAGCCAGGTGCTGCGTGTGATATCCCGTTTCCATATAACACAAAGTCTTTTCTCACCCGTTGTTTCAACATCAGGAAGCAGGATTTAGTGGGATTGACAACCAGGTGTAGGCGGGTCACATGGCCAAATATAGGTGACGATGGTCCATCATATAAACAATGCTCTGGAGTTGTATTTGTGTTTGTCATGCCAGTGGATTAAAAGAATGCGGCTAGGACAGAGCATGTAGAAGGCTTCAAGACTCTTTTTTGCAAGATCGTCAAAATTTGAAGCCAACAGAAGAATTGGAGTGGCCCATGATTTGAAAATACGCAGCTTAGTTTCAAGGGCGAGGTTCTGCTAGGACCAGACTCTGGGCAGAAGTAAATAAACAAAGCTGCCATACAAATTCATTGGACAATTTCAGGACTGCAACGTCAGGTAATTCAGCTGCATAAGTAGATGATGTCCTCTGTAAGGGCGACATGGTTGTCTCGTACATTGATTTCTGTTGCATACGAAGCAGCACCCCTACTTAGAAACGAGGTCTTCACACATGAAATGTCAGATAAACTCCAATGCCGATTAAATCATGCAGAGAGGAAAACTAGGTCTGACAGCACATGATTATTCTTGAATTGTCAGTTAATCCTGTCAGTCAGAGATATTGAGTCGGTTAACCTCAAACTGACAATGTCACAATGTGAATGATTGTAACTCATCAATGATAAAGGATGCGAGTGATTTTACGCTGCATTAGAAATAACCCGATTGGGAAGATTATGATTCATGTTTGAACTTCTTTCTGTTAGTCCGAAGACTATATATATATATCATGTAGCATGTTTTTTATAGACCGTCGCTCCCATCACAGTCTGTCTGAAAGAAACTCGTTCTCTTACCAAAACTCCAGCATCCGCCACAGCCATACCCAGGCATTCCTGGATATCTTGATGCCATCGTCTTCTCGGTCTACCCTTTCCTCTTTTACCTGGCACCATACCTTCCATCACCGTTCTCTCAAGACCGTTGTGTTTCTTGATGTGACCAAAGTATTTGCATTTTCTAGCCAAAATGGAATTGATAAACCAGTTCCCCTCTATGCTCAACTCTTGCTGAATGTCTACATTTGTCCTTTTCTCTGTCCAGGGTATTCTGGTGATCTTTCTGTAACATTTTCGATTAGATTCTTTGTCTGGAAGTTTTGGTAATCCTCCCTGATTCGCAGCCATGTTGCTACAGGATAAACACAGACTCTCAAGACTTTTACTTTTATCATTTTGTTGGTGCTCTGCCATAATTTCTTCAGGCTGTTCAGTCTCTGTATTGCCATGGCTAGTCTTTTTCTGATTTTTTTTTCGAGCAGTCGCCATTTTTGCCAATTCTGGAGCCCAGATATTCAAAATGCGTGACCTGAGCTATTTCCTCACCACCCACTGTAAATTTATGTTGACATTGTGTTTTGTCGGTGGTCATTATCTTAGTTTTGTTTATGTTTATAAACAGGTTTTTATCTCTACTGTCTCCATTTACGGCTGAAATATTAGCTGCTCTAGTCCTTCTGCACTTCTTGATAGAATCATATACATATATATATATATATATATATATATATATATATATATATATATATATATATATATATATATATAGAGAGAGAGAGAGAGAGAGAGAGAGAGAGAGAGAGAGTCACCACAGACACGCGACACCCCCGGTACAGTAGGATCTCAGACATCAAGGAATCAAGAATCAAGAAAGGGGCGTCATGAATGGCACTGACAGGGAATACAATCGGATATGTCACTCTAGTTGAGGCGATAGCCAAGAGAGAAGGATAGGTCCATACTGGTGATAGAATGACGGACTACCAGAGTATCGTCATAATCTTAGGCAAGGAATGCAGAGAATGGGGCAACGGTAGAGCAGAGCTCGAGGTGAATCAGCTGATAACTGAGAGCACGCAGGATAGTGATTCCGTCATGTACACCAGTGATGTACATCAGGACATTAGGCCGGAGCTTCTCAGCTAGAGTGAGAGGACAGATCGTTGCTGAGTGGGACATCAGACTGAGACTTCTCGGCTAGCGTGAGAGGACAGGTCGTTGCTGAGTGGGACATCAGACTGAGACTTCTCGGCTAGCGTGAGAGGACAGGTCGTTGCTGAGTGGGACATCAGACTGAGACTTCTCGGCTAGCGTGAGAGGACAGATCGTTGCTGAGTGGGACATCAGACTGAGACTTCTCGGCTAGCGTGAGAGGACAGGTCGTTGCTGAGTGGGACATCAGACTGAGACTTCTCGGCTAGCGTGAGAGGACAGGTCGTTGCTGAGTGGGACATCAGACTGAGACTTCTCGGCTAGTGTGAGAGGACAGGTCGTTGCTGAGTGGGACATCAGACTGAGACTTCTCGGCTAGCGTGAGAGGACAGGTCGTTGCTGAGTGGGACATCAGACTGAGACTTCTCGGCTAGCGTGAGAGGACAGGTCGTTGCTGAGTAGGACATCAGACTGAGACTTCTCGGCTAGAGTGAGAGGACAGATCGTTGCTGAGTGGGACATCAGACTGAGACGTCTCGGCTAGCGTGAGAGGACAGGTCGTTGCTGAGTGGAGTGGGGACACGCCAATAATCTCTAGTTTGAGAATGGAGGGGGAAGCAGTGCCCTCGGCGTTAAGATGGCTGTCTAAAGCCCTTTTAACAAGGGCAATCCATTGTGTTTGGTGCTCAAGCCGTACTTCAGAAGGTACGGAATGCATGACTGATATACGAGTGAATGGCAGTTGTTGAGGCCTCAAGCCTGTAGAGGTTGACAATGATATAATGCGCTGGTCATGCTGGGGTTCGGGGCAACGAAAGAGCTGACATCCTGACTTCACATACTTCCATCTTTGGCACGTTAGTGATGGATAGGAGTGACATTTTGAAATCAATCAACGACCGTCTGTTGGATGAGGACACCTAAATAGATGAATCAGCAATCCACAGACTGTTTCCGCATGAAACGAGGTTCGAGCGGAGTGGGGCTCATGAGAGAACGGAACAGGAGAGTGTACAACCAGCGAGCTACAGCGACCATCAGCATCCATACCTTGCACCATTTGATGAGAGAGAGAGAGAGAGAGACTGAGCACCTATGGGTATACCCGGAGTGCAGTGACGTCGATTCGTAGAAACAGAACAGAACTTCTTTCTATAAAGTCTAGATAAGCAATGGATAAAGGACAAACCTACTTGCAAGTAGTCGCAGACAATGTCACCAACAGCACGTGAACATTGCAGATAACAAGGGATACGAGAATCAGGAGAAGCAAGGCACAGAGAAAACGATTGGTCAGGTAACCGCAGTCGAGAACATAAACAAAGGAAAATAATGGATTCACACTGGAAATAAAATGACAAATTAGCAACGGGTCATTATCACTTTTTGGGGGAATGTAGAGACTATGGCAGTTGAAAAACGGACTGAGGTTAAATAAGTGAATATGCAGATGATTCTGAAGCTGTCTTTAATACCTTTGGATCTGAACTACTATGTAAAAAAGCCAGTTGGGTCTTCTGACAGAGGCCATTGGAATTACATAACTCCACTCAAGTCTCCTGGACTGACTAATAGAGAAAATTGGCGTGATACGATCAGGTGACTCAAAACTGACAAACAAACGGCAGTAGCGTGATATGATCCTATTACTCCAACGTGTCTCCAGACTAACAGAGAACTAACATGATCAAATAACTCCCAAACTGGTCTTCGGACTGACTAATAGAGGACAGTGGCGTGACATGATCCTATGATTCCAACATGTCTCCAGACTAATAGAGAACATTGGCGTGACATGATCAAATGACTCCCAAACTGGTCTTCGGACTGACTAACAGAGGACAGTGGCGAGACATGATTATACGATCCTAACACGTCTCCGGATTAACAGAGAACATTGGCGTGACCTGATCAAACAACTCCCACACCAGTTTCCGGACTGGCTAACAAAGCACAGTGGCGTGATATGCTCAGATAACTCCAACACAAGTCTCGGGACTAACAGAGGACAGTTGTGTGGCATGATCAGACGACTCCATCCCCAGCCTCCGGACTTACTAACAGAGGACAGTTGTGTGGCATGATCAGACGACTCCATCCCCAACCTCCGGACTTGCTAACATAGAGCAGTGGCTTGACATGATCAGACGACTCCATCCCCAACCTCTGGACTTACTAACATAGAACAGTGGCATGACATGATCAGACGACTCCATCCCCAGCCTCCGGACTGACTAACATAGAACAGTGGTGTGACATGATCCGATGATCCATACCCAGCCTCGGGACTGACAAACATAGAACAGTGGCGTGACATGATCAGACGACTCCATCCCCAACTTTCGGACTTACTAACATAGAATAGTGGCGGGACATGATCAGACGACTCCATCCCCAACCTCTGGACTTACTAACATAGAACATTGGCGTGACATGATCAGACGACTACATCCCCAGCCTCCGGACTACTAACTTGATGATCATGATTATGCCAACATTCCACAATATAATTTGCCTGCATTCAAACACGATTTGAACGTCAAATTTTTTATTCAGGAAAGCAGGTCATGTTAAAAAACCTGGCGCAGACAGTCCTGATACATAAACAACATCAATGGCCGCAAAAATTGGTTGGTTACGAGCTCTTGCGTTTGTTAGCTAAACATTCACTGGCGGATAGTCAAAAAATGACAGGTAAATATACTTGCACCTGTCTCATATTATGCCAAGTTGTGTATTTGCAAATGTGAAGAACGTTGTGAGCTATTAGTGTTTGAGGCACCGTACATACGTGTAGGTCAGCATTAAATTAGAAATCATAAGAATATAATTTAATAATTATTATATTAATATTATATATGATAATATTATTATCATTAATGATTATCAACAAAACTTAACTAGATAATATATAAATATATCATGGAACATATCAATGGGTAGAGATATCATTATTATTACAGCTAGGTTCAACAAACTAAAACGGGCAATTCTTTATCAGTTTTATTTGCGTTTTATTAAGAGTTACCGGGACTCTAAAGGGGAGAAAAGAATAGTTGTGAGTGTAACCTATCACTGACAATTTTATAATCTAATCACTAATCTATTCATGTTATAAGAGGCGACTAAGAAAGGATGGGTACCCAATCCTGTAGAAACTTAATGCATATGGGAGGATCAGGATTTCGTGACGGCATATTTGTAGAAGGTAGTAATGCTCCACAGGGACCTGAAAAGGTTTTCATTTATTGGCCAAAGAGCATTGGAGTATTATAACAACACTTACACTGCAGTTGACTTTGTTGCAGGAAGCAAGTTCTTGTGTACTTGCAGTGATAAGTCTCGCTGTACCTCTGTGGTCCAAATGGGGCAGGCAGTGATGCGACTCATGTGTCTCATAGCCTCTCCTGTCAAAGTTGGAGCATGTTATACCCAGTAATCTTGCCAAAGGTTGGGTTTAACCCCCTAGTGATAGGTAAGATGGGACAGCAAAATAGGTTAAGACAAAGTCCTCAGTCAGAGGGGGGAGGTAGAACACACTCCACCATAGAACAGGTGCAGAAGACAGAGGTACCAGGCCAGGAGATGCACCAGCAATCATGGAACAACGCAACCTACATAGCCTATTTTTATATGTCTCTACATCATCATCATGTAGCATGTCCTTTATAGAACGGCGCTCCCATCACAGTCTGTCTGAAATAAACTCTTTCCCTTGCCAAAACTCCAGCCTCCGCCACAGTTATACCCAGGCGTTCCTGGATGTCTTGGTGCCATCGTCTTCTTGGTCTACACCTGCCTCTTTTGCCTGGCACCATACCTTCCACCACTGTTCTCTCAAGACCGTTGTGTTTCTTGATGTGACCAAAGTATTTAAATGTCTACACAAAAGGTAACAAATAATCTATATCGTGTTCGCACTGTGAAGTCCCTGCAGCAGAAGCAGTTCCGGGTTCTGATCCTCGACATCCACCATCAGGTACTGGATGCCTTGCAGACCAAGGATCCAAAAGGAGAAAATACTAGCATATCAGGATCACTGACCTACGGAGATGAACCTCCAAATAAAGCTGTTTGAAATCCCTCTTGCAGCAGCCTTTATCCAGAGAACTGGACTTTACATGTAAACATAATAAAAAAACATGTAGTAAGAGAAGAAACTGTACCCCTATTTTCCTACACAATGAGATTCATACAATGGGGTTGCTAATGCAATGCAGACTAAAAGGAAATGTAGTTTAGTTCAGTGCCTCTCAAACTTTTCAGTCCAACGGACAGACAGGGATTTATCCATTGCAGCAGAGACCACCACTTTGGGAAGATTTGATTTAGATAACCAACATGCTTCCAACTCAAACCTTTCCTCAGCCGAACATGGATGTGTCAGAAAGGTGCAAATATCGCAATTGAGCTGTTAACTAGCAGCAACACAACACATTTTGTTCTCCGGACTACATCCTGCTACTTACAAAGCCCTATTCAAGGCTTGGTAGCACAAGATTGAAAACAAACGCAGAAGAAGAAGAATAACCTTTTCTAAGGACCACATAAGGACCAGCCAGAGACCTCAAGGTTCAGTTCAAGGAGCATGCCGTCTCCACACCAAAGGTCAGCTGCAGTGGATCTCGAATGTCCTCTCTTTAATACCTTCAGTAGTGCTGTCTGATAGTCTTTTCCCTGTCCATCTTTTGATGTTATTCTCGCACTTATAGCCATTAAGTGTTGCATAGTGAAAAAGATAGACAGCCTAAAGGTCACTTATTCCAGGCTATTTACATTTTTCATTTGTATTAATAATTACCCTGTACTTTACTGTGAAATTAAAGTAGTTTTTTAATCTTTTGTTACAAGCCAATGTTTCTGTTTAATTTATTAAAATTTAGTCCTCTATAGTAAGCATATTGGGGGGGGGGGGGGGGGGGGGAATGTTGATCCATGATGAAATTTGGAATAGATATTGAAACAGCGGGTTCGAAATAAACCACAGCGTCCGGTGGGAAATGTCATGAGCAGCAGATGACACCCATTCGTCATCAATCATCAACATACTGCAGAGAATCATGAAAATTAAAATTAGAAACACGCTAAACATTGTCAGCTGGAATGCTAATGCAAACAGGAAACGTCAAGAATGAATATAAATATAATGGAACTGAACGAGATGAGATGCAAGGGTAGAGGGGCAATTACATCTGATAAATACAAAATAATATACTCCACAGGGAACACTCACAACAGAGGAGTCAAGATAGTTATGGATCCAGATAAAGCAAAGACACTGATGGGTTTTTGAGCAATTTCAGACCGAATCCTTCTAGTTAAATTAAGGGGCAAACCCGTCAAAATAACTTTATACAAACATATGTCTGCCTGGTTGTGTTGGACAGTGCCTTCCTCAGCGTATGTCCTATCCAGCTTCATTTTTTCTCTTAGTATGTTGTTGCAGTGGACGTTTTTGACTCCTTTCTCACAGGTCTTCATTCCTCACCATGTCCTGCCGCTTTATTCCCTTTATCCTTCATATGCATCCACTAATGGACGACTGCGGTTGTTACTGTATCGCTTAGGCTATTCAATGAACCGAATTGACGCTGGCGTTTAATATTCAAACTAATTTGAAACATGCAAAATGAAAAAATCTCATAGCGTAGAATGTCAGATTGGGAATAAATAAATAATAATAATATTTGTGAGCTGAAATACAAATAGTTTTGTTTGTTTGAAAGTATATTGAAGATTTAGTCAAATTAAACAGTTCATTAAGCACAGATGGGATTTAGGAAAAACAGGAACTGTACAGATGCAATATTCGGGCTCAGGCAACTAGCAGAGAAAACAATCGAGTGTGATCAGACACTATACTTAACTTTCATAGATCAAGAGTAGGCATTCAATTGAGTAAACAGATACCAACTGTGGACAAAATTAGAACGTTATGGTGTAAATAACCCATTGGCCAATCTATGTAAAAGTCTTCATGTTAATGGCCAATGTACAGTAAAAACAAACACAGGATATTTCGTAAAATTTCATGTTTAGATCCAGTGTACGGCAAGGTGTATATTATCTCCTTTACTGTTTATCACATATATATTCGCAATATGTAAAAAACTCAGCGTTGGTGAGGGAAAAAACCTTACTGACCACTTAAATGAACTTATCTTTGCTGATGACCAAGCAATAATAACAATCTCAGAAAAACAACTGCAGAAACATATCAATATAGTTGTAACGTTTGCAAGAAAATAAATAGAAACAACAATATTAATACAAAAGCAACAAGTAAAACAGGTGAAAAATGTCACAGACCTGGGTAACATAACCTCAGCAGATCGCAAAGGGGACACAGAAATAAAAAAGAACAGATTTACTAAAGCAAGTCAAATCATATGACAAATGAACCAGATATTACTAAGTAAGCATGCGACAATGGATTTTTTTAAAAATAAGAACGCTGTACAACACGATATTCCTACCCACATTGTGCTATCAGTGCCAGAATTGGACATTAACTAGCAAAGATAAAAGAAACATTGTAACAACAGAGATGAAATGCCTGTGCAGAATGCTTGGAGTAACAAGAATGGTTAGAATCAGAAACAAGGATATTAGGAGACAAGTAGGTACAACACCAGTGCTAGACCTCATCAAGGGACAGCATACGTAATGGTTCAGCCACATCACACGCCAAACACCAGATATTATCCCTCAGAAAGCAATGCTATACAGATACAATGGATACAAAGTCAAGGGCCTACCACACAAAAGATGGATAACAGAAGCAGTAAAGCTCCCTGTGTACAAAGTACATACTAGGACCCTGTCAATAAACCTCTTCATAACCTGATGCAGAAAGGCACAAGCAGAACAAAAAAGCCAGAAAAAAAAAAGAAGAAACAGTTCATTGTCAAAATAGAAGGAAAAGGAAAGGTCAACAAAAAATCTAAACTTAGGAAAGATTAATCAAAGCAATGATATCTATAATACAGGAGTAGAACACATAGTTGCCAGTTAGTACAGGTTACTAATAAATTGCACTTTTGTTTTTAGCTTTTCCATCTGTTCGCTGCTGAACGCACGTTTTATATTACTTTTTGCCCATAATACAGAGTTTTGTTATTACAAACAGGCAAGTATATATTCAGGGACTGAGTGGTCTCGGAGTAAGATGTCTGCGTTGGGTGCCGGAGGTCGCAGGTTCGAATCACAATGGAGACAGAGATTTTTTTCATGTGGATCTTCTCGTTAAAATTTCCCCGAACTCTGGGTAGTGAGACCGGACTCTTATGTTCAGTGTTGAGCACGTTAAAAATCCCTTGGCAGTTAGAAATATAAAGTAGTAGGCTTAACAGCCGGTGCCCGGACAAAATTTAAAATTTTGGTTAAAAATCTACCCAAATTATTTGTACTTTTCTCCAGGCCTAGTAAGCCGCAGGAAGTTTAAAATATCTACTGCGCATAGCCGAATGTAGCCTTCGGGTACCTGGTAACAGACATTAACATGCCTGTTTGAATACCAGGATTCCAAGTTTTGTTTGCCTTATTTTTGCAACCCCTAAGTGGTTTTTATTTTGCGCCTGTCAGCCCAGTATATCCGACTTCAACATGCATTTTATGTAAGGGTCTGCTTCCTCCTGCATTTTCTAAGGGTTTGCTTCCCCGCGGTAACGGCAGGTGCTGTGATGGGGATCGAACCCAGCACCTTCTGGTTGTGAGCCGTGTCACTTAACCACTAGCCTCAAGACGACCCCACCAAGTTGTTTGAAATACAGAAGTCAGAATAGTCTCCTAAAACAATCAACCAAATCAATCCAAAATGTAGTTTCTGGTAATCTATTTCATGCAGTGATTGATAAAGGTTTTGCTGGTCAGTTTGCTATTGTTATTGTTCAATGCCTACAGTAAGTAAAATTAGTATTTTTTATGTGTCCTTAAAAAGGTGTTACGTGGCAAGTTCCAGTAGTTTTCCTCACATTCCGATCATTCTGCTGAAGGTGGATCGGGGTCCTCCAGGCGGTTGTGCTATGCTTGGTATAATCTGTGTTGCTCACGGCTAGAGGGATCATGTGCATCTCCCACCTCATTAGCCAGGCTGCCATGGAAACAGCCTGTTTCCAGGCATAACTGCGAGGAAGCCGAAATGTGGTATATTTTACCTGATTGTGACTAACATGTCTGATCAGTATCATTTGCCTGACCAGACGTGTCTCTCCTCCCAGAATTGGTATAAATACACTGTTCTTAAGTTGTTGTTCGATTGTCAAGTTGATGTTTGGGTGTTTAAGCAATAACAACAATTGATAAATGACAGTAGGCCTTCTGATATCATGTTTTTATTTCTCTATCAAGCTTTCCATCTTCTGTAAAAAAATACTTTGCAGATATTTGAACTCCTGGACCCACTGTAGTTCAATAATATTTACATCTATAGTAATTCAGTAGTTGATATGTTAATAATCAGTGCTCTTTTTATTGAGATATTGTTGTTGTTTGGGAATGCTTACAAGGAGTAGGTTACTCTTTTGTGCGACCTGAAAAGGAAGTTGAGTGGCAGGTTGCAGTAGCTTTCCTCACATCTAGAGCGTGCTGATGAAGGTGGGCCAGGATCTTCCATACGGTTCTACTATGCTTGGCTTCATCTGCATGTCACTCACTACTACAGGGAACATGTCGATCCCTCACCTTGTTAGCCAGGCTGCCATGAAAACCACCCGTTTCCAGGGAGGGTTACTAGGAAGTCGAAGTGAGTATCTCGGCCAGTATGTTTTGCCTGACCAGACGTTAGTCTTCCTCCCCAGTGAGATATTAAACTCTTTAAATGTCGTGTCGTTGATTACTGAACTGGAGTCTTGGTTCTGGGCCCGAACAGAGGAGCTCTTCAATCATGGCATTAGTAAGCTGAAAAATAGATATGATAAGTGTATCGCCTTGCGGGGTGAATACATAGAGAAGGACTAAAGTTCAGACTAATTTCCAGGTAAGTGTCGTGACTCCTTCATACTAAAATGCAAAACTTTTCTACCATTCATCTTAGATTCTCATACGGTAATTGTTCTCTTGTTTTATAGGAATCTGTGGTTGCTGTACAGCCTTGAAGCCACAGTACAAGAGACTGGTGGATAATATTTATCCACCCATCCCACAGGTATGATAATGCAAGGTTTTTATTTTTATAATGAGTACATCTTTATCATTAGACCAGCAACCGAATTATGTAACATAATTGTCAATGTCGAACTTTATTGGTGAAACAATAAATGAGCTTGGCTGGATACTCACAGGGTGCCAAAAACCTACTCCAAGTTTTAAAAAATATACCCCCGAATTGGTGAAGCATCACATAAGACACGAAGACGTGTCACATCAGAAATTAAAAGAGAAACAGAAAAACCACTCAAGACACTCTATGTTTGGACACCAGGTACAGTGCACAAATCAAAGTGTTTTTTAGTCAACATAGCCACTGCAGCAGGTCTTGACAAAAGCACTCGTCTGCTTGTCCACAACGAGGTAAACAATTTTGCTTGACAAGTAAAGAAAATATCCGTTTTTAATTGTTAATTACGTTTTTAATCATTACTACATAACTTTTGCACGATTATTAATGATATTACGGTTTGAATAGATTGTACATAAGCTAGTTTGTGATGGTGAATCTAAATGGACCTCCACTGTCACAATTTAAACCCACTAAAGCCATTGATAAATGGTACTTCAGGGCTAAAACTACCATGCATGTTCAAGGACACATACGCCATGCCTCTGACAGCAGTGCATTTTTTCTTCAGAAGAAATAAGCAAATACTGTTTAAGTAATACAATATATTTTAGTTTGGTACGCATTGTTATGTAGAAATAAAGGTGAATTAGTGCCTAGTTTAAATTTGTTAACATAAATTGCATGACTGTAGTCCGACCATGCTGACTGGTGAAATTTTTGACTGACTGGTGAGCCACCCTAAAATTTGTCAAGCCCTGCTCTACAGACATGTCCTGGAAAATGGCAAATCAAAAAATGTAATTGACGCAGGTCACCTGGATCAAAACAGCAGGAAGGGAAACTGTGTCTGGATACCACTTGTCTTATCCGGCATGGAAGTCACTGAATAGACTCTGTATCACGATGCAGGAACAATTTAAAGAGATGGGGATACAGGGATGATGAGACATGTGACTGTGGAGCAACACATGACCCAGACCACATGATGATCTGCCTAAACCTTCTGAAAACATGCAATATGGATGACATGTTGAGGGGGAATGACAAGGCAATACAGTGGCTGAACATTGGAAACATGGTGTATGACGTAGTGCACAGGACAGGGAAATGGAATACCAAAATACTGAGAAATGTTGTTTCCTGAAAGGAAACTCGCACACAATATCACTCGTTTGAGACCTATTTAACTTCAGTAATGTTTCATTAACATGTCACATATTATATACTAAACTATTTACAATTCAATGGTAAATAGAATTGAATGGAATAAAAACATATCTTATATATGGAGAAACAGATTTGTGTGAACGAGACTAACAGTGACATCACTTTTCTTATATATACAAAAATGTTTACTCTCAACTCAATAATTCAGCTATATTTCCAAACAGAACAAAACACTTGTTTTCTATTAGAGACAATCAATGTTCAGATTTTCTAACATTTGTGCTTGTAAAGGTTCATAAATCTCCATTATATTCAGATTTTACTGAAGGCATGTGAAGTTGAAAATTCAAATTCTTTTCTACAGTCGCCATGTTTCGCCATTTTTTAACAAAGAACACATGTGATACATAGCTAATCTTTTTGAACATAAAAAGCTCAATGTTCTTACTTCAAGAAGAAGCAAGATTTAGAAGTATAGAAAAATTTGGACTGAAAAAAGATCAGCAACATTTTTCCAGGCCAATGTGTCGATCCCACGGACTGAATGAGTTAAACCACTACTTTAAGTGCTAAGGTACAGGCTTCCTATAAGGGGTAAGGGACTTCATTTGGAGGGAATATGTGAAAGAAATCTTCTTTATTATCACAATGTCTTCGTTGAGCTGAACAGAGTGAATATCATTTTTCAAGCTGCAAACTAGATAAGTACGAGGCGTGTTAAAATGAAACCAGACTTAACTGCACCAAGTGAACATATGTACGATGCACATGATGACGTCACTTCTGGTATATACAGCACATACCAACCGTCAAGTTTGCCAAATTTCATTATCCTCTGACTCATAGTTTCCTCAGCAGACTGTTGAAAACATTTTGTATGATACGGAATCCATCCAGAGTTGTTCAGCGAGCGGTGATTCAGTTTCAAACAGCTGAAGGTTGTCGACCAGTTGACATTCATCACAGAATGCAGGCAGTGTAAGGTGACAAAAGTGTGTCGAAGACAACAGTGAAAAACTAGACAATGATTTTAAAGAAGGGCGTGAGTAAACGAAAGATCTCCCGATACCAGATCAGGCGCATATTGTTGCGTCAGAAGATGCCATTGTCAAAATTGAGGCAGCAATTCGTGTGGACCGTTGCCGGAGCTTACGTTGGCCACACTTTTGTCACCATACACTGCCTGCATTCTGCGTTGAGTGTCAACTGGTCGACATCCTTCAGCTGTTAGAAACCGAATCACCTCTCGCTGATCAACTCTGGGCAGATTCTATATCACACCCGCCATGTTTTCAACTTTCTGCTAAGGAAACTATGAGTCAGATGATAATGAAATTTTGTAAACTTGACTGTTGGTATGTGCTGTTTACACCAGAGTGACGTCATCATGCGCATCGTATGTATGTTTGCTTAGTGCAGTTAGGTTTGATTCGAACACGTCTTGTATTATCGTATTGCAGAGCGAACAATCACCTTCACAAAGTGACTTCAAGAAAATATATCATAAGTCAAGGATCTGTAACCTTCTACCCGACAGAAGAAAGTGTCAGTGAGTAGATGATCATATAATTGCTATAGCTGTAAATATATCAGGTATTGGAAACAAAAACAGCCAGACTGAAAAAGAAAGAAGAGATATAACCCTGAGGTACATAACGAAAAACTACCCAAGCATGGACTGGACCCATGCATACACCGACGGTTATGTAACAAACACAACACAGAACGGAGGGGCAGGGGTATTCCTGAGCCTACCAAATGGTAGAAAAATAACACGGTCACTGGCAACTGGAAAATACTCAAGCAATTTCAGAGCAGAGGGCTGCAGTAGAAGAAATGATGACAGGCAAAAGAAATGAAAGCCACATAGTCCTGCTTACAGATGCCCTGGCCGTAGTCACAGCACTAAAAAGCCAGAAAAACTTAATGATTTAAGAGCAGTACTCTGTCAACTATGCCAGCAGTCCACACCAAAAAGGGTAGTGGAACAGTGGGTTCCATCCCACTGCAACATCCACGGCAACGAGGAGGCAGACAGACTGGCAAAAGAAGGTGCAAGACTACCACAACCAGATACTAGTATGACATACGAAGAGTCAAAACACTAGATAAGCTCTATGGCAGTGCCGACAGCCTCAGGATGTCCGCTGTTTTTTTGAAAAAATAAAGGTTGACGTCTGATAGAGTACGAAGAAGAAGAAGAAGAAGCTATAGCTGTGATCTGGTAGTTCTAGGCAGCCCAATGTCTCTTGGACAAAAACACAAATTTTCCTCAGTTGTTGTGCTGATGTGTGTAGCGTGTTGTGTATGGTGGGATGCGATGGAAGCAGCCAGTTTGGCAGGTCGATTAGCCCTAGGCACAGTGTCAGGAGGTGTGTTACTGATTCCTCATGGTCTTGACAGCATCCACAATTTGGTTCACGAAGTAGGCCTATTCTATTCAAATGTTTGTTGAGAGGGACATGGCCTTTTCTCAGTTTGAAGATCGTCAGTGAGTAGAAGGCATGCCACATTCATCTCTAGGGAATAAATTATAATTCCATTTTTATTTTTAAACATATCGCTCCAGTTGTCAAAGCATAGGTCCAACGCTACATTTGGATTTATCCAATCCAGCTTTTAAGATCCTGGATCCATTTGTTTGCTGTGTGGTTTTATTGACAATGGCGATTTTGCAAGTGAGATTGCCACTTCCATCATACCTTTCTGGGGAACAGTGGACCCCTAGTTGGGATTGTTGAGACATCGAGGCGCGTCTATTAAGAGATGATCGGCAGTGACTGGCGACAACAGAGATATTAATTGTCTGCTTACTTACTTAACTTTCCGTTTCCAAGCATCACGTCATATAGAGTTCATACAGTATTCAGCGACTTGAATTGCCCTGTCATTCGCCTTCAGCATGTTGCTCTCGCCACATATATTCGGAAGGCTGGGACAAATCATCAGATTGCCTGGATCTTGTACCGCACCTCAGTCACATGTATCGCCGTCTAAGAGACCCAATTTCTTCATGTTTTTCCTACATCTTGATATGCCAGTTCGAAGTCTATTTATTGTCTTGCAAAGTGAGTAGGGTATGTGATGTCCAGGGTCAGGTTCCCCCTGAAGCTTGATCCCTGGGTCCTGTATCATTTCGTGCCACAATTCAGTGTGACGACTCTCAGGGTTTGACTGGGCTTTGTTGATTTAAGGAAACTGTGCCTGGATTTGAGTCTTGTGATCTGCTCCTGGTGTCCAAACATTGGGTGTCTAAGGTTGTTTTCCTGTTTCTCTTGTTCAATTTCAAGAGCCACGCTTCTTCTGACGGCAGGTGAAGCTATGCCAATTAAGGAGTATATTTTAGTAGGAGGGGTGGGGTGGGATTTAGGCATCCTAACACTATTTTAGCTGCCTCAATTATTGCTAGATTGAATGCTGTGCTCTTTCATTCTTACCAACTCTCAATGCATCAACTTTCAATGGTGAGGTTATTGCTGCTGCCAACAAAATCCACTCACTCGTAATATTTTGTTTGTTTTTTGTGTTCGCCTTATTTCTCTATTGCCAGTTTTCATTTTGCGCCTGTCGGCCCAGTGCACTTGACTTCGGCATGCATTTTAATGTAAGGGTCTGCTTCCTCCTGCATTTTCTAAGGATTTGCTTCCCCAGGGGGCTGTGATTGGGGGCGAACCCAGCATCTTCGGGTTGTGAGCCGTGTCACTAGACCACACCATCCCCACTCACTTGCTGATTCGTATTAGTCTTAGTTTTGGCAACCGTACATTTAAGCTTAGACTCTCTTAATACAATAACGTTTGCTTATACGTCAATGGCCCGTTGTGTCGATCGACTACTGCCATGCCCATCTGCTGCTACTTGCTGCCAACTGTCGACCCCTCCTGCTACTTTAGCCGGCTGGTGTATGCTCCTTGGCACAGATAAACGATTGAGAAGCAGTTGATGGGTCAGGATGTCCTGATCCTGCTGAACAACATTGCCGAAGATGGAAAGACGGCGTCAGACCAGATTTTCAATGATAAATGGGGGATATGCTAAATACAATATGCGAATTAACAAGAGCAAAACAGAAACTATGATGATCAGTAGACCACCTGGTCCCACTCAACATAAGTGGATAAGTGATATTGCTCTTCAACAGGGTCATGAGTTCAAGTATTTGGACAGTATTATTTCGGCAAATGGCAAGATCGACAGGGAAATTAAAACTATATGTCAGAAAGTATCTGCGATGACTTATCAGCTGTCACCACTGATTAGACACCCGAGCATTAGTTTCGCAACAAAGCAACAGCTGATAAACAGTATATTTATGCCGGCTCTGTGCTACGGGTACCAAACATGGCCTCTGTCCAGGATGCATTAGAGCAGAATTTTGTCGTGTGAAAGGAAGTGTTTAAGGAAGGTCATCGGTGTTACCAGGAAAGACAGAATACGGAATGGCGACATTCTTAATATGTTCTGCACTATATATTGTGCCAAATACATTTCCATGCAGAAAATAGGTTGGTTTGGTCATCTCATGAGAATGCACCCTCATCAACTTCTACGGATGGCTTATGGCGCTGATAGATATGGCTATATGGCAAGGAGGAGGCAGATGAATAGACGACATTAGAGTGATTGTACAGCGACACAGACTCACTTGGCGCAGGACAGATGACTTAAGCTCCCCACGACGCTAAACGGCACGAGTGGAAAGGCAACTAGCTATGGGGGAAATTTGTCTGCACAATGATCTAAGCATTACCACGGTGTCACTCCACTGTTTTTAGATCTTGTATTGGTGCTGAAGCCGATAGTTGAGTCCTCTCGGATGATTGTTCTTCTGGGTGTTTATTTGGAGTTTCCTCTTTTCCGAACGCCCTTTAGTGGAGCTGTGAAGCGCAGTGGTTAGCAAGCTGGCTTCACATCTGATGGTCCTGTGTTCATTCTCCAATTGAAAGGGTTTTTTTCAGACCACAATGGTTCCCGGGTCAACCCAGCCTTAAATGGGTACCAGTTCAGTAGTTAACGCCTCGAGAGAGAGTAGATGGCTATCGCCCTCATATAGCCGAGCCTTTGAAATGGAAGATCGCTTAACACCTCACACCCCTCGGCAGTAATGCTAGGGGTCACTTTACTTTACTTTTTACTTGGTTTTCATTCGAATGCTTGCAATGGAAGATGGCTGTTGTTCATTTTAAGGACATGTCCGATGTGTGTCCATCGTTTTTTCTGAATGATGGCCGACACGTATATTTGGTTTGTCTCTGTTCTTATCAAGTTATTAGTTATGAACTGGTCCCAGCGTATATTCAGTAATTTTCTTAAATATTTATTTTCAAAGATATTTAGTTTGTTTTCCAGCGCTTTTGTTGTCTTTAAGCTTTCACGTCCATATGTCAGGACTGATATTACGATTGAGTTGAATAGTCTGAGCTTGGTATGTTTGCTCAGTGTCGTTGATTTCAAGATGTTGATTAGCTGATTAAAGGCGCACGAGGCCAAAGCAATTCTAGTGGAAATTTATTTCATGGCATCTCCATCTTGTGTCATTTTGCTTCCCAGGTATGTGTAGTGTTGGACATTTTGTAGAGATTTCCCCTGAAGCTTGATATCAACCGTTGTGGAAGCCATTATTTTCGTTTTTGATGCGTTTACTTTAAGTCCTATTTGTTCTGACCATTAGCAAATTCTATCTATATTTTATTGTGTTTTTTCATTAGTGGTATTTAGTAGCGCTAGGTCATCTGCAAAATCAAGATTTTCTAAGGTCTTGATATGTCTATTTATTATATGCCTAAATGCTGTCATGGGCATAGTGTTTCATAATCCAATCTACAGCTATGCCAAATAGTAGAGGTGATAAAATACATCCCTGTTTTTATGCTAAACCATTCAGTGTTGCCTTTGGTTGTTCGAACACAGCATCGATCTGGGGTAGTTGTCTCGCCGCAGCGACTCAATTTCAACCAGTGTTCGTAAAGCGATCTCAGTCCCGCCAGGCGGAGCGATAACGCGGGCTTGCGGAAAACGCTCGCCTGCCTTTCCCCGTAGAACGAATTGGGTGCGGTTTGTTGTAGTGGCTCCTCCACCGAGGTGCGCTCGTCTGGTCCGTATCAGGAAACGTGGTCCGTCCGTGGTGATTTATCTAAGGCTTATAGCAGAGCTCGACAGTACGTCTCGCTGGTGGTCCGACTCTCGCAAAGAGCTTGTGACCGGCAAATGGAAAGCAGGAATCGTTGCCTCGCGGCAGGCCAAATTGTCTCTAGTCCCAGTGAAATTCATCGCCGAGGTCGTTGGGATCCGTTCTGCACAGAGCGCTGCCATCCCTCCTCGAGCGAGCCCGGTCGGTCGGTCGTCTGGTGCGTGTGGGAGGCCCCTGTCAGGCGGTCCTAGGTCGACGGAGTGAGGAACGGGTGGAACAACCGTCCGTCCCGTCAGTCGGTCCCTGCGGCCGTCGTCCCAGTGAGGCTTTTTACACTCCCTTCCTCCGCCGACCGGTGTGTGCTGTACGTACGTCTCCGACAGATATCTGGTTGATCCTGCCAGTAGTCATATGCTTGTCTCAAAGATTAAGCCATGCATGTCTAAGTTCACACTGTCTCACGGTGAAACCGCGAATGGCTCATTAAATCAGTCGAGGTTCCTTAGATGACACGATCCTACTTGGATAACTGTGGCAATTCTAGAGCTAATACATGCTTACCAAGCTCCGACCCTCGCGGAAAGAGCGCTTTTATTAGCTCAAAACCAATCGTCGTTTCCCCTCGCGGGGTTGCGGCGTCCCCACTGGTGACTCTGGATAACTTTGTGCTGATCGCATGGCCTCATGTGCCGGCGACGCATCTTTCAAATGTCTGCCCTATCAAATGTCGATGGTACGTGACATGCCTACCATGTTTGTAACGGGTAACGGGGAATCAGGGTTCGATTCCGGAGAGGGAGCATGAGAAACGGCTACCACATCCAAAGAAGGCAGCAGGCGCGCAACTTACCCACTCCCGGCACGGGGAGGTAGTGACGAAAAATAACAATACGGGACTCTTTCGAGGCCCCGTAATTGGAATGAGTACACTTTAAACCCTTTAACGAGGATCTATTGGAGGGCAAGTCTGGTGCCAGCAGCCGCGGTAATTCCAGCTCCAATAGCGTATATTAAAGTTGTTGCAGTTAAAAAGCTCGTAGTTGGATCTCAGGCGCAGGCGGGCGGTCCGGCTCGCGCCGGTTCACTGCCCGTTGTCTCCTGCCCTACCGTCTGCCGGCTCTCTCCCACGGGTGCTCTTCGCTGAGCGTCCTGGGTGGCCGGCGCGTTTACTTTGAAAAAATTAGAGTGTTCAAAGCAGGCCTCGGCTGCCTGAATAATGGTGCATGGAATAATGGAATAGGACCTCGGTTCTATTTTGTTGGTTTTCGGAACTGGAGGTAATGATTAACAGGGACAAACGGGGGCATTCGTATTGCGGCGTTAGAGGTGAAATTCTTGGATCGCCGCAAGACGAGCTACTGCAAAAGCATTTGTCAAGAATGTTTTCATTAATCAAGAACGAAAGTCAGAGGCGCGAAGACGATCAGATACCGTCGTAGTTCTGACCATAAACGATGCCGACTAGCGATCCGCAGGAGTTGCTTCGATGACTCTGCGGGCAGCTTCCGGGAAACCAAAGTGTTTGGGTTCCGGGGGAAGTATGGTTGCAAAGCTGAAACTTAAAGGAATTGACGGAAGGGCACCACCAGGAGTGGAGCCTGCGGCTTAATTTGACTCAACACGGCCAACACTGAAATGACTGACATGCCGAGACCACTTTTCTGGGGTCTAATATGGAACTGGTGCTGGATTTAGACCCTCAGAAATCTGGGGTTATGCCCTCTGTGGCTCGGTTGGTCTGCATCCAGTGTTTGATAAAGGAATTGACGGAAGAGCACTATCAGGAGTGGAGCCTGAGGCTAAAATTGACTAAACACGCCAATAGTGTAGAATGGCTGTCAAAAGAGAGCACCTTCGGAGGGTCTAATAGTGAACATGTGCTGGTATTAGACCCACGGAAGACAGGTCAGTCTCCAAACCCCCAAATGAAAGAGCGCCTGCTACGGTAATCTGGTCTTAACCCTGCAGAAATCGCAGGCTCCAGAAACAAACTGCCATTGACAAACTAAAAGCCCTCTATTGATACGGTCTGGCTAATATTGAACGGGTGCTGGAAATAGACCCTCTGAATACAGGTCAGCTTTACCCTACAAATGACAATGCTCTGCTACGGTAATCCTGCTAAGCCCGAGAGGAGCCGCAGACATTTTGGTTCACGTACTAGGCGGATAAGCCAACGGTTCGAGGTGAGGGATTACGGCCGAACGCCTCTAAGCCAAAAATCCCGCCCAAAAGCAGTCCAGCACGAATGCAAAGGGAGGCTTCGACATGGTGGGGACCTCGGGGTCACGCTCCAGCCCCGCCCGGTCAAGCCGCAGAATGAGGTCTCTGCCGTCCGCTGATAAAAGCGGGCGGGAAGCTGCTCGATATTCACCCCATACGGCGATGAGGAATGAAATCATTTGTAGAAGACTTAGTTCTCGGTCGGGTGCCCTAAGCAGTAGATCAGCTACCTCACTGCGAACTGCTGAGACTCAACCCTTGACCATGTCCGCTCCCTAGGCGGACAACATCTCCGTGCAAGACTAGGCTTGTCACCTGGTCAAATGCACTATTTCGAGAGGAATCACAGGTCGCTGACATTTGGTCCACGTGCTTGGCTGATAAGCTACCATCTGAGGGATTACGGCCGAACGCCTCTAAGCCAGAATCCCGCCCAAAATCTCAGCACCGCTGAGATGGGAGGCTACGACATGGCTGGGGCTTGTGTCCCGGCCCGATCGAGCCGCAGGAATGCACCTGGTAAAATGCACTCCTTCCTCGCTCTTTGCATCTGTCTGCTATCAGTCATTCCAATGGACGCAGAAGAGATGCAGTCCAGCGGACACTGCACCTCCTGTCCTATGGTGGCAAGCTCCCGGGTGGCGGGGAATGCTAGGCGTACCATCACTGCAGATGAGCCGAGAAAATAGAGCGAGCAAAAAGATACCTCACTCATATGCATATGCTACGTTTCTGGCAGGACGTGACGATCCTGGGAAAAAGTCACACTGGACTGCCTCTCTTCCGGGATAGTACAAACTAGTACATAGTTCATCATATCATTGCCAAACGCTATAGACACGAGTAGGGAAGACTCGATAGTCCTGCAAGATAACTTCCCAAGAGAGACAACTCTGACCAAAAACAACTGCTGCCTTGCAGTTAGGCTGGGGACAGCCAAAGGCTAAGGAGGGCAACCCTACAGAAACGCCTGTTGAAATCGGATGCACTGAGCCACTGGCTAACAAATTATATCAGTGCAACGTAAATATCGCTGTAAACAGAGTACGATGAAGAAGAAGAAGAAGAAGAAGAACACAGCATCGTGAATTATCATATAAGACTTTGATAACATTTATGTATTTTGAGGGTAAGTCATAGTTCTTTAGAATTTTCTATAATGTTGGACGGTGTAGACTGTCAAAGGCCTTCTGGAAGTCAATGAAGTTGATGATTAGTGGGGATTGCATTTCTACTGATTCTTCTATGATAGTTCTGAATGTGAAAATTTTATCAATGCAAGAACGCTTTGGTCTAAAGCCAGCCTGTCCTTCTCTTATGGTGATATCTACCATTTTCTGGAGTCTTTCTCATGTCATGCTGCAGAGTACTTTGCCAAGCACTGGCAGGAGTGTTATGCCACGCCAGTTGTTACAATCAGATAAGTCTCCTTTCTTTGGTATTTGTACAATAGTATCATCTTTTAACTGTTGTGGTGGTTTTTCCTCTTTCCACTGTTGTGGTGGTTTTTCCTCTTTCCACTGTTGTGGTGGTTTTTCCTCTTTCCACACATCATTTATGGTGGACAGGAGGTGAGTGAGAGGTGGTATCATCTGTGGCTTTTAACATTTCACCAGTTGTCTCATCATACCCTGCTGCCTTGAAATTCTTTAGTTTGTGGATGGCTCTTTTTATTTCTGCGAATGTAATTTCTCCACAGGACACTGATAAGAGGGGCATGTCTGTTTTGTTTGTAAAATTAGGGATTGTTGTTAGATATGGTCTATTCAATATTTCTGTAAAATGTCCTGCCCAATGTTTCATGTTCTTTTTCTGAAGTAAGAAGGTTGCCATGTTTATCTCTGATTGATGTATGTGTAGCAGGTGGTTTATTGCATGACTGTCTTGAGATCTGGTGAAGGTATCTGCTGTTGCCCACTTTCAGCTGTTTGAGCTAGTTCATCATACTGCCTCTTGTCTTTGCAAGTGTTATATTTAACCATTTTATTCAGTGAGTCAAACGCCTCCTTGCAATTCTCATATGCAATAGGTGTTATTGTTGCTCATTATTGGCCGTTGAATCTTTACAGGATGGACTTGTGAAGAGCAACTTAGAAAAGCTGACATTTTATGCATTGTCCTCACGACCTGAGAAGCTCGACAGGATTGGGCAGTATTTAGAGCGAAAGCTTAGCCATGATATTGGCAGACATCGGACACAGTAAGTGCCAGATTTCTTCATTTTGGTTATTTATTCTGTAAGTGTTTTGTTTAACAGATGTATAACCCCTGTAGGGTAGGTTGTTGTTGTTGTTGTTTAATGCCCATAATGAGTAAGTGTATCCTTTTATGTGCTCTGAAAAGAACATTAAGTGACGAGTTGTAGTAGCTTTCCTCGCATTCCGGGCATGCTGGTGAAGGTGGGCCGCGGTCCTGCAGGCCGTTGTGCTATGCTTGGCTTCATCTGCGTGGTGCTTACTACTATGGGGATCACATCGATCCACATCTGGTCAGCCAGGCGGCCCTGAAAACAGCCTGTTTCCAGGAAACACTACATGGGAAGAGAAATTGTGGTCTTGGTCAGTGTATTGGGCCTGACCCTGACGCGACGTTCTGGTCAGTGTCTGGCTGGACTAGCGTCTCAGTTCTCCTCTAGAGTAGGTGAACAAGGTAAAGGTGGGTCCCATGGCAACAACTGCCGTCGTGGATGAAGATAAATCTGCATGTACTAAGCTGCAGCTTAGGTGAGGTGGCAAGTTCCCTTCCTTGCTGTTTATACCTTCTCATACGTCAGGTGTCCATTTACAGCTAGGTGGACTGACTGAGCGGTCGCACCAGGAACGAACCACGTCCAGATTTTTGTCTCTGTCCGCCCATGATTTCGAAACCCTGGCACGGTGTAATCCCAGTCTTAGCAAGCCAGCTCACTGTCGGCTAGGCTACACGTTCCACCATGGTAGAAGACTGTTCAAATCTTGTTTTTTATCATCATCATCATCAAAAACTTTCAGCTACGTATGGAGCACAGGTCTTCAATAAAACATGACAAGTCTGCCTGTCCTGTATCATCAATTCCCACTCTGTCCACTTCCTCCTTACCTTCTCATCTCCGCTGCAACTCACGCAGCCCTTCCCTGTTTTTACACTGTATGAATATGCCAGTTACCTTCTTCTTCTTCTTCTGCGTACACAGTCAGACAGTAACCATTATTTTTTCGAAAAAAGCGGCGGTCATCCTGAGGCTCTCGTCACTGCCATAGAGCTTGTCTTGCAGTTCCACTGGCAATGGCCACATCTGCTCTCTCTGATCCTCGTATGTCGGGCAGTTCTGCAGCAGATGTTCAGTGGTCATTTTACCAGTACCGCACGGGCATTCGTCGGTACACCCTATCTTCAATTTGTTGAATAGGTGGTACCTCAGTCTGTTGTGGCCAGTGCGAAGTCTGAAGACAACGACCTGCTCTCTTCGGTTCAACTGGTAATAGGCATCGTTTTTGGTGTAACCAGTATGTTCGGTTTCCCATTTGGTCATGTATCTGGCTTTGATAAGCCGTTTTGACTCTTCGTACGTCATACTGGTATCTGTTTGTGGTAGTCTTGCACCTTCTTTTGCCAGTCTGTCTGCTTCATCGTTGCCTTGGATGTTGCAGTGTGACGGAACCCACTGTACCACTACCCTTTTTGGTGCGGACTGCTGGCACAGTTTGCAGAGTGCTGCTCTTAAGTCATTAAGCTCAGTGTTTTACTGGCTTTTTAGCGCTGTGACTACGGCGAGAGCATCTGTCAGCAGGACTATATGGCTCTCATTTTCACTGTTTGTCACCATTTTTTCCACTGCCGCCCTCAGTGCCTCCGCCTCCGCTCTGAAGTTGCTTGTGTACTTACCAGTAGCGAATGACAGTGTTATTTTTCTGCCATTTGGTAGGTTCAGAAATGCTCCTGCCCCTCCGTTCTGTGTAGTGTTTGTTACAGAACCGTCGGTGTATGCATGGGTCCAGTCCATGCTTGGGTAGCTTTTCGTTATGAAGCTTAGGGTAGTGTCTCTCCTTTCTTTTTCAGTCTGGCAGTTTTTGTTTGCAATACCTGGTATATTTTCTACCACCTCTGGAAATATATCCTGCCTCCAGGTAGGTTTTCGTACAGTAGTGATGGGTTTTGGTGTTGTTAGTGCGTTTATGGGATCTTCGTGCATCTTTGCTTTGGCTATTTCTGCAAAGTTTCTCCGCTTTAGTTTCCCATTTCCCAAATTGTTTAGTCTCTGGTACATTGGATGGTCCGTCAGTCTTCGGAGTTTCTCTGACTGCAGCTGGGCTCTGCAGTCTCTTCTATCGGTCATGGATTGCAGTTTTGTAATCTTTTCAAGTTCTACAATTGGCGTTGACTTCATGCCACCTGTTATAATTCTCATGGCTTGGTTTTGAAGTTTGTTAACTTTATCGAAGTTGCCAGTTACCAAATCAGACGATTTTCTTAGACAAAATTTGGTATGTCACTGATCCAGATAACCTTCAGCTGTCACCAGACCTCTGACAGAGACCCTCTATTGGCTTCGATGCTTGGCTTATTTATTTTTGGTTGACTTGTCCATATATGTTGAAGTCCTTTGTGGGTTAAAATATTAACAGGATCAGGTAGCCACCCCCATGCTCAACCCACCGTAGCTTAATGGCATTCTTGACAGATATGATGCAACGTTACTATTCTGTACTCCCCGTTCAGGGCTCCGGCAACAGTCGGGCAATTTATGGTTTTGCACACCAAAAAGCCTGCACAGTGTGGAATAACCATCGTCTTTGGTGTTCGTCCTGAAAAGGACGCTGTGACGTTGTTTACAGCGAGGCTGTGATATATGCGCCTTTTGGCCCGACACATCCAATTTCAGTTGGCTTTTCTTTTTGGTACAGGGTTTGCCTTCCTGTTACGATCCGTATTCTCTAAGTCAGACTATGCTAATGCAGTCTGTTTCCCAGTGCAGCTGTTTGGTAGCAGAATAGAGCCTTGGTCAGCTCTGGGTTGCTGGCCCTGATGCAAACATCCAGCTATGAGTTGCTGGCCACTGTCAGTGCATTCACTATGCCACGTCTATGGCCCCAAATAACCATCTGGGTTTGAAAAAAAGCTATTTTTGTTTGTTGATTCTTGCTATCTGCCTTGAGATAGCAATAGTGAGCCATCTTCTTCATCGACCAACTGGTGCTATGCTTCTAGTCCAGTGAGGTTCACAAAGAGGATTGCGTTTCAGGTCTTTGCCGGTCCCTCACAGCTATTCAAGCATGGGCAGTCCTGCATTTAATGTTCTAGTGTATGCTTGTATGTTCCACAATCGCCCAGTAGCATTACTCTGATCTTCCCTGGACTTCCTGGAAGTGTCAGAGTTTGTGGTTCTAGTAGCATTGGATGGACCCCTTCAAGATTGGCGGTCCGGCTTCATCCCTACCTGGCCATGTTCCCCTCGGACGACACCATAATGGTCTAGTGTTTGTGGCATAGCATCCGTTGTTTTACGTAGAAGTCCTTTTTCTACTCCCGTGTCACTTGGGCCTACATCTTCCGACTTCGACGGCTGAGGTTTTCACGCTGGATGCCTTCTTCCATAGACAGATTGTCTTACCAGGCTTATGTGCCCTGTCTGCCCACATTTTCTATTCGGTCTTTGTTGCCTTAGCCTTTGCTCTTTCTGGAAGTACCGCAAGGCAGCAGTGGTTTGGAATAGCCTTCACGTGGATTGATAGAGAACGAAAATAAGGACTGAGACAAGAAAAGCATTTAACCCATGAAGTAAGGATGGATTAGTGCGGACCAGAGTGTGTAACACTTGTCGGTGAGTTCTGCATCCACACCTAAAGGGCTGTATCCACTCACCAACCCTTTGGTCTGGTCCCTCTTTCAGGATCTGTCCGGCTTGGGTGACCCTGCCATGAGTAAAACTCCCGCCGGCATAGCTCCTGAGTTCACTGAGGCACACAAGCTCTCCAACCACATCAAGGTGGGTCTATGTGAGGAGAGAATATTGCGCCAATAAAGTAAAAGAGGATGTACTTGACGATATAACCAGATGTGTGTTAGATCAGAACCTAGAGGAGAAGAGAAAAATGAGGATGATGAACAGTGGAAGGGAAATGCAAGAGAACATAGAGATCATTGTTAATCAAGATATCAAATATTGCTTACTGGTTTGTTTGTTTGTTTGTTTGATTTTATCTACGGAGATGAGATCTTTATTAGTTCAAATAACAAACATTGGTTGCTGTAATGCGTTTTTATCTACAGAGCTCTTTATTAGTTCAAATAACAAATATTGGTTGCTGGTATGAGCTCATATCTATGAAAATCCTGGTTGGTTAAAATAAGTTCTTGCTGGTAAGAGCTCATATCTATGGAGATCCTAGTTGGTTAAAATAACAAATTATTGCAGGTATGAGCTCATATCTCTCGAGATCCTAGTTGGTTAAAATAACCAAATAACTGTGCGCTCGTTTTCCCTATCGATTACCCGTGTCCATAGCTCGTCGCACTAACAATGGTGAACCCAGGTCATGTCGCTCACCACCCCCGCCCGGCAATAGTCCCATGCCTGTCCTATTTTATACAAGGACCTACCAGCTCTCACAGAGACCACCTGTCCACCCTACCGGTCCCTTCTCACCTGTGGTCATACGTAGGCTTGTTCAACTACACATCCTCAACACGCCCTGCGCGAACGCACGCTATGGAGGAGAAAGGCCTCTGGAAAACGAGCAGGACAGAGGACTCGGAACAAGTTAACTGCAAACACAGGAGCACCACAAAAACTCCCGCTGCCCCCGTCCCGAGGCAGCAAGGACCGAGGCACCGGTCCCTTCATAGGTACCAATATGGATATCGAATGACTACCTTAACACGATTGATGACCCGACAGTAACTGCCCCGGTCCTCAGAAAAACAATTAAAGTGACCACCTGGACTAGGCTGACCCTGAACAACATGGGGATATCCGGCGTCCCAGGCCCATGTCCTGTGTTCGCTCGACATAACCATCGCCGGTATCACCGAGGCCAGAATTCCGGGTGACGGACACGTCACAGCCGGATATATCCTCTTCCTTTACTCCGGCGGTAACTCGCGCCATAATGGCGGCGCCCTCGCTCTACGTGGTTCTCTCAAGGATAACCTCTCCACCTGCCACCCCATCTCAGATAGACTTATGGACGTTAGACTGCGACAGATACGGATACATATCCATCTTGGTTGGATATGCCCCAACGGATGTCTCACACCGACACGGATACATATCCATCTTTGTTGGATATGCCCCGACGGATGTCTCTCACACCGACACGGAAACATATCCATCTTGGTTGGATATGCCCCGACGGATGTCTCTCACACCGACACGGATAAATATACATCTTGGTTGGATATGCCCCTACGGATGTCTCTCACACCGACCAGAAGGACATGGCTTACTCCCAACTGCATTCCTCCGTCCAGACAGTTCCTCCTCACAACGAGCTAACATCATCGGTGACTAACGCCACCCCCGGAACTGACCGGAAAGTCCTGGAGTCCATCGTGGGAGCATAGGCTAGTGAACTGTCGAACGACAACACGCTCAGATTCCTCTCTTTCTGTGCCTCATTTGGCATCAGGATAGCGGGCTCCTGGTTCAGACGGAAATCAACCCGGTTCACATGGATCTCAAATGATCACATGACCAGAAAGGGGACATAAACATGCTAGAAAGAATACAAAAAAGAGCGACAAAGATGATAGTGGGATTCCAGAATTACAGTTATGGGGAACGACTCAGAAAAACCGGCCCACAGTGTCTCTAAGAGAGAAGAATTCGTGGTGACTTAATTCAGGTTTATAAGATGATCAGAGGAATCGATAAATTAGACTATAACAAGTTTTTTTAAAATAAGGCCACCTACAATAACACGAGGGCATAGCTACAAGCTGACTAAAGAGAGGTCCAGGTTAGATATTAGGAAATATTTTTTTAGTCAGAGAGTGGTGTCTGCTTGGAATGCATTTCCAGGGGAGGTAGTGGAAGCAGGGACAGTTAATGCATTTAAGAATAAACTGGATGCGCATAGCTCTTAGAGCAAGGTGATGCAAATGTAACTGGTTGTATACAGACTCTGCAGGGTCTTCTAAGCCAGTATAAAGACGTGGGATGGAACCCACTGTACCACTACTCTTTTTGGTGCGGACTGCTGGCATAGTTGACAGAGTACTGCTCTTAAATCATTAAGTTCAGTATTTTTCAGGCTTTTTAGTGCTGTAACCACGGCCAGGGCATCTGTAAACAGGACTATCTGGCTTTCATTGCCTTCGCCTGTCAGCATTGCTTCTACTGCAGCCTTCAGTGCCTCTGCCTCCGCTCTGAAATTGCTTGAGAATTGTCCAGTTGCCACTGACAGTGTTATTTTTCTACCATTTGATAGGCTCAGGAATACCCCTCCATTATGTGTTGTGTTTTTACAGAACCGTCGGTGTATGCGTGGGTCCAGTCCATGCTTGGGTAGTTTTCCGCTATGTACCTCAGGGTTATGTCTCTCCTTTCTTGTTCAGTCTGGCTGTTCTTGTTTCCAATACCTGGTATATTTTCTACCACCTCCGGAATGATATGCTGCTTCCATGTTGGTTTGCGTACAGTAGGTTAGGGCTTTGGTGTTGTTATGGTGTTCATAGGGTCTTCGCTCATCTTTGCTTTGGCTATTTCTGCAAAGTTTCTCCGTTTTAGTTTCCCTTTTCCAAATCTATTTAGTCTCTGATGCATTGGATGGTCTGTCAGTCTTCTTAGTTTCTCTGCTTGCTGCTGGACTCTGCAGTCTCTTCTGTCGGTCATGGATTGCAGATTTGTAATCTTTTCAAGTTTTACAATTGGTATTGACTTCATGCCTCCTGTTATAACTCTCATTACTTGGTTTTGAAGTTTGGGCCGTCTTGCTAAGATACCACAAAAAAATGCATCAGTTGCCAGATACGACACGGAATCCCTGCGTACCAACCCTAGTCTGGCAACCCAATATGCCGCATACATAGACAGCAAATTCGCCACTCTGGATACCCCTCCTGATGAGCCTAAATCTGCCTGGTCCATCGTCGCCCAGGCCATCCACGAAGTTGCTGACATAGTTCTGAGTCATTTGAAAAACATTTGGAAACTCTGCTGACAGTGTACACCCTAGCAATTCTAGAGGAAAAGAGTTCAGCGACGGTCAGAGACGACCACCCGCAACGGCGACGCCTACAAAACAAATTCTAGGCGGCCACCAAGAAGGAGCTTGAACGCCACTACAACTCGATAGCCGACAGCGCCGAGGGAGGCCTAGAGGCACTGAATCGATCGGCTATTCACATAGGCGTGCACATTTCCTGGATGAAGACGAAAATCCAAAACCTCAGCAGAGGCCCCTCTGCACTAAACATCACCGTGAACGGCAACCACCGAGGACTTTGTATACCTCGGCAGCAGACATTCCTCTGACGCACGCTATCACCGGTAGGATGGGCTTAGCGGCTTCATCCGTGCACTCGCTCTGCAAAGTCTGGTCCCAGCGAAGGCTCTCTCTGGAGACCAGGCTTCGTATTTACTCCTCCTGCATTGTCCCCATTCTCTTCTACGGTTCTGAGTCCTGGACACTACTACAGCAGGACCGGGAGCGTCTTGAGGTCTTCCACCTGCGCAACCAGAGGCTCATCCTCTAGATCGTCTGGCGTGACATGGTTTCCAACAGTGAAGTAGTTCAACATACTCAACTTGCAGGCATTGTCTCAACGATTGATCGCCGTCGTCTCTCCCTCTTCAGTCACGTTGCTCGCCTTTCCCGGGAAGTCCCAGCCCACGAGATGCTCCGACAGGCTGTGGGGGCGAGTTACCGGAAGAAGAAGTGCTCACCCTAGAGACGTCCTTGGGCCGCCCTCGCAACACCTGGCTAAAACAGATCGCCACCTCCCCAACAGAATGCAGGCCGCCTGGGGACGTATTCATGGACATGGTCATTCGACGCGACGGGTCCTGGTCACCTAAGCGTATTATTATTATTATTAAAATAAGAAATATTGGTTGCAGGTAGGAGCTCATATCTATGCAATTCCTAGTTGGCTAAAATAAGAAATATTGGCTGCAGGTAGGAGCTCATATCTATGGAATTCCAAGTTGGCTAAAATAAGAAATATTGGTTGCAGGTAGGAGCTCATATCTATGGAAATCCTAGTTGGCTAAAATAACAAATATTGGTTGCAGGTATGTGTTTATATCAATGGAGATCCTTGACCAGCTCCTTGTATCATGCCATGCCCATTCTCTGAACCTCTTTGTTGAGAGCTTTTTGAAGATGGTCCAGAAGCTACTAGAATGTGGAGAGCCGGACATGCAAATCAGAGCCACACAGTCGGTAAGCGCTTTTGTTAAGACATCAAACTTTGTATGCCTATTTTTAAATTTTTGTAAGATTGTGGGTATGTTTTTGTTGTTATCCAATAGCTGCTGAGCAAGCCTGCTCTTGACAGCCTAATGTCATTCTTATGTAGAAATATCCTTTCCATTGATTATCTTATAAACCTGTATTAAATCACCTTGAATTCTTCTCTTTTCTAGACATTGTAGGTCGGTTTCTTTGTTAGTCTTTCTTCATAACCATAATATTGTTGGGCCGAATGGTGATCCATAACAACATCAACATCTCTACTCCCTACTGAAGGTAGCTGGATCCTGTTAACAATCTACGTTATTGCACTCCGGGCAGACCTGTATGTGCTCAGTTCATCTCAGTAAATATGAAGTGTGTAGATACTGATTGTTTCTGTTAGTTGGACTTTTCTTCTACCTTTACTCTTCCCAGCCCTTCTCTTTCATTCACTCCTTTTCTCTCCTTCTGTTTCCACACACTTTATTGTCCTACATTGAAGGTGTTGACGACAGATCATGATTTCCGTAGCTCCCATTATGGTCCTGATGTTCAGAGTGGACGATTGAATTGTTCAACCCACTGAAGTTGTCCCCACACAGTAATGCTGGCGTCGTAAGGGTCTGGGCTCTTGGTTCTGGAGTTAGTGGTGGCAATCTCTTTCCTGATCTGTGGACCAGGCTTGAGCAGGATTGTTGGTTTTACTACTTTTGTCTGGCTGCTGTACCACTACCTCTGCCTCCGTTAAAATCCCTGTCATGGAACCTCTAGGGAAGGAGAGGCATAGGCAAACCAAGAAATACATGGAGACGAGATCTGGAGGCAGAAGTAAAGAAAACAGGAAAAGGCTAGAAGGAAGTGGAAAAGATTGCATAGGACAGAACTGCTTGGCGAGGGTTGGTTTACGGCCTATGCACCCCAGGGTGATAGAAGGCAAAAGAGAGACAGAGAGAGGATGACACCCTCTAGTCACTGAGTGTACTTCTTCTAAATTACTGTGGAGACCGAGATTTTTTTGCGCGGATCATCCGGTAAAAATTTCCCCGAGTAGTGAGATCACACACCCGTGTGAGGTGTCTCGCACGTTAGAAATCCCTTAGGACTTGGATATCGAGAAGCGTAGACTTAACAGCTGCTCCCTGGGTATAATTAAAGTTAAAAATCTACTCAAATTATTATCGGGATTCTCGCACCTACAGAGAATATGTCACAAAAAGGGGACTGTGGAGCTATAACATCAAGTCTTGGTTATGTGGTTGGCGGAGCGGTATAGATGGTGCCTGACTGGTTGCGGGTCTACCTTGCTCTAATTTACGCTTCCACCACCACCAGTCCCAAAAATAGGTGATCGTATTCCATTGTAACAGTGACTGGGATTGACCTGACAAGTTACCAGCGGATTTTCGCCTGCCAAAAAATATGAAACAAAGGAGGTCACACCTCCCCAAAACATCTAATGACACATGTTGTCTGAAGATAGATAGATACATACCACCATGTCTTCTTGCCAGCATACCAGGTTCAGATAGATCATGCCGTGCTTAGACCAGGCATGACGTTGGTTCTTTCAAGATATGACCACTTCTCCCAGCTGTAAATGCAGCAGCCACAGGAGCTGCAGAGTTCTTGCTCTGCTGTCAGCACTTTCAGCAATGAAGAGGACTGAGCACATGTGGGGGCACCCAGGTACAATGAAGTTGGTTCTATGATCCATTTCCTGTTTTTCCATACAAGTTGAAAAATATGATGGAAAGGTTTTTGTGGAATTAATTTAATTTTGTTGTTTCTCCGCAGTTTGTCAAATTTGCCAATGTCGAAGAAGATGCACCATCTTATCACAGACGATATGATTTCTTTGTGTCAAAATTCAGTTCATTGTGCCACAATAATCACAAGGACTCAGGGATACGTGAAAAGTAAGTACATATTGTTCATATCTCTCTTACGTAATGTTATCTGTGTAGATTATGATGGTGTTCTATATGCTGATGTATCTGTGTTTGGTGAGAAATCTGTATGTGAGGACAGTTGCTACAGAGGGGAGTGACAGTTACCTTTATTAGGGGAGTGGAGTTGTTGTTGATACAGATCCAGCTATCTCTCCCTTTGGCCCAATGCTATGTAATTGTATCTGCACATGTTTGTTAGCTATTGTTTAGTGTCATACAAAGTGTTTCATTTATCTGGCCTCAGAGCAAGAAGCATTTTCATAACTTTGTTGAGCGCACAGCACTCAAAGAGATGATGAATAACAGTTTCATATGGGTGTGTACACAGCTGACACTCTGGAGTGTGTTGTGGTTGGGCTCTGTTCAGGTGCTTGTTTAGTGGGATGTTTTGGGTTTTCAGTCGTAAAATGGTGCTCTGTTTCTTTCTTGGGAATTGATTTATACTGTCATTTGAAACGGAAGACTTGTCATATATCCGTAGACCTCCCTTCCTCCCTGTGTTTCCCCATGGCCCATCTGATCAGCCAAGTTTTTTTGTTTGCTGTTCTTATGAGTTGTTTGGCTATTTGTAGAGTTGTTACTGTGTGTGGCTGTTCTTGTCTTGATCCCTTCTTTACTAGTCTGTCTGCTATATCATTGACGTGTGGGTTAGAGTGTCAAGGGACCCACTGTACAACTATTTTGACGACACAGGAGATGATAATGGGGTCAATGTCTAGAGATATTTGGGTCTCCAATGACCAGCAATTTCTAATGCTTGAAGGACTGATATTCAGTCTGTGAAAATAACAATGTTTTGGGCATTCATGGGAAAAGCATCCAAAACTATCCTCAGATGGTGCAAAGCAGCTTCAAGTGCAGTGATTTCAGCTTCATAGTTGTAGCAAACCTCCCCTGCAAGTATCAGATCAGAGGCTCTGTCTGGGAATTCTATATAAACACTATAAACTGCTTTGATGGTGGCATTAAACGCAGATCCATCAGTATATACATATATCTATTCATTGGGACAGGCATCAATAGGTCTTTGAGCTACTCGAATGAGAATACTTGAAACTGAACTTTTGGTTGTATCATCTATTAATTGTGCCTGTATTTCTCGTGTTTTAAGGAATGGGAAGTGGAGATAGAAACAATGACTTCAGCTCTGA
Source organism: Ariolimax columbianus (assembly GCA_036924085.1). Classification (NCBI taxonomy): domain Eukaryota; kingdom Metazoa; phylum Mollusca; class Gastropoda; order Stylommatophora; family Arionidae; genus Ariolimax; species Ariolimax columbianus. Next base: position 29,140,980 of record JAVGWX010000008.1, read on the forward strand.
GCTAGTAATTGGACTGTCTTGCATTTTGTCCTTTTGTGCAGCTTGCTTTTTCAGTGCTGCGGCGATGACTCTCTTCTCGGCGATGCGAGGGCCGTCTGTGGTGGCAGTGCACTAGACTGAGCAGTTCCGTGCAAGCAGCTCCCAAGAGTAGACATCATTGAGAAAACTGTTCAGAGACACTTTCAGGAAGTCTTTGTATCATTTCTCCTCCCCCTAACACCCCCACCCCCTCTCTTTTGTGAAATGCTATAGGTTGTCCATATTCCATATGCATACAGAAGGGTGGTTAGCACCATATCACGATATGCCTTGATCTTGGTGGCAACACTGATACCTTGCAAGTCCCAAAAATCCATTTGTAGTCTTCCATAAGCAGCATTTGCCCAGATAATCCTGTTCTAATCCTCAGAGTCGATATTCAAAATTCATAGTAGATCATTTTTTTGGATAGTGTCGGATAGTATCATGGTGCCTAAAACCAACCCCCATTGATCAAATATACCCCATACCACCACCTGAGATTAGAAGAAGCGCGCAGCAGAAATATAACAAGAAAAACAGGAGCATGACACAATGCACCAAATGTTTGGACATCAGGTGCAGAGCACAAGACTCAAGTCCAGACATAGCTTCATAAAATCAACACAGCCCATACAGAAAAACCCTGAAAGTTGCTGTATCAAGATGGCAGGAATTGATGCAGTCCCCAGAGATGGAACTTCGGGAGGAACCTGCCCCCAGACATCATCTACCATACACAACATGGAAGCTGCTGAACAGACTTCGTACTGGTGTATCACGGTGCAAGAGGAATATGAAACGATGGGGATAGACAGATGATGACACATGCGATTGTGATGCAATACAGGACCCAGACTACCGGATGACGTGCCCCAGAAGGGTAAATGACAAGGTCATCCATGTATCTGAATACTGGATGCATACTGTATAAGATGGTGCTTGGACATGGGAAGTAAGTAAGTATAGCACAGTGACATTTATTGTAAGGCATGGCTTGCGTCTATTCCTTTTACACGCCTATCTTTTTATATCGGTCGTTTTTCTTTTTCTTCTGCTTTTGCATTTAGGATTTTGGTCATGCTAGATCTGAAGTTCCATCGCTAGGACAACGTTCCAAGTTCTTTCTAGGTCCAGGTAGCAGTCCCACAGCATCTGTGTCAGCTCGACTCCCTCTGGTGAGGTTTGGCATCGTAGGTCTCTGTATGCTGGGCAGTCCTATATGATCTATTCAGGGTCTGGACTCCCGTTCCTCATGGGCATTATCTTGCATATATTGAGTTAAGATTGGTGGTCCAAATCGTCTGCAGTGGCCTGTTGTCATGCAAAAGATGGTAGTTTGTTGGCGTCTGTAGAGCTGTTGTATTGGGTCAAGTCTATTTGCTCACGTCGAAGAACAAGACACGGAAAGAACAAGTAAATCATTTGTTAGCGTCTTTCTAACAGGCAACAAGTTTACAGTACTTGCCACTTCTCTCTCAACTATATTGTCTGGGAACTCATCATAGTCATAACATGCTTCAGTACCCAGCTCTAAATGGGGTGAAGTTGGATGCACTGGGCCGCAAGGCCATTGGAAGTTGATGTTGCGATTATTTCTGGTGGTTTTGAGGCATTCTATGCCTGGTTGGATATGTGATGATATTCATGTTATTGCAAAAGAATAAATCACAAATTGTTGGATTGCAAACACTGGCAACTCTGTTTGCTTCATATTGTTGTAGATGTAATGAAAAGGGTACCATACAAACAGTAACCATCTCGTATACACTGTTATCACTTAAAGAGGTAAACCCGAGAAAAAATCTGCATTCCATTCTATCTCTAGTCGTCTCGGCTAACACATCTTGTCTCAGGATGTGAGATAGTGGTTGGTAGCACAAATCTTCCTCACTTAAATCAAATTAAAGGGCAAGTCACCTGTATCAAACTTGACAATTTTGAAAAATCTTTCTACTGTGACGCCGTTGCTGTCATCGCCTATAACTGTTATAAAAGGATTCTCTTAGATTAAGGGAAGGGAATTGTCTGGTCTATATTCAGATTTTTTTTTTTTTTCTGTTCCTGATTATGTTTGTCTCTTGTTAAAACCTGAGAAATTCCAGCTGTTGGCTCTGGTGAAGGACTTTTGGTGTGTTTGTGATGCGCTGTATGACTTCTAAGCCTGAAACCTTTAGGTGTTGTTGATTATTTTATTGTGTGAAGTCTTGTTTGGGTTTTTTTTAAAGAGTGACTGAGCGATTTGAAATTATAGGTTTTGAGCTTTTGGAAGGGATCTCTTAAGTGATAAGACTGTAAGACTACCATTTTGCTGTAACCAGTAATAGAGAAACCGAGTAGCAGAGTGGTTGACCACTTGCTCTTACACCAAAAGTTCTGGGTTTGACTACCATTACTGGCATGATGTGTTCTGTTCCAATTTTGATTGTATTGGAAAAATTACCCTTGAGTAGGCTTGAGTCTGTTATGTCCAGTCCAAACAAGATAGACTCTCACAAGAAATAAAATACAATATCGGATTGCTGTGTTAAAAAACGTATCCTACAGTGGACTCTGGCCCACTCTGGGATCCTTGGAAACGAGAAAGCAGATAAGCTCGCAAAAGCCGGAAGTGGCGTTTACGCAAACTAGCAATCCACGGAACTATAAAGAAGCAAAGACACTCATCAAACAATCCATGATGACGGAATGAAGAGATCAGCAGAAAGAATGCAAGCCAGAAATTGACCTCATAGACAAACGGGGCAGAGATGTGCAGACAAAGATCTTCAGACTCAAAATGGGACATTGCAGACTCAAGATCCACCCACACAGAATGGATCTCAGAGACACCGCCACGTGAAATTGCGGAGCACTGAAGCAAACACTAGAACATATCTTGCAGGACTGCCCTATTATACAGGCAGTCTGGCCCGAGGGAGTGACCATGCTCGAAAAGCTGTGTGGGTTAAGTCCATTTCTTATTTTTAAGATGGCGACTTGCTCTTCTCTAGTTAAATCATAGTTGTCTTTTCTCCTGAAGTGAAGATATTTGACATCCAATTTCCACCAGAAGTTGGCTTTAATTATAGTACTGACATAGATGATAGTCACAAAAACAAATGAAGCCCAGTCCCCAATAGAAATATAAAATAAACCTGCAACATAAACAACGGCCATGCTAGCCAAAAGGTCTTCATAAATGACAAAGAATGACACAAATAAAAACAGCTAACAAATCATAACGGTAAAAACAGTTTGAATACTGACATTGATGTCAACTTGTACAATGACATACCTGTCAATCTGTACAAGTTGTCCATATTTTATAGTTCTTTTGTAATTATCACAATGGTTGGCCTTACAACCATCTTGTTAGTTTTTTGGTTTGTTTGTTTTTTTTTTTTTTAAATTACGGCCAAATCAATTTTTTGCTTCCTGATTTGTCCGTTCGGTTTCTTCAACCCATGACCTCGCTCCTCCAATTTTCTGAGTTTTGTCTAAAATACCGGAAGTCTCTTTGTACTGTTAAAATATATATTTCGAAAAAGTGCAGATACTTGCATGTTTTACTAATATAGAACACTCAGTCAACCTAGTAAAACACGGTATTAGACAGGTAGAATTGATTATATTTTCTTCATTTACCTGTCGCTCCAGATGGCAGAATATAGGTCAAAACACGGCATTTGATTTACTATTATCGGTCTTTAGGGAATCTTGAATCGGTTTCGAAGCAGTGGTTTTTAATATGGTGAGGCTGCTAGCCTCATGCACAGCCTTCCCTAGTCACCTGTCACGACCTGCCCGGAAGGAAAAAAATGACCTTGTTATGCTTAGGCTGGACAGAACCTGGGCATTGAGGGAGCATCAGTAGAACGAACGAGCGGACGGTAAAATGGTTATCATCTGTAGGTGAACATATCTGTCCCAACAGCTCGCAGCAACCATTCGATTATGCATTTACTCCTACCACCAAGATCCGTATCCGGGTACCGCATTAATGCTTTGAACACTGCGCGTCACTAATTAGGTGGCGAGGCATTTGGCTAACGCAATGGAGTAATATTTAGTCTCTTAGATGACAAGGTATATAAAACAGTCGGGTTACTCTAACCCATACCAGTTCTGAGTTGACTTTTGAATGTCTTCCAGCGCGATGAACGTCAGAGAGACGCTGCTACATAGCTAGGGAGATCCACGGGAATGTATGCCGAAGCCAAGTCCGAGTTCGCCGACCAGCAAACCGGCTACGGCTGCCTTGTCCTGTCCATGTCCAACTTCATAGGACGACTCGACTGACCTAGCTCTCAGATAATAACCTTTCCACCCCCAACCCCAAAGTTACAAACCTAATTTGCCGGCTTCACTTGCCTATATTGTTCTATCAAGTGCAGAAGTGGCTCTCAACCTCTGTCCCCCATTCCACCCTTTTGCCTTTGTTCAGCATATCACCCCCACCTCCTTTCCTAAGACAGTCTAACCCTTTTTATTCCACCCCCCCCCCCCCACCCTCTCACCTTTGTTCAGAATATCATTTCCCCTTCCCAAGATAGTCTCACCCTTTTTGCTCCATTCTCCCACCCTTCACTTTTGTTCAGAATAGCAGCCCATTCTTCCCCCCCCACCCCACCTTTCACCTTTGTTCAGCATATCACCTCCCCTTTCCTAAGATAGTCTAACCCTTTCTATTCCACATCCCCCCTACCCCACCCCCTACACTCTCACCTTTGTTCAGAATATCAATTCCCCTTTCATAAAGCAGTCTAACCCTTTTTATTCCACCCCCCCCCCCACCCTCTCACCTTTGTTCAGAATATCATTTCCTCTTTCCTAAGATAGTCTAACCCTTTTTGCTCCATTCCCCCACCCCCCCACCCCCCCCCCCCACTTTAGTTCAGAATGGCATCCCATTCTCCCCCACCCCTCCTTTTCACCTTTGTCCAGAATATCAATATCGCAATACGCAAATACCGATTGAATGTAAAAAAAACTACAGTTTTACAGATAGTACATAATCTATAGGACTTCACATGTTGCCAATTAGGGGTCACGATTTTCCCTCTTGCTGAGAACACCTGATCTAGATGCTAGAGTAAGTGTACCTTGGAGACTTCCTGCGGACATGGGTAGGGCCAATAACGAAATCCACACCCGTCTCTGTGAGGGTGTCAAGGGCCGACGGGAACGCACCGGACACCGCAATATACGTTTAATCAATTTCCGTCTGCCATTTCTCATGACTCTTACGTAGCTATACGTTTGCATCATTTATGAACATATATTTTTCACGTATAGTTTGTATCTGTGTTTAGTATTGTTTTATTAAATTTTTTTTTGGGGGGGTGGGTTAATTGATGCTCTTGTCTCGGGGGGGGGGGGGGGGTTAATTGATACTCTTGTCTCGGAGGGGTGGGGGAGTGTTAATTGATGCTCTTGTCTCGCGGGGGGGGGGGAGGTTAATTGATGCTCTTGTCTCGGAGGGGGGGGGGGTGTTAATTGATGCTCTTGTCTAGGAGGGGGGGGGGTGTTAATTGATGCTCTTGTCTCGGAGGGGGGGGGGGGTGTTAATTGATGCTCTTGTCTCGGGGCGGGGGGGTGTTAATTGATGCTCTTGTCTCGGGGCGGGGGGGGGGTGTTAATTGATGCTCTTGTCTCCGGGGGGGGGGGTGTTAATTGATGCTCTTGTCTCCGAGGGGGGGGGGTGTTAATTGATGCTCTTGTCTCCGGGGGGGGGATGTTAATTGATGCTCTTGTCTCGGGGGGGGGGGGTGTTAATTGATGCTCTTGTCTCGGGGGGGGGGGGAGGTTAATTGATGCTCTTGTCTCGGGGGGGGGGGGGTTAATTGATGCTCTTGTCTCGGGGGGGGGGGTTAATTGATGCTCTTGTCTCGGGGGGGGGTTAATTGATGCTCTTGTCTCCGGGGGGGGGGGTGTTAATTGATGCTCGTGTCTCCGGGGGGGAGGGGGGGGGTGAAAGATAGGTTCAACATGAATAACCCGTACATAAGGCCAATATAAAGAATACTGGGCGGAATTCTTCTTCTGCGTTTGTTCTTAATCTCCCGCTACCAAGCCCTGGACAGGGTCTTTACAAGTAGCAGGATGCAGTCCGGAGAACGGAATGCGTTGTGTCGCTAGTTTACAGCTTGACTGCGATATTTGTACGTTTCGGTCCGACACATCCGTCTTAGACAGACTGGGTGGGATAACTGAACGATTTGTTTGTGTGTGGGTGTGTGTGTGCGGGGAGGAAGGGGAGGGGGAGAGGTTGGAGGGGTACGATAGAAAGCAACCTTAAAACTGTCTTTAAAATGTATAAGTTAAAATCGAAATAGCGATTTATTTAATTTCTGGAAATTTGTCATCTCTGATGGGTAGTATAGTGAAGCATATTATAGCAGGGTATAGTAATAGTATGGGTATAACGTTTAAATACCTGGGCACATACATAACATTAGATGGGAATACCTGGGCACATACATAACATTAGATGGGAATACCTGGGCACATACATAACATTAGATGGAAGATGTAAGTACGAAAATAAAAAGCAAAATCGGTCTTCCAGACCACGAATCGAATATTGTGCAACAAAGCCTTTTCGCTGGAACTGAGATAGAGAGTCCTTGGATGCTACGTGGAACCAGTACTGACATATGGCAGTGAATCATGGACAATCAGCAAGCAAGCACATATATCTTTGTAAGCAAAGGAGATGTCGTGGTGCAGAAGAATGCTGCGGCTCATATGGACTGCAAGAAAGACTAATGATACAGTACTCGAAGAGGCACAAACATGAAGAAGACTAATGATACAGTACTCGAAGAGACACAAACATGAAGAAGACTAATGATACAGTACTCGAAGAGACACAAACATGAAGAAGACTAATGATACAGTACTCGAAGAGGCACAAACATGAAGAAGACTAATGATACAGTACTCGAAGAGGCACAAACATGAAGAAGACTAATGATACAGTACTCGAAGAGGCACAAACATGAAGAAGACTAATGATACAGTACTCGAAGAGGCACAAATATGAAGAAGACTAATGATACAGTACTCGAAGAGGCACAAACATGAAGACAACTTATTGCATGGATCAGAACAAGGCAGGCATAATTTTTTTTGCATTATATGAGAAGAGGCGCCTTGTGGCACGTTGTGACAACGAGAAAGATATCAGGAAAGAGAGACAGAGGGAGGCCGAGAGAGAAGATGTTGGACAGCCTGAGAGAATGGCATGGCGGACAATCAACAACAGAGTTGGTAAACGTCACACGTGATGGAAGCGGATGTAAGTCCATAATCGCCAACGCCGACCGACATGGCAACTGATGATGATGGGTATATCTTAGCATAGTATAGTATATTGAAAAAAGCCCGTTTACACCTGAAAGTGAGGTTGGGAGTCTTGGCCAGTATATTTTACCTGACCAGGAATAACATGTCCGATCAGTATATTTTACCTGACCAGGAATAACATGCCCGATCAGTATATTTTACCTGACCAGGAATAACATGTCCGATCAGTATATTTTGCCTGACCAAACGTTATATTCCTGTCCCCTTGTTTGTTAATTAGGGTCTCTCTCTCTCTCTCTCTCTCTCTCTCTCTCTCTTTCTTTCTCGCTCGATCTTTGTCATCCTGATCCCATCCACTAATCAACAGTACAATATGAAAAACACCATCAAACATGTATCCACACGGGAGTTGAAGCCAAGCAGCATACAACCTGTCTGTAAAGTGGCTCAGTCAACAAAGCTGTTACATCGCCAGCTCTATTGATTTTCTGCCTTGTATTAATCTGGAGAAAATCTATTTTTTTGCGCTGCTAAGAAGTTGTCAGTCATATTAGGAAAATCGTGCACGTTTTGTGAGGTACGCAAGGCTAAATCAATTTTTGTTTTTGGTTTGGAGCGATACAACTGCGCCGTAATGGTGGTCTGGACTCGTAAACAGGCGCAGAGCAAAGTGTCAGTAATTATGTTTCATAAACACCAATCGAACCTGTTTAATAATGGTTGTTGTTGTTTAATGCCCACAATGAGTAAGTTTGCTCTTTTGTGCGCCCTGAAAAGGACGTTATGTGGCGGGTTGCAGTAGCTGTCCTCACATCCCGAGTGGGCTGATGAAGGTTGATCGCTGTCCTCCAAGCGGTTGCGCCATGCTTGGCTTCATTTGCGTCTCGCTCACTACTATGGGTATCACTTCGGTGCACATCTCGTCAGCCAGGCTGCCTTGAAAACAGCCTGTTTCCAGGGAACGCTACATGGAAGAGAGATCGTAGTCTTGGTCAGTATATTGTGTCTGGCACTGACACGACGTCCTGGTCAGTATCTTGTGCCGGTCTGGACTAGCGTCTCAGTTCCCCGCTTAAGAATGGTTAACGGTACCGGACTCCATCCGTATTACTGACACGCTTTAATCAACCTTACAGTGAATGGGTACCTGGCTAATGGTTAGGGAAGGACAGGCAGAGAGGACGAGAACTGACCGCTCCTCATAAACAGCCGACGGCTACTATAATTGAGGTCTCTTCCCTCCTTTCACAGAAGTGAGAAACCAGACCTGAAAAATATGAGGATACAGTGGGCCAGATACTCTCGCCTAATGGCAACAACTGCCGTCGGGGATGAAGATAACTCTTCATGTACTAAGCTGCAGACTAGTGGCCAGTTTCCTTCCTTGATACTCTTACCTTCCCCAACGCATACGTCAATGTCAGGTACCTATCTACAGCTCCGTCGACTGAAAAAGCAGTCGGATTTGCTTCTTCCGTCTTTGTTCTCGAAACCTTGGCACGCTGTAATCTCAGTCTAGTAAGCCAGCTCACTGCCGACTAGGCTAGACACTCCAACCCAATAAAGACCTTCTGTAAATTACTTAATTGATGCACAAGCTAATGTTAGTTAGTAGCCCTTTTCAGCCATGACTGAGCGTCGGATGATAAGACCTTGGAGGGGTAAAAAATATATCTACTTAGCTTTAGTTTTGTTGTCATCCACCTTGCGGCGTTGTCGTTTGTCGTCTTTGCGTTGCAAGAGCCACTCTTCATCAAGCGGGACATGGCCCTTCAGGTTACATCTCCGAGTGGATTGGACTACGGCTTCGTCTTCCCACGATGTCAGACTCGTGCCCAGAACCTTCATATCACTCTTACACACATCTTTGATTTGAATCTCAACTTGTCTATAAAGGATATCTTGTATAATGTGGGAATAATATTTTTGATGAGAAATGGAAGACAAGAAGGTCGGAATGAGAAAGAGATAGATAGAAAGATGGATAGATAGACAGACAGACAGACAGACAGACAGACAGACAGACCGACCGACCGACGGATGGATGGATGTTGGTAAATGCCCACAATGAATAAGTTTACTCTTTTGTGCGTTCTGTAAAGGGCGTTGAGTGACGGGTTGTAGCAGCTTTCCTCACATCCTGAGCGCGTTGATGAAAGTGCATCGCGGTCTTCCAAGCGATTGTGCTATTCGTGGCTTCATATGCGTGGCGCTCACTACTACAGGAATCATGTCGATCCACATCGTGTTCGTCAGACTGCTTTGGAAGACATATATTGGTCTTGGTCAGTATGTTGTTCCTGACCCTGACGCGACGTCCTGGGCAGTATGTTATAGATATGTATGTATATATATATATATATATATATATATATATATATATATATATATATATATATATACCGAGATAGAGAGAGAGAGAGTTAGAGATACTTTGGTTCGAGAGGAAGAGAGAGAGAGAGAGAGAGAGAGAGAGAGAGAGAGAGAAAAATGAATGATCCATAAATTATCAATTGTAGCCTGCAGATTTAATTAAAGGGTTTTGTTTGAACTTTCTACACAAGCCTGTCCAAAATCTGGCGGTGTTTGGCTGACTGTGATGCGCAGTGTGTTCTGTGGAAATTCATCAGTTAATCAACTTCCTGTTTTGTTGTTAATTCCACCATATTTTGAAAGTGAAGCAGCGGGGCCTACGGGTGAAATGTCTGTTTCACAATCCCAGCGAACCGGGGTTCGAATTCTGCCGTGTTGAGTTTGGCAGACACGGGTTTTTTTTTAAAGTGAAATCTCTACTCCGCGTATGAAAAGTAATGGCAACCTACCTGACTGCACACCTGCCAAGAAACTTAAAACAGCCAAAGTAAAGTGACGTTCTGCAAAGGGCATACTACTCACATTTGGGGGGGGGGGGGGGGGGGGGAATAATTTTTCATAAACATAAGAGTGGTTCATACAGAACATCAACCTCTAGTACGAGAATGGAGATTGATGCAGCGACTGTCGCTTTGAGATAGCTATCTGGGACCCTGGCGTCTTAATTCATTCCAGAGTTCCTTGTGTTCCAATCGTACGTAACGGGACATTCCATTTCGTGCTAAGGGGAGAACATGTCAATATATTTGGGACCCTCGCGTCTTAATGCATCCCAGAGTTCCGTGTGTTCCAATCGTACGTAACGGGACATTCCATTTCGGGTTAAGTGGAGAACAGGTCAATATATTTGGGACCCTCGCGTCTTAATGCATCCCAGAGTTCCGTGTGTTCCAATCGTACGTAACGGGACATTCCATTTCGGGTTAAGTTCAGAACAGGTCAATATATTTGTATTTTAAATAAATAAGTAAATGCGTAGATAATGGTAGAAGTGTAGAAAAGATGGTTATATTCAGTTTGGCGAAGGGTTGGGGGTTAGGTTTAGGGTTAGGTTTAGGGTTGGGTTTAGGGTTGGGGTTAGGTTTAGGGTTATGGTCAGGTGTGTATTTTGGGAGCTGTGCAGTGTTCGAGCTCCTGACCTTGCCGTCTAATCTGTAGTTTCCCGTTCCTTCTCAGATTTTAATGTGGTAGACACATACTTGGCTTTTGCTGGGTTTTTTTTTTGAGGAGGTTCTCCTGGTAGTACTTGGCAAGGGCATCAAGGGAGCTTGACGGTTTGCTTTCGATCTCTTCAAAACCATTTCCCCGAGCAGCAACTGCTGTGTCATCGGCGTGTATGGATTTCGTTGTGGTTGTGCCCATGAGTTGATCGTTAGCAAAGAGCTTGTACAGCAGGAGAGCCACAACACTTGCCTGTGCCAGGCCATTGTTTTGATTTCTCCATCGATGTGGCTGATCGACGCAGCGTTCTTTAGACAACTGATTATTATTATTAAGTCCCCATAACATGCGTCTATTTCTTCCTCATTGTGTTCTAGAGTATGTATGTGTTTGTTAAATGGCAAAATCGAATGGCTTATCCCTTAACTTCACCCACATCATTGTTTGTATATATACATTTGAAACTGCTATTTCTCGAGACTTTTATAAAGTGCTTCTTTTTCTTCCTCTTCTTCTTCTTATTCTTTTTTTTTCTTCTTCTACTTCTTCGGGGAGGAAGACTAACATCTGGTCAGGCAAAATATACTGATCAGACATGTTAGTCAAGCTCAGGCAAAACATACTGGCCAAAACTCGACTTCCTAGTAGCCCTTCCTGGAAACGGGCTGTTTTCATGGCAGCCTGGCTAACGAGGTGGGAGATCGACGTGATCACCGTAGTAGTGAGTGAAACGCAGATGGCGCTAAGCATAGAACAACCGCCTGGAGGACCTTGATCCACCTTCATCAGCACGATTGTGATGTGAGGAAAGCTACTGCAAACCGCCACCTAAAGTCCTTTCAGGGCGGACAAAAGAGTAACCTACTTATTGTGGGCATTCGCAAATAACAACTTCTTCACCTCACTGCACAAACCTTAAGACGTGGCAGAGAGGAGGTGTACATAAACTTGTTATGTGCGCTAAGTGGGAGACTTGTGCTACCGATATGTAGAACTCTTTGAGTGTTTCTCTGATCGCTTCTATATATCATCACCGTCTTGATCGTGACTCTGAAACCTCTATGTGATACGATAATTCGCTGCAGGTCGATCAAACCACTTTATCTTCTTTGCGTCGATATAGAAGTTAACCGATGAAGTTCCCGATACATACATCAACGTGTTGTTGGGAATTCTGCCGCGAATTGTCTTTCCTGCTGGACTTCGTATACAGAGCATCTCACAGGTCTCAGTCTTTGGATTTTGCATATCTAATAGGACCCAAGTTTGACACTGATAACATAACGTAGGGATGATCAAAGTGTTTATCAGCGTCTGTTTAGAAGACATAGCGACACTTGGGTGATTCTGTATCGTTGTTAGGTCGTATTCCACCTTGATTGCCTTTTGAATTATATTTTTCATATATATGTCCAGTCTGTCACCGTCAATGAAGACACGTCTCAGGTACGGAAATTCCCGTATCTGCTTAAGGGTTTTCCCTCTCGTGTGGAAACTGTGCTGTGTCGGTTGTCGTTTGATTGTCATAGTCGCTGTCTTATCACAGCTGATCGTCATGTCGTACTCTAGTCAGGCTGGTTCGAGATAGGCAAGGTGTTGTTGTAAATCCACTTGTTAATTTTAGATTATATTCTGGTCGTCTGCGAAAATCAAAATATACAAGGTGTGTTCAAAAAAGTATCCGACCTAAATTTATTTTCGCAGAAACAAATAAAGCCTGGGTGTTGTCCTTCGGAGGGGGAGGGGGGGGGGGAGTAATATTGAATCGTCATGCACATGCGTGAATTACTTCCACCCACAGATCGCGTCAGTCTCTGACAGTCAACCTTTCAGTGTTGAGTACAATGAGCACCCGTCGGGTTTTCATTCACCACGAAAAGACTTGAGTAGCGGTGTTGCATCAAATTCTGCCAAAAGCTAGGCGATACCCCAGTGGAAATCACTTGGAAGATCCAACAGGCTCTCGGTGACCATGCCATGAGCCTCGCAAAAATTATAGAGTGGTACAATCGCTTGCAAGATGGCCGCACATCGGTGGAGAGCAGATCACGTTCCGGTATACCCATAACACGCTAAAATGATGAAGTCATTGACCAAGTATAGACGTTGGTCTTACAGAACCGCCGTGTCACCATCCGAGAGTACTACATGGAGGCCATCCACCGCCTTCGTGATGCAGCAAACGACCTGACCTGTGGGAACTTGGCAGCTGCTACATCACGACGATGCACCCGCCCATTCTTCGCATCTTGGCTTGGCTTTGTTCGTTCTCAATCTCCCGCTACCAAACCCTGAAAAGGGCTAAAGTAGCAAAATTTAGTCCACAGAATTGAATGCATTGTGTCGTAGTTTACAGTCTGACTGCTATATTTGCACCTTTCGGTCCAACACATCCGACTTCAGCAAGCATTTTTTGAGTACCGGGTTAGCATTCCCTCTTCAATCCCTTCTCCTTAGCCAGTCTGCCCTGTTGTAGTCTGTCATCCAGGATCACCGCGTGGAGGTGTAGAAGGATCTTGACAGCTCTGGTTCGCTTGCCCTGACGCTAGCAGTCAGCTATGGGCCGCTGGCCACTGCAGCTCACTCGCTGCTCGGCATCTTGATCCCCTTCGCATTTGATTCAGACTTTCTTGGCCAAGCACAACCTTCCTCTGATTCGCCAGGCTCCATATTCTCCCAACATGGCTACTTGCGGTTGTTGGCTGTTCCCCAAGCTGAAAATCCGTTGAAAGGGACCTGATTTCAGTCACCAGAGCACCAGAACACCAGAACGGCCCAGCTGTTCTCAATTCCCAAAAGAGGCCCTCCTGAAATACATCCAACAATGACGGGGCTGCTGTGGGAAGTGTGTGGAGTACCAAGGAGCATACTTTGAAGAGGATTAGCGTTTAATACCTCTAGGCCAGTAATTGTATTCTGCCGTCTCAAAGGTCCAATTACTTTTTGAACACACTTTGTATAGTGGTACGCACGAATAATAAATCATTACATATGTCCACATTCAACATTTTCTTCATTGATTCAGCGTACAAGCTTTCGTCTCAGGAGGTTGACAGACATGAGCCAAATTAAAACACATACATCTGACGAATATAAACGAGATTAGTAAGGGGAGGTAGGAACTACTTGGAAAAGTGCGTGATTGATTCGAGAGAGGAAGAGGGTGAGAGAGAGGGGGAGAGATAAGGAGGGAGATAGGGATAGAGAGAGGGAGGGAGAGAAATAGAGAGAGATGGATAGAGAGAGGGAGGGAGAGAAATAGAGAGAGATGGATAGAGAGAGAGGGAGGGAGGGAGATAGAGACGGAGGGAGAGAAAGGGAGAGAGATAGAGACAGGGAGAGAGAGAGGGAGGGAAGAGAAATGGAGAGAGGGAGGGAGAGGGAGCGAGAAATAGAGACATGGAGGGAGAGAGAGGGAGAGATAGAGATAGGGGGAGGTAATGAGAGAGGGAGGGAGAGGTGAGAGAGAAGGGTTGAGGGGGGTTTACACATTTTTGATGAATTATAAAAGCGGTTCTAACGCTACGTTAACACACAATAGTTAAAGGCGAGGGCTCGACTTTATCGCCTCAGGTCTCCCCAAATGGCTCAGTCGCTCTCAGCAGAAAGGTATCACCGCCTGCAGAGAGCATCGCACAAAGCACCAACTCCGTAGCTCCAGCAATGAACCCAGGGATCTCCGGAAAAATGAACATCGTGAACCGACCATCGCAGCTCTAATTTGAACTCCGACCGTCTGAACACAAGGCAAACGGCTTGACCACTTCGCCAGATAGTATCAGCGTTTCTTCAATTTTTTAAATTGTGTTTACCTCTAACGGTTTGGGGAGGAAGACTAACGTCTGGTCAGGCATAACATACTGATCAGACAACGTTAGTCAGAGTCAGGCAAAATATGCTGGCCAAAACCCTCACCTCGGCTTCCTCGAAGCCCTTCCTGGAAGCGGGCTGTATTCATAGCAGTATGGCTAATGGTGTGAGGGATCGACGTAATCTACGTAGTAGTGAGTGACACGCAGATGAAACCAAGCATAGCAAAACCGTCTGGAGCACCACTGTCCTCCTTTATCAGCACGCTCGGGATGTGAGGAAAGCTACTGCAACCCACCACATAACGTTCTTTTCAGGACGTACAGAAGAGTAAAACTATTCATTGTGGACATTCGAAACAACAACAACAACAACAACCTCTCATCATGTAGCATTCCCTTTGTAGAACGTCGCTCCCATCACTGTCTGAAAGAAACTCGTTCCCTTGCCAAAACACCAGCTTCCGCCACTGTCATACCCTGGCATTCCTGGATATCTTGGTGCCATTGTCTTCTTGGTCTACCCCTTCCTCTTTTGCCTGGCGCCATACCTTCCATCACCGTCCTCTCAAGACCGTTGTGTCTCTTGATGTGACCAAAGTATTTGCATTTTCTAGCCAAAATGGAATTGATAAACCAGTTCTCCTCTATGCTCAACTCTTGCCGAATGTCTACATTTGTTCTTTTCTCTGTCCAGGGTATTCTGAGGATCTTTCTGTAACATTTTGACTCGAAGGATTCGATTCTTTATCTAGAAGTCTTGGTAATCGTCCATGATTCACAGCCATAACCTGCCACAGGAAAAACACAGGCTCTCAAGACTTTTACTTTTATAATTTTGTTGGTGCTCTGCCATAATTTCTTCAGGCTGTTCAGTCTCTGTATTGCCATGGCTAGTCTTCTTCTGATTTCTTTCGAGCAATCGCCATTTTTGTCAATTCTGGAGCCCAGATATTCAAAGTATGTGACCTGATCTATTTCCCTGTAAATTTATGTTGACATTGTGTTTTGTCGGTGGTCATTATCTTTGTTTTATGAATGTTTATGAACCTCTAACGGGCTAAATGCTATAAGCTGCATTTTGCAATGGCGCAACGGGGCTGGAGATGCAACACCGTGAATGAGCTAACAGCAGTCTGCGACTCACAGCTGGCTGCCTGCATCAGGGTCAGCGAATCAGAGTTGACCAAGACCCCTGTCCACCTCCACGTGGTGGCCCTGAAAACGAGCTGCTTTAGTATGGTCTGACTAAGAGAACAGAACCGCAGTGAGAAGGCAAACCAGACATCTACAAAAGCCAGCATGATACTGGCTGTCTATGGGCCGAAAGGCGCAGATATCGCAGCCTGGCTGTAAATTCGACATAACGTCCTTTTCCGAATGAACGGAAAAGAATTATAATAAGAATAATAATAGTACAGCAATACGACGAAAGTCGATCCCTGTGCTTTGGGATTGTGACGTCATTGGCCACAACAAAACCATTTTTGTCTTGTTTGTATAGATTGGTTGCATATGATTGTGTTCTATGCCGAGTCCCGGTTCCCATTCTTCATCAGCATACATTTGTCTCAGACGTTTAATTGTCCCTAGGCGTTGACTGTACCCAACCTGCTATCGAGGCAGCGTTTGATTCCAGAAGTCTGTCTGCTAGTTTTCGATCCAAATCTCTTTTTTGTTTGTAAAAAAAAAAAAAAAAAGATGGTGGTACCATCCTCAGTGACCCGGTCACAATTTGAAAATTACCACTTCTTCGTTCGAAAGGTTAAACTCTAAAAACTAAACTAGACTTCACAAACGTAGTTACAAAGGCAATAACAAACGTCCATTGTCTCTCTCAGTGATATATAGATATATCATGTCGTAGTAGAGTCTGCTCGTGAGCACTCATGTTATCGATTTCTTCCTGAGCTAAAATGTCAGCCCACATAGGCAATAGTTACAATTCTAGCTTTACAGTGGGGCAATACTGTAAACATCCGTATAGATGATTTCTGTAATTTTAAGTCAGGGGATCACCCAAATGGTTTCCAGGAGGGCCGTGTGTATGACAGAGACCAGAATATGAGCACTGCGAAGACGGATGTATCAGACCGAAAGGTGCAAATATCGCAGTCAGATGTAAATTACTGACACAACGCATTCCGTTCTCTGGACTACATTCTACTACTTGCAAAGCCCTGTTCAGGGCTTGGTAGCGGGAGATTGAGAACGAATACAACAGAAGAAGAAGAAGAAGGAGCACTGTCACACTGAAAGCATTTCGAAAGAGGCAACTTCTGCATCATACGCTTTCAGACGCCATCTTGAGTATATCTAAAGAACGCATTGGTCAGCCTGCAGTAGAAGAAGAAGGAGCCTGTTGGATTGAGGATACAGCGACAGCGATACTTGTGAATGCATTGCTGCACATGAACATTTCATGACATGCCCAAATCTTCCACACGCTCGTGCAATGGAAGACCTGCTGGGGAGAACTGACAAGACAGTCAGGGTGGCTTAACACTGGACCTCTGTCATATGACGTGGTGCAATGATAACCTCGCTTAGATCTTCTTCTTCTTCTTCTTCGTACGCTGTCAGACGTCAACCTGTATTTTTTCGAAAAAAGCAGCGGTCATCCTGAGGCTGACGACACTGCCATAGAGCTTGTCTAGTGTTGCCACTGGTGATGGCTTAGATGCCTAATAATGCCCGTTGCGTGCGTCGATCGGCCGCTTCTGTGACCGACTACTGCGGCACGGCTCTAGGCCTCGTCCAGAGAAGGCGGTCGGTGGCGGGGTTGCTATCTGGTGGAACCATACTGCGCGGGGATGGCCTTCAGCCCGTTGTAGGGGACAATCTTTTGGCGCTCGCTGAGGAACGGCCTGTGAAGTTTCTTGTGGACCGGAGTTTCCTGGTCCCAATCGTATGACATGCCGGAACGAAGAAACTCGGCGACGGTCCAGTGTCTCTGAGATTGGGTGGAGGTCAGTCTTAACAGAGACTTCCACTTTGCGGGTATAGTCATGCCATCGACTGCCCAGGAAACTCCGATGGCTACGCAAGTGGAAGGCCTCTATTCTCGATGTGTCTTGATTGATTAATGCCGGATTACAATTCTTGGGTGCAATGGTCACGGGCAAAAAATGGCAGCCTGGAGTTAATGGTATCTTAGTAAAGTGTGTCATCGGTACACTTTCATAGTCAATATGACGTTGTAGGATATGGTCATTGAAGTGGCTGAAACAGACAACCCATGTTTGATCCACCCAATGTACATACAACGTCATATTGAATCGTATTCGACCTGTACTTTTACAGGGGCGGATGCAGGCTCCACCTCTGGCGTGAGCTGGATGTAGCCGGGAAGATTTAGCTGGGAGGAAGATTTTAGCTGGGAGGAAGATTTTAGCATGGGAGGAAGATTTTAGCCAGGCGGAAGATTTTAGCATGGGAGGAGGATTTTAGCCGGGAGGAAGATTTTAGCAGGGAGGAAGATTTTAGCATGGGAGGAAGATTTTAGCCGGCAGGAAGATTTTAGCCGGCAGGAAGATTTTAGCTGGGAGGAAGATTTTAGCATGGGAGGAAGATTTTAGCATGGGAGGAAGATTTTAGCATGGGAGGAAGATTTTAGCTGGGAGGAAGATTTTAGCCGGGACGAAGATTTTAGCATGGGAGGAAGATTTTAGCTGGGAGGAAGATTTTAGCATGGGAGGAAGATTTTAGCTGGGAGGAAGATTTTAGCTAGGAGGAAGATTTTAGCATGGGAAGAAGATTTTAGCCAGGAGGAAGATTTTAGCATGGGAGGAGGATTTTAGCCGGGAGGAAGATTTTAGCAGGGAGGAAGATTTTAGCATGGGAGGAAGATTTGGGCCGGCAGGAAGATTTTAGCCGGCAGGAAGATTTTAGCTGGGAGGAAGATTTTAGCATGGGATGAAGATTTTAGCATGGGAGGAAGATTTTAGCATGGGAGGAAGATTTTAGCTGGGAGGAAGATTTTAGCCGGGACGAAGATTTTAGCATGGGAGGAAGATTTTAGCTGGGATGAAGATTTTAGCATGGGAGGAAGATTTTAACCGAGGAAGATTTTAGCCGGGAGGAAGATTTTAGCTTGGAGGAAGATTTCCTGCTTAGCAGGCTATGCTCGAACAGCTTATTACTCCGGTGCGTCAAATACCGCGGAAGGTCCTTAACCGATGTGTGATCTTATTGGACTAGAAAAAAAATAGGCCCGCTGCTTGTTAGGCGCCATCTATACTTCTTTAAACAAAGCACCTAACCATGGCCAGTGTCTTACCATGTCACACAGTTAGTCGCCTCTTACGACATACTCTCTGTGGGGCAGGGGTGCTATTCTTGTCCAACACAAAGGTGCCCGCAGATCATATTGACTCACTGTACTTGACCTGCAAGAAGTACGACATGAATATCAACATATGAAAAACATAGACAATGCATATAAGTAGAATGCACACCACACTTGATATTCATGTGAATGAGGAAGAAATAATGCAGGTACAATAATTTAGGTATTTTTTTACTGAGGACGGGCAGACTCAATAGATACGAGAGTGCAGAGGGCAAACGTTACGAGCTGTCTCCACTACCAAGACACCCCACATTTTTATCAAAGCAAAAAAGCCGATTGTAAATAGTATCTTTATCCCTTCCCTGCGCTACCACTGCCAGACATGGTATTTGCATAGGGCCGAGGAAGGAAAGTTAGCCACCTGCAAAATGATGTGCCTACGAAAGGTCACTAACTTCTTCGTCTTCTTCTGCGTTCGTTCTCAATCTCCCGCTATCGCGCCCTGAATAGGTTGTAATCCGGAGAACGGAATGCGATATGTCACTTGTTGCAAAGCTGTGACTTCTTATACTGAAGTCTTTGCAAGTTAGTTGGTTGGTTAGTTAGTTTGTTAGACTGTTAGTTAGTTAGCTAGTCAGTTAGCTAGTTAATCTTGTATTTAAAAATTCAGACACTTCCCGATATGCTAGAGAACTGAAGCTTACAGTACAGGTACAAATTCGATGATCATGCACTTTACTGATATTCGTGGGACAATTTTGGGCAATTTGAAATCTATAAAGCGAGGTCATCTTTTTCTGATATGAAACATATTTATGTCTGCCTGCATATTCAAAACAAACCAGCGCTGCGTACTTCCTTTTTGAAACTTTTTTTCTCAATTGGCCTAGGGTTGAGATCCTTGCTTATGATGCTGGAGGTCTGTGGTTGAAATCCTAGACGAGTTCTATGTTTTGTTTGTCTTCTAATTTTCTTTTTAAAAATTTGCTTTAAACTTTTATCAGTACATGTCGTTTGATTATGAAGTCGTTTTGGGGTTACGTGCAGTATCTGTGCATGCCTGTGTGTGTTTCCATGCCTATGTGTATTTGGTTTATAATATTACAGACGCACGTAAAGCGTGTGATTGCGTCAGATAATACTAACAAATTATAATATGACCAGGGGACTCAGTGGTCTCGAGGTAAGGTGTCCGCCTCGGGTCGGGGACTCAGTGGTCGAGGTAAGGTATCCGCCTCGGGTGGGGGACTCAGTGGTCTCTAGGTAAGGTGTCCGCTTCGGGTGGGGGACTCAGTGGTCTCAAATAAGGTGTCCTTCTCGGGTGGGGGACTCAGTGGTCTCGAGGTAAGGTGTCCGTCTCGGGTGGGGGACTCAGTGGTCTCGAGGTAAGGTGTCCGCCTCGGGTGGGGGACTCAGTGGTCTCGAGGTAAGGTGTCCGCCTCGGGTGGGGGACTCAGTGGTCTCGAGGTAAGGTGTCCGCCTCGGGTGGGGGACTCAGTGGTCTCGAGGTAACGTGTTCGTCTCGGATGGGGGACTCAGTGGTCTCGAGGTAAGGTGTCCGCCTCGGGTGGGGGACTCAGTGGTCTCGAGGTAAGGTGTCCGTTTCGAGTAGTAGTGGTCGCGGATTCGAATCACCGTGGAGATCGGAATTTTTGTACTTGAATCTTCTGATCTAGTAAAAATTCCCCCGATCACTGAGTAATGAGATCGGACTTCCATGTACAGTGGCGAGCACGTTAAAAATCCCGTGGCACATTAGAAATTGAAAAGAGTATGCTTAACTGCCGCTGCCCGGACAAAAGGTCTAGTTAAAAATCTACCCAAATTATGTGAACCTTTCCCCAGGCCTAGTAATCCCGCAGGAAGTTTAAAATACCTACTACTGACAGCCTTCGGCTACCTGACAACAGACATTAACAAGACGCCTGTTTGAATACCACTATTCCAATTATAATATAGTAATTGAATGTAAGAAAGATTTCACATATCCAAAACACACAACAAAAAAAGATATACAATAATTATTTTTTATTTTCTTTGTTTAAAAAAACGACGGTTTTATTTCAAAATACAGTAAAATGTAAAGGCTAATTCATTTCTATTAACTTAGTTAACTTGACTGTAGTAGTGAGCAACACGCAGACGAAGTCAAGCATAGCACAACCGCCTTGACGAGCCCGATCTACCTTCATCAGCACGCTCGGGATGTGAGAAAAGCTATTGCAACCCGATACTTAACGTCCTTCTCAGGGCGCACAAAAGAGTAAACCTACTCATCGTAGCAAAAATTCGAAACAAACAACACCTTTTTAATGAATATTGAAGTAAAAGCATTAA